>JARHVA010003899.1:1357500-1722500 GCA_037957365.1 Torreya grandis | reverse complement strand
CTTGAAGCATTGGCTATTACCAAATCACTCAAATCAATTTAGAACTCAAATCAATAGACCAAGGACAAGACTTAAACTACACTACTGTCTCAATTGGCCAAAGACTAAACATAACATGAAAAACTTGCTAACACTACAGACACCCATCATCATAATGATGAGAGATAAATTACAAGATCTAGAATTCAAACCATGCATCACACACTAGGTATAAGCTCAACAGAGTCACCAAGTGGATCAAACACAATGAAAAAGATGAGATCAACAAGGGAGAGATAGCTAAATGAAAGAGGAAATACAATGTCAAGATATCCAATTCACTCCTAGGATTGCATCATATAACCCTATAAGTTTTGCATATAGATCCATAACCATGGTGAATTATGAAAACTAAATTTCAACCTCCATGAGACATTTGTCAACCTTGACTTTAGACTCATTCTCATAGTACAATGACCATGCATTTACCATAAAATCAACTTTCATAGATAATTTATTCAACACCATAATAAAAATAAAGCATTCAATAGTTCTAGTATCAATCAAAATAGCAAATAGATGACCAAAAGGAGTACCTAACACTTTGATGGGATAAGCATGGAATTTAACCTAGTAATTGTCCACTACTGCATGGATACACTATTGCAAGGTTCCTTATTATGAAGAAGTTTTATTTTTATTCTTGCCATTTATTTTACACCAAGAATAATATTTGGCCTAATGATCACCTTTACAAGTGAAACACCCTCCCGACAGTCCCTTCCTATCAGACTAATTTATGCCCTTAAAACATTCTCTGAAATTGCCTCTTGGTTTTCTATTCCCTAAAGTATTAACAAACCTTGAATTTTTATTGTGGAACCAATTCTTGGAATTTCTATTTTGCTTCTAGTTCTTCTTAAAATAGGTCTTGGAACTATCAAACTTTTTCTTAAATTTTTGTTTGATCTCTGTTGGTGATTTCATCTTTTGCTCCTATATTACAGTGTTCTCAAAAAATTGGTCCATACACATCCACCTCATATCTGATTTGGTGTTTTAGGCCCATAGTGAATTTTTGAATACAAAAATGCTCATCTTTTTGATATCGAGGAACATATTTTAAGAGCTTAGTAAATTATACTTAGTACTCATTCACTAATAAGTGTCCTTGCCTCAAATTCTATAAATTTGTCAATTTTTGATTTAAAAATGCTAAGATAACCACTATGCTCTGAAAATAGTCACAAATTATTCCCATTTAGTGGTAGTTGAATCTAGATTCATCTCAATATTTTTGTTAACCCACCAAGTTACTACTTCACTAGCTAATTGATAAACTCCCCACATAGCTTCAATGCCAGAGAATTTCAAATATCAAAATACTTTTCCATCTTTGTGAGCCAAGCTTCTGATCCATCACCTAAAATTGTGCCATAAAATTTAGATGTATTTACCTTCATGTCTCGTTATAGTTCTACAATTACTTGAGCTCTAGCATCCTGATACACTTTCTCATCTCTGCTCATGAGGAACTTCCTATTCAGTAGGGTGTTTTTTAGTTACCTCTTTTTCATTTTAATTTTTAGAGCCATGAGCCTCTCATTTAAACATTATTATATGATCCTGAGTCTCATTTATAACTACAATAATATGGTCAAGTTTTACAGCTTGGTCTACTTCTAGTTGAATACGATCAGCCTAAACGTTGGTGTTAGAAAGACCCTCACTAGTCGATCTATCTCACACCATTCTCATTTCTATAAAATTAGGAGAATAAAATTTATCTTGGTGGATCATTAGGTTTGAGAGCTAAGCCTTAAGCTCAGATACCACAATGTTATACCCAACTCATTCTAACTCAAAACAACACTAATTTTTTTCACTCTTAATATTACTATTAATATTAATTATGGTCATTAGTTTAATACCTAAGAACTAAATGATCCTTAGTAATTAATGAAATAATTAAATGAACCCACTGACATTTTAGAATTCATTTAGTACTTAAACCAATTGATAGTTGAAAACTTGACCATTTATACAACAATATAAATCCATGTACTATAAATACAAATAAAATTTATGAATCGATCTTATTTACACTTACAAACACTACTATTTTTTTTAGAGTAACATACAAATACACATCCACTACCATGTTAAATTATACATTCAATATAATGCACATCAAGGTAAAATATCAAATATCATAAGACTATAAAAGTACAATATGAGCTACTAAGAACAAGAATCAAGTTTTTCTATGCTTTTAATCTTAACATATCATTCTATTATAATTCCTATAAGTGCACATATCACAAAATTTTCATTTATCAACTTATTTAATGACAAGTAGATCAAGAAAAATTTACTTATGCTTCCTCTTAATATTAACAATTTATGTTTATAATGCCAAGAAATACAACATACATAACATACAGTCAACATCAAAATAATTTCTTGTTAACACCCTATCATAATTACTATATGAATAAGGTCAATACTCATCTTAATACTAGCCATATAATTCTGTCTATTCTATAATGTATTGGAGAAGAAAACTATACTCAATTAGGGTATAATTCTTTTCAAACATTTATTTCAATGTTATGTCTTAGACAAATCTTTATTCCATAGTAATCAAATGGGAAACATAAAAATTATATACCTATTATGTAAATACTCATTACATTGATCTTATACATAGTCTACTATACTAGATATAATTTCTATTTTCAACTAACTCTAATAGTTCTCTTATTTTTTAGTCATAATTATCTTCTCCATTAGTCCATAATGACATATTCTTTGAGATAGGGATCAAAGTACTATCAAGTTTTTAGGTTTTTAACTCAAAATATACATATATTCATGTAAGAATAATCATCCTTATATATTCATATAATCAAACATTTACATATAAAAAATCATATTCCAAGATTCTTCAAATTTCATTATACAATTTCTACCTTATCAAAATGGAACCTATATGTTCTATCTAGAAGATAAATAAATGAAACACGACATTAGGTTGAACTATCAAAACTACCTCCAACACATATAAATATCCATGGGCATGCTTAAAAAGGTTGTGAGATAATAAATTCAATCTCATATTCCATAAATAAGCTAATCTACATTCTTACAAACCTATTCATATTTAAATAAAAACTACTCACTCAGACCATTCCATATCTTAAATTTCCAAGTCTCTTATTGCTAAAGTTTAGTATTATTTACAACTATCTAAGGCAAAAGAGTATAAATATCTTTGGCATACATATATGGGTTCAAATAAAAGTAATGTGCATAGTGATATAAGTAAAATAAGATTGGATTTAAATCACTACGTAAATCTAAAAGTTACCAGCTATACAAAGAAATCACACAAATCTATATATGACGAAACTATACCTTAAGGTTTCTAAATTTTATAAATATAGCTAACATATCCTAATTATACAGGTTAATCACCTAATATTGAATGCAGGAATGCTTCCATTTTCAAGATAAGTATATGCATATATTATTGTAATGGAAGATTTACATAAACCTAGATTTCTTCCAAAATTAATAGTTATAATTTAACTAAAGATCCTACATTTTACTCCATAAAATTGCAAATCAAGAACCGCAATTTTATATTTATTTCTATGGGTTTTCAAAAGCCCTAATAATATAATGGTCTAATGTCATCAACATTGACCTATTTATGGAACTATGTTCTATCCGAGGTCAATAGGGATGAAAACCCTATTTATGGAACTCCATTCTAATTTGAGTGGTTCTATTTTTTATTCAAACCATAACTAGGTATACTTAAACTTGTACTACCATGAAAATCTAGCTTCAAATCAAGACAAGAAAAACACCAAAAATTCTTATAATATCAATACTTATCCTAACCGATTATTGTTATGCCTTTCTAATTTGAGATGTAATGTAAGTCCCTCCTTTGTTGCCTAAAACCTTTGTTCTTTGATATTCCCTCTTTTATTCACCTCCTTTTTCTAAGATAATCCTCTCACTTCCATCTTATTCTACTTATCATAATAGACATCTAATTCCCAACACTATTTGTGTTGAAATTGTCAAGCTTACTTGAATTGCACTCAAATGCACAATTTAGGCCAAAATTACTAAAAGCATGTTAAATGGTTCAAGATTTTCATATAAAAGTGTTGATTTAGGCTAATGTATCCCTAAATTAAGAAATTCATTTTATGTGATGCCTAAATTTTATTAAATCATTTTGATTCAAAATGATGATTTTGCCTTTTTGTGTGCTAGATCATTCTTTTCTTCTAATTCATTAGTACACATCACGTACCTTTATTATTTTATGTTGGAAACATCATAAATGGTAACACGGTCTATATGCATATAACATCACCTTCCAATTCCTCCCAAGTCAAATTATGGCCCAGTAATATGACTTTCTGACCATTTTGATTAATTGTGCACCAATTTCCAAAGAATTGCACTAAAATTAATTAATCTTATTTAAGATAATTAATTAAAATCAAGAGATTAAGTGGATTTTCCATGGAGGTTATTTATTATTTAATTATTGTAAATTAATTCTCAATATTTGCATCATCTAGTGACATGATCTATGGGGTGGCATCTTCAAGCCATAAATGCAACAAATATCAAGATTATGGACACCAATGCCTAATTAATGCCTTTCCTTATAAATCATTATGAGGATATTTAAAAATTTAATTACAAATATTAGATTAATTCATGGCCACACATCTCAATCTTGAGATATATGTTCATGGTTGATCCTAGCCTAATTGGAAAATCTATAATAGAAGACTACTCACTCTCATTTTTAAGCTAAAATATTGTAAACTTATAATGCATATTATCTCCACAATATTTATTTGTGTTTATCATTGTGTTTTATTTGAAATATTCAATTGATATGAAAATTAGTGATTTTATATCATGAGCCTAGGTTATGCATAGTGATCTTGAGATGATGGAGGATCTTGACATCCATTATTGACAAAGACAAGAACACTAGATCAAGGGGAAAAACATGCTTGGAGCTGATCTTGGATGGTATAATCACTTGGGAAGGTAATTGGTATTTTCTTTATTTAAACTATTCTTCATTATCATGTACAAACCCCATTGAAATAGGTTGTCTTAGTTTGTTAAGTTCTTTATGCATTTTTCATGGATTTCTTGACTAATGTTTGACTAACCAAATTTGTAATCCAACACTACATCTTGGCCCACCAGGAATGCCAAGATGTAGGATTGGATTAAAAAGTTGTTTATTCAAACATTAGTCATGTAAACACAAACAATGCATAAATAACTTAACAATCTAGGCCAACCTATTCCAACAGGGTTTGCAAGTAATAATGAAAAATAATTTGAAAGAAAGAAATACCAATTACCTTCCCAAGTGATTCCACTATCCAAGAGTGGCTCCAAGCATGTTTTTCCCCTTAATCTAGTTTTCTTATATTTTTCAATAATAGATGCCAAGCTCCTCCATCATCTCAAGATCACTATGCATAACCTAGGCTCAAGATAAGAAATCTAATCTATGCCTATCAAATAAAACATAATGATCAACACAAAGAAAGGTTGTGGAGATAATCTTGCATTATAAGTTTACAATATTTTAGTTTAAAAATAAGAGTGAGAGGCCTTCTATTTATATATTTTCCAAATATGCTAGAATAAACCATAACCATCCATCTCAAGATTGAGATGTGTGGCCATGAATTAATCTAATATTTGAAATTAAATCTATAAAATCTTCATAATGATTTGGAAGGAAAGGCATTAATTAAGCATGGATGTCCATAATCTTGATATTTGTTGCATTTATGGCTTGAGGATGCCACCCCATAGATCATGTCACTAGGTGATACAGATATTGAGAATCAATTTCTAATAATAAAATAATCAATAACCTCCATGGAAAATCCACTTCAGCTCTTGATTGAAATTAATTATATTAAATGAGATTTATTAATTTTAGTGAAATTCTTTATAAATTTTTATATAACTAATCAAAATGGTCAAAAATTCATATTATTGTGTTGTAATTTGACTCAAAATGAATTGGAAGGTGATGTTAGATGTGACAGACCATGTTCCCATTTAGGATGTTGTTGACACAAAATAACAAAGGTACATGATGTGTACTAATGAATTAGAAGAAAAGAGTGATCCAAATTACAAAAAGGCAAAATCATCATTTTAACTCAAAATTATTTAATAAAAGTTAGGCATCACATAAAATACATTGCCCCCTTTAAGGATACATTAGCCAAAATCAACACTTGTATATGACAACCTTGAACCATTTAGTACATTTTTAGTGATTTTGGCCTAAATTATACATTTGAGTGAAATTCAAGTAAGATTAACAATTTTAATACAAATAATGTTAGGAATTGGATGTCTACAAAAGTCATTTTACCCCAAAATAGAGGTTACCAATACAATGTTATCCTAGCACAATCATTGACCTCTACTTTCATTTTATCCTTAGGTCTAGCTTCAATAGATTCTTATTCACTTTGTTTATGACATTTACTAGGAATAACCAACCTACCAAATTTGACCACATTATTATAGTCATATAACTTGATCACACTCACTTTATTATTCCCAACATTGATCAAGAGCTTCGTCTCCTTATCATCACCGACATAGAGGGACCTTGGAGTTTTGTCTCTTCCAAACTCAAATCCCTCAATGAACATCATGATTTGAAAGAGATATTTGGGCTCGATCACAACCATACCCTACTACTTATTCTCTAAAACCCCATTCCTCAAACCAATCCACCCATTTATTATATGTTGTCATTCATCTATCCATTACGTCAGATGCCTTGGATAGACCTTAATAAGTCAAGTGCATAGGTTAGTGTGCTGAATTTTACATGTTTATAAATTTATGAAACTAATGTGAAAGGCTTATACTTATACATTTCCTTTTCTATTATTTTCATTATCTTTTTTATCCATCTTTCTCCCTCCTTTCATTTATTCTACAGGTATTATTATACCCCATGAATATGTCTGGACATGATATATGAGGATATGTTGGCCTGGAAGGCTATAATAGAAGTCAAAAAGTCCTTGGTGAAGCTTATGTGGTCACTTGGAACAATAAAACTTATAATCAAAACATATAATATTTGTTTCATGATTATCTCAACCTAGAATCAAAAACTAGGAGTGGGATACCAATCCATGAAGTGTAAGACATATAAGAAATTTCTAGTAATCATCCTAATTATAACATGGATTTTAATGGTGGGAATGGAGCCAATCCTCACATGGAAACAATGTCCTTAACTAGTTTTTAAAATACATATGTGGAAATCTCTGCTAGATTATCAATATATTTGAATAATCTATTATCTAGAGGATGAAGTAATTAGAATGCAAATAATTGGACACCCTTATAATAATGGATAAATTCCTCGAACCCATAATAAAAAAATTTAATACTTCTTACTGAATATTCTACCAAAAATAGATCTCTTCACAATTAACAACCCCTTCCTACAACACCTCCCACAAAATAGGTTCCTAGACCTAATGTTGCTTCTACTCCGAATGACCTCATATCTACCTTAGTGGGTCGCATTCATGATTTGGAGAATAACTAGCTATATAAATTAAGGAGTGAACTCTAACCCTCATAACCAATTTCATTCCTCCATTATACCCATCACAACAATGACTTAACAAATTCTATAAAAATAACCCTCCACACTTCCACCACCATAACAATCCTACATACTTGCTCCAAACTATGTTTAAAATCAACACCCAGGGGGTATTATTATTCATGGAGTCCCTAATAAAAATGTTTCCAACATATCTTCACCCTATCAACCTCAAAAATAGGTCCCAATTCGAAGTTTATTCACATGCATTCCTTCAAACAACATAATAGCCAACAATCCACCACCTTACATCCCTCTGAGTTATATGACACCCATGTACACTCCTCTACAATCACCTATCCCTTTTTCATCTAACACTCTTACTCCTTACTATCACGTCTCTAAGTCCACCCATTTAGATAATTATTTTTTAGCCTATTCTACACCGCTTTATTAAGCACCTTCATTTCTTCCTAGTGGTCACATGAACAACCCTTATCAAAACCCCCAGTCAATCTTACCTTACTTTAAATTTGATAAACTTTAGTGCTATGTGGCCTTATGTTGAATATATAAAGGAACCCCTCAATCATATTATATAAGGAGTTTATCTACCTCATCCCCTACCTGATCTTCTAAAATTTAAAAAATAAGGAGATCCTAAGGCACATGTCAAAGTGTATGCTTTGGCTATTAGGGAACTATCATTTTGAAATGGGGTTGTTGTAAAAATATTTCCCAAAATAATAAAAGGAATTTCCCTTGACTGGTATTACCACCTCTCGAAGGCCTCTATCTATTATTTTAGACAACTAATGGTAGAATTTATTAAATATTTTGACATAAGTTGCTAAAAATTAGCATTCAAGAATTCTTTCACATTAAATAATAAAATAATGAATTGGCTTCCCATTTCATTAAGAGATGGTGGCATGTTATATTTTCATCTATGGTGCACCAATCATGATTCAAATAGAACTATGAAATCTCTTTCTTCACTCCCTTAATAAAGATACAAGGGAATGTGTTAAAAAGTTCCCTTATCAATCTTACAAAGAAGTACTTAAGAACACTTTACAAATTTAAAAAGTAACCATTGATAGTATTCACCAAACTTATGGATCCACTGGGCATATAACTAACCCTAACCAAAACAATGGGGTTTTTAAAACATGAACCAAATAATCCCAAGAAAACCCAAAGCCCCAAGGTTATCAATAGAAACCAAAATGTCATCACTAATGGTGTAACTTACTAGAACAAGAAATTAAATGTTGGCAACAACAATCAACCACAACCCATGAACAATAATAATGAGAATAATAAAAATAATGGTGTGAGGAACTATAACCCTCCACCTATGGTACATGTAGTAAATTTTAACCATCATCTACTACACAACATGCAATTCAAAAATTTAAAAAAAAAAAAAAAAAAAAAAAAAAAAAACTAATTCTAGAATGTTGACCATTTCCTACAGTTCTAAAACGAACCCTTTTACCAAAGAAATTATAAACAAGGGTTTGGTCAATAGGTAAAAATCCAAAGGCCTAGGGATTATAATCCCAACATATATTACCTCTTCCATTGAGTAGTTGGACATGACATTCATAACTTCTAGGAATACAATAAGTTCAATCAAAGACTTCTTGAAGAACAAAGGAAAAAAATTATTGACATGTTATTAGGGAATGCAATGCAAACCCTCAAGTTCAGTTTAGTGATCTCGTAACCCATAAAAACCAAAACCTATAAATATATCAAAACCCTTTCTTGAACCATCAAGCATGATTTACCTAGAGTCAACCATAGGGTATCCAACAAATTAAACCAATTAAACACAACTAACATATGCTAGTATGAAATAATGATGTTGAGGCTTCTAATTCATTTATAAATAACCTTGATGTAGATCCTCAATTATGGGTTTAATTAAAGTCAAAAATTATAGGAGTGGTAAATTTAGAAACAAAATAAGAAGAAAATATAATCATTTGTACATGGGCATATCAATACACAACTCCTCACTCTTCCAACATCTTAGATGATGATGTCATCATAATACCTATGGGAAACTACAACTTAGTTTCAAACCTTATGAATGCATTATCCCACATCATGTTCATTGACTTTCTCAAGAATTATCATGCCCACCATTTGACATTTCTTGATGCCATAAGGTTGGGGCACTTAGCTAGTGTGACTCCTCCACCTCAAGCCTAGATGAATCATTTTTATATTGACATGTTTCCTCCAGGGCAAAGTTAGAGAAATTATAGCTATTTATTTTACCTCAAGAGTCTTCCTCCACACTCTAATATAGACACTAATATTCGATATAGATAGTATCATAGACATTATTGTCCCGGCCCAATATAAGTGTCTAGTGCCCTAAATGCATCTAATTTGAAAATGAAATATATTATAATGGTTGGCCTAAGTGATTTAATGTGATTTATCTCCTATTAGTATTGGTATAAATATAATATCAATGCTCACTCATTCCTCATCTATGAAACTTAACAATTGGACCAAAAGAGCACTCAAGTTACTAAAAACTTTCCTATTCTACCCTATTTTGATATCAGTGATAGTAACAATCCAGCTACACATCTGAAGTACTAAAGGAGCAATCATAAGGTCATATTTTATAAGTTACAAGCAAGGTCATTATTGTACTTACTTTACACATTACATGGTTCACACACAAGCCAACACATAAGGGAGAACTACATGAGTATGAGGCCCTCTTCTGGATTATTGGATATACAAGAAACACCCTTTGAAAATGTGGTCATTACAGTTACCTTGACACCATGTTCCCACTAACCCATCTTTTCCCAAGGTCACATTGAAGATGCAAAGCTAGAATTTTGTCATTTCACCAAGAGCAATAGTTCGTGACCCAAATTTGAATGCACCATAGAAAAGGAGAAGCCAAACCCATAAGAATCCAAGTGGTCACATATTGTTTAAAAAATATTTTATATATGACACTAGTGTTGATGCAACTATCATAGGCTGACACAAGTGTCCAAAGAGCTAGATGTACCAAATCCACAATCTAATGATTGACTTAATATTGTTTTCCTACCTACTTCTCACATGTACTATATATATATATATATATATATATATATATATATATATATATATATATATATATATATATATCACTATATTAACATCAAATATAGTTAAGTAGTTTCTTTTATTGATTTATATACATAACATACATGTACTTTCCATTAATAGCCTACCTTAACATAATAAATTCAACATATGGTGCATCTAAGATTAACATATTAATTGGCATGTTTTAGATCTAGGGTTATCATAGAAGAATATTTTGATAATGAGAATCTATAAAAAATGATAATGACCAAGTATACAATGATCAAGTACATGCAATGTCAATGTTTATTGCGTGTATTCACCAAAACCCTAAAGATTTTGATAATTTTTTTAAAATTGTACTTGAACCTAAAAATTTAAAAACTTTAGTGGATGAATTTATCCCCTTGAACACATTACAACTTAATACATCTAATGGGGAAATTGATTATGTGTTCAAACCTTCGTTCCATGAAACTACTATTGATACATCTATTAGGAACTTACCTATTATTGCAACACAAATACAATTTTCAATGACTATTATAACTCAAAAATAAAATTCATCCCCTCAGGTGACTACTCAAATTTATAATCAAAATCCCATTAGGATTACAATTCAATCACTCCTTCAATTTGTAAATGCCTTGCAGGATAAGGTTACAAACATTGAACAAAATGATTCAAAGTCTTCACATATTATAGATTCACAATATGTGTTGCATAACCCTCTTGCAATCAAGATCTCTTTTCACCCTTTATCAATTAGATTTTTTGCACCTAAGTTCACACTTTATGATGGAAAGGGTGATCCTAAACAACATTTATGAACCTTTTATGCAACATTAATTGATTATGCTTCAAATAATAAAATTTTGATCAAATTATTTTCAATGAACCTCAAGGACTATGCTTTGAGGTGTTTTTATGACTTACATCTCCAATCTGTAAAAGCATTCAAACCTCTTGAAAATACATTTTTGACACAGTTTTCTATTAACATTATTGAAAATGTTTCCTATGGTCAAATTTCAAAGATCAAACAAGGAAAAAATGAAGTAGTCATTAAATATGTCTCGATATATAAGATAATGCTAGCCAAAATGACAAATCCCATGGTAAACAAAGAGTTACAAGATAAGTTTAAGAAAAAAATTCTTATTGCTTTACATGAATCCATTATTTTTAAAAAGTTTCCACCGCAGTTAAAATAGTTGCACAATAACTTAATTTTTATCTAATGCACCAAGGAGAAAGTTTACACATTTACCTAAGCCTCCTGATTCATTACTCTCATGGTTGTTAGAGTGCCATATTATTGTTATATGATGCCAAGATCAACTAAATAATGAAGCTTGAATGATGAATTTGTAATCTTAAAACCCTAAATAGAAATAAACTTATCTCACCAAAGAAAAGTTGTAGAAAAAATATTTGCATTAGCCATAAATTCAATAAGAAAGGTACAATTATAGGTGAAATTTTGAAAATTCCAAACAACCTTATGCATGTAAGATAAACTTTCACTAATGACCTAGAATAACCTAAGAAAGCTAAAATAGACTATGTAGATAAAACTCAATGTGATAAAAGTCTACACCAACACCCCTCCTTAATTTTAGCTTAGGTGGGTAGAAGAATTGGGTCTCGATATAAAGGCCTAGTGATGTACCCAAGCACAATATAAATCCCATAAAGTAGAGAAAAGGAAAAAAACCCATAGGGATAAAACTCCTCTCTAAAAGAGAGCAAATCAAGAAATAGTGCATACTCTAGGGATGTCAGGTACAATTGAGATTGAATCCACAAGTAAGAGAAACCAAGCACATAGAGAGAGGACAACTAATAATTCCCCATATAAGATGTTGAAGCTACCTAAAGTAGAGCTTGTAAAATGATGAATGTCATTGATGATATCCTCTTCTTGAAGACAAAATAAGTTCCATCTATATCAAAAAATGTTTCTTCACTTTGTTAAAGTAAGAACATGAATGGTATATCAGAATTCTACCCATTCCATAGTGGAAGATGAAGAAGGTAATAGTATAAAACATTTTGAGTAGGGTCCAAAATAAAAGTCTGGCATAGGTTTGGAAATATCATAAAAAAGAGTTGAATGTAATGCAATTAAATTAAACCTATCAAAATAAGGTGAAATGAAGAGTGGATCACCTTGGAATAGTGAATGGGTCCACCAAGTGCCTGATAGAACTCCAACCAAAGAACTCTACTCCTCATGCATAGTAAGAGAGACAACTACTCTGTACAATGATGGTGCAATGGGAGTAGAGGCTAAAATAAATGGTAAAATGCCTTGTACCTATAGAAGAGACTACCTAATGTCTGATGAGTCTTGAATTAATATGGCTACACCTTATAATTTTTGAAGTGGAATAGGGGTAGGTTGATCAAGTAATAACTCTTCAATATCTAAAAGTTGATAAGGAGATGGTAAAGGTGTGCCCCTATCACTACTATAATCATATATTCTAGAAGAAGGGTCCTCAGTCTTAGAAATGTACTTAGGTTCAGAAGTGTCATCAAGTATAGGTGAGTCTAATGAATAAGAATGGCATGGAGAATTCACTAAAGGAATTTCCATGTGAAGTGAAGAGTAGATCTCAACAACCCTTGAAGCTAAAGAATAGATTACAGATGAATCACACCTATTTACAGATTGAATATCCACAAGAAGAGAAGAGTCATCAATGTTCTCACAAGGTGTACTCTCAATAAAAATAGTAGAGTACTTTGAAGTACTAATATGTGAAGGATCTAGAATAGTAACATTTAGAAATAGTAGGATAGCTAAGGTCAGGAAAAATCTCATCTTATAGTGGTGGCTTGACAAAAGGAAGAGAATTGTCCATCATGGATGTGTCATCATGGGAAATAGGAGTACGAGGAGAGATTACAATAGTCTTTGAAGAGATAATATAAATTGAAAGAGGAGGTGTGATATAAATCTCAATAGGATCTATGAAAAGAGACTATAGGATGCTCCAAATAATATAGGGACATGTTTTATGTTCCACATGACAATGAAGATATACAAAAATACCTAACAATAATGTACCAAAAACCTTTTCACAAATTTTATCCTACTTATTGAATTAACTTGAGTTAGAAGGGAAAGAATCTATTTATATAGAAATGAGTATGATTATCTCTCATGAGAAAGTGTTCCATGTAAACATGTAAAGAAGCATAATTGATCTTTCCAAGAAGAACCACTAGTGTAAAATCAACTTGCCCCATGATTGTCTCTCAAGTGAAGCTAACATGACTAAGATATGACACCAAATAAGTGCATAGATTTTTAAAATAACTATAATTACCAACTAATAATAAGGCACACTCATGAATATGATGTCAATCACAACTGAGAATGTGTCTAAATGAGAAATAAGTGTAGGGATTAACACAATGCAAAAAAAGAGAATGTATAGAAGAGACACAAAATAATGCACAACACCATGTAATACCCATTCATAATTGTTAGTAATAACCCCCCCATAATGTTTCAAATACAATCATGCTTTTATAGATGTTGAAAATAGTAGAGAATGCATCTTAAGCAATAAGTGCATGAGTACAAGGAACTAGAGGGACATTAGGCTCTATTGATAATGCATCCAAGAGAATAATATGTGAAAAATTAAGTGGTTGTATAAGGTCCAAAAATATCATCAAAGCATATATCATGAAAATACAAGCACTTTTAAATAATATGACGCTCAATCCAAGATATTGATCAAAAGTTATGTGCATTTGAAAATTTTCTCACATAAAAATTTTGTGGCAATAGTTGGTGAATTTTTTTTTATAAACTTCCCCAAAGAAAATTTTAAGCATCAAATTTCAAAATAAAAACTTAAGCCTCTATGAGAAAAATTTAAGCATTTTTGGGTTGGAAGTGACCATGTGTTTAATTTCTATATGACCAAGGACTAAAGGCTAAGTTGGGTGTTTGTTTTATGTGACCACACCATATGACCAGGGGGATAAGGGGTAGGATGAGGAATCTCCCCCTTGATGATGTCACTTTACACTATGATGTGACTTGGGGAGTGATGTAACTCTTAAAATATCTCATTTTTGCCAATGAATAGTGTCATAAATCCCTATCTTAAATTTAATGATTGCACACATGTCACAAAGAGTCTTTACCCTTAAAATTGATACCTTACAAGATCATCAATGTGTTTGAGAGTGAAGTAGTGTCATCTCAAGATAGGAGGACCTCTTCTAAACCTATGGACCCATGGAGGCATAGGCACATGATAGGATGATATGCAGTACCATATATTTTATGGTCGAGTCATTAGGCCTTAGGCCCCACAGAGATGTGAAGAGTGAACATGTAAAATTTGTATCATCATGTCATCTATCATTGGGCTAGTAGACCATCAAACCCTTGGATTCACAGTCACATGAATCATGCATGCATGTGTATCTCATTCCATTGTATCATCATGTAGAGTTGGGTCCTTGATAATGAACTCATTAAGGTGTAAGCACATTGAACAAAGGCTTCACATCACTATATGGAACTAAATTGGGTTAGATGGGCCTTTGGGAATGTAAAAACATGAGGTATAGATAAGGTGTGGCACATGACCCTTTTGTGAATGTAGACATGGTTGAAGGTCAATGGAAGGGATTTTTCTACAAAATTTTAAGTCCAAATTTTTTTGCAATATCTGAAGTGGCAAAAAAGACTTACGAGACAAACCCATATCTACAAAAATTGGCTCAACCTTCTATAAAATAGGCAAATCCCCACTTGGTAATCTATAAAACCTAGAAATTATTTTTTGGTTGTAGACTCTAATAGAATAAAAATACATGAAAGACAAGAAAACTACCTAAATCCCTCTAAAATGGCTTAAAATGGCTGTCACAAAACCAGGTCATGTTTATAGCCAATCCTAGGGTTTTGTCACCCTATGAATCCAGTGGAACTTTTTGTTTTTTATTTGAAACACCAAATTTAAAAATCTACATGAGTTTTCAATAAACCCCACAAAACCCTTGAAAACTAAAAAAACAAAAAACATGAATGTAATGAACAAATCCCATCAATATTCACATAGTAAATGGATATCAAAATGGCTCTAATACCATGTCAAATGATGCCAAGATAAAATGAACAATGAATCTTGCATGATGAACCTATATGGAGAACTTGCATAAAATTTTAAAATGTTTAAGAGAAATAAACTTGTCTCATTAAAAAAAAGTTGTAGAAAGAATATTTGCATTAGCCATAAAAGAAATAGGAAAGGTGCATTTATAGGTAAATTTTGACAAGTCCCAACAACCTCATGCATGTGGAATAAACTTTCACTAATGACCTAGAATAAGCTAAAAAGCTAAAATAGACCATGAATACAAAATCCAATGGGACAAAAGTCTACACCAACACCTATAACTCTCCCTCCTCCTATAGATGTAGAAGTAAATAGACCTTTACCTAAATGATATGATTAAAATGCTTATTGTGACTATCACAAAGGACTTGGGAGTTCTATGAATAAATGTTTTATCTTGAAGAATATAATCTAGGACTTCATCAATGACCAATAGAATACATTTGATGATCCTCTAAAGGAATCGGGTTCATAACCCAGTGATCACCATAAACTTAAAATATCTAATAATCCTTTGCAAGGCCATTCCAAAAATGATCTAGAAGTTCAAATGGAATATAATTCACATCCTCCTCCATCATATTATGGACACCCACTATATGGGGTCATTGGTACTTACATGAGACATATACTTGTTATGGTTCACAAATCTACCATTTCATTTATGATAGTGAAATTGAGGATGATGAATCTGATTTTAATTATCTATTCATTTGAGCATACCTTGATAAACACCCATATGTAGTGTTTTGATTGATAACGGTGTAAGCAAAATGTTTTCTCCATGACATTACTTATGCATTTGGGTTATACTCATCACAATTTACACCCCTCTACTACATCAATTAGAGTATTTGAGGGGACCTCCCAGGAGGTTCTTATGAGTTTGATCTACCTTTATAGGTCGGTCCCACACATGTTCTTACTACTTTATAAGCTATACATTTTATGGGTGTCTTTGACATGTTGTTTGGATGACTTTGGATGCATAATCTTTGAGCAATACCTTCTATAGTGCATAGGTGTATTAAATACATTTAGGCCAATCAGGTAATTATATTTTCTGGCATTTCATATAAGCATCTTATTGAACAAGAGAAATTTATACCTAGGTATTTAGTTATCAATATTATTAAGGCTAATACATCATCAAAGTGTAAGCAACAAGTAATCCCCTTTATTAAATGATCAACACTTGAGATACTTTATATCAGAGACAAACACTGGGTTCTATAGAATCCTCATCTTCTATACACCATATACAAATATCCAGAGCACCTAAACATGTTCCTACTATTATTATTACAAATAAACTACATAGTAAATAGATATGGGTTCTAAGAGCCCTATTCCTTATATTGGCACTTCATGACCTGAGAGTCCTATTATACATACACTGAGCATCATATATACCATAGTGATAGATATTTCACCTATACATAGTAGTACCACCAATTTCTTGCACCAGGTTCTAAGTGGGGAGATAACTATGATCATTCTTTGGATGAGATCATAGGATGATCTTGTTAGTTCCATAAAAAAAAATATAAAAAATCAAACATTCAAAAATCCAAAAACATTTTTCGCACTTACATGTGTTATTAGTCCCATAGCATCTATGTGTTAGTTCCATATTGAGGAATAACATATAATTTACTCTTACATACACATATAGAGGCATGCATAAATACATGATACACTTATGGGTGTTGGTCCTTCCTTCTACTCATGTCACCAAGATGTTGGGGGCATCCATCTTCGATAATCTTGATACACATAAGTTATATGATTCAATGATCACTTTACACTATCATGTTTGAGCTTACATATGTACTTACACATTCTTATTATCCATGATTATAAATTACATAGGGTACTTAATATTCTTTGTAATTGACATTTTTTTCTAACACATTTGATCCATGGGCCATTATGACATGTTTGTTTTGGTTGCTTATTCTTTTCATTTACACACTTTCTTGAGTGTTTTACCTTGTTATTGTCTTGTTTTTTTGAGCATTTGAATATGTTCCATTGTATGCAACCCCTATGCCTATGATTAATTTCTTAGACATTTGAATACGGCATTGATTTATTGAGATTTAAATATATCATTCCTTGCTTTTGTGTACATTTAACTAAGACACATCCATTTAATTTTGTGTCATTTGAACATTCCCCTTGTTTGCAATCTCCTTGGACCATTGCCTTTTGAATTGATTTTGAGTGTTCTTGTGTGTGTGCTTGTTTACTTGTTGATATTTTACTATTATTATCTAGACATTTCCATGATATTTATCATGTAAATTAGTCCTAAATGTGATCACATTGGTTTTATGCACTTCAATGATACATTTACCTAGACATGTTTCCTTCTATATGATACATGATTACATCTGTAGATTTATAATTATCTTACACTTTTGAGTTGAGCTAACTACCAGGTAATTTTTTTACCTCACCTAAAATGGGGGGAATATTAGTGGGGGAATGTCATGCTGATATGGCATCTACACATTCATAGTTCTTATATTTAGTGGAGGCATGCTTTGGAAACATGTTCTCCACACTCACATAGTATATGCTACTTACACTAGTTTATAGATTCAATGGGGGCATGTCATGGTGTCATGGCTTCCACACATTCATATTTGTTAGATCTAGTGGGGGGATGATTTATAATCATGTTATCCATACTCACATAGTACATGTTACTTACACTAGTTTACAAATTCAGTGGGGGCATGTCATGATGACATGGATTCCATAAATTCATAGTCTTCAAATTTAGTGGGGGCATGCTTTGGAAGCATGTTATCCACATTCATTTAGTATGGTTTTTTTAATTCATAAATTCAATGGGGTCATGCTTTAGAAGCATACCTACTTAAGTTTTTATCATCTCCAATTTATAGTGGGGGCATGTTTTGGAAACATGTCCTCCATATTGATACTTTTATTAGTTTTAGATTTATCCATATATTGTGGGGGAATGCTTTGGAAGCATGTCTTTTATACTTACAAAAAAAATTGAATTGTCCAAAGAATATAATTATATGATTTTGATACACATTTTTGGCAATATTATATACATGGTACCATTGTTACACATAATTTCACCATAAAACAAATCAAAGGTGTATATGCCATGCAACATGTGCCTAATATTGAAAAATCTAAATGAATTTTAGACTCCAAAACTATTACATGTACTAATACCTAATATACTTTTATAAATTTTAGTGAGCCAATTGATTGCAATAGTTGTTATATATTTTGGCATGGTTGGGTTAATTAAATCACTTAATAGTTCCAAGTTATTAGTCTGGACTTGATCATCCAAACTCACTAGGTTATGAGTATTATTGAGTTGTATGGTTGAGATAATCTCAATTGCCATGTGTAAAATCACTTTTTCTCTAAATTTTGGGGCACATGCCTCTCTCTCTCTCTCTCTCTCTCTCTCTCTCTCTCTCTCTCTCTCTCTCTCTCTCTCTCTCCTCTCTCTCTCTCTCTCTCTCTCTCTCTCTCTCTCTCTCTCTCTCTCTCTCTCTCTCTCTCTCTCTCTCTCTCTCTCCTTGGATATATTCACTTTAAATAATTATCTATATTTATCCTAATCTCAATTTTAGAGCCTTAAAATGATACATATTTTTCAAAAACAACTTTTCAATAGGTAAGTTGGTTACATCAACACATAGGTGTACTCTTAAACCTTGTTCTTTCAATTTCAATAAATTTAGAGCACTTTTGACCTATATTATATGCATTGATTATACACTATAACATGCTCTTGGTTTTAGGTCATTCACCAACAAAGCACTCAAACCTAGATCTAATAAAACACTAAAATTTAACTCAAGCAATAACAAGGTGTGAATACACACACAAATACTTATTCCTTTCCTTTAAACTAAATTTTTAATTACTAGATTAAATGGAGGCAAATATAGATTATATTTTTTGATTATATAGCACCTTAGTCTTGTACACTTGGAAAACTCATGACCATGGTTTTTCCTCTTAGTTCTACACATGCCTTACTTCCACAAGCCTTGTATCTACTCAATATTGTGCCTTTTGGCCTATCTCTTAGTCTAATCAGCCTTATATTGATGACACAAACATCCCATATTGCTTTAAATGCTTAAAATATACTTATATTACACCTCTACAAGTTTTAAGCATGTTCTTGCTCTCCTTATCTTTGGACACTAATGTCTGGGATAGATAATAACATTAATATTATTTTCCTATCCTAATGTAAGTGTCTAGTGATCTAAAGTCATCCAATTTTAAAATGAAACTTATTATAATGGTCAGCCTAAGTGTTTTAATCTGAGTTATCTCTTGATAGGATTTGTATAAATATAATATCAACCCTCACTCATTTCTCACCTATGAAACATATAAATTAGACCAAAAGAGCACTCAAAAAGTAATAAAGTTACCAAAATCTTTCCTATTCTACCCTATTATAGTATCAATCTAAATAATAGCCCACCTACAAGTTTGAAGTACCAAAGGAGAAATCACAAGGTCATATTTTCCAAGTTATAATCTAGGTCATTATTGTACTTGCTTTACACATAACATGATTCACACACAAGCTAACACATAGAGGAGAAATACATGAGTCTGAGGCCCTCTTATAGAGTATTGGCTATGAAATAATCACCCTTTGATAATGGGTCATTTCTAGCCAGCTTGACACTATATGACTACTAACCCATCTTCCCCCAAGGTCACATTGAAGATGTAAAACTAGGGTTTTACCATTTCACTAGGAGTCATAGTCCATGACCTAGATATGAATACACTAGAGTGAAGGTGAATTCAAACTTAGAAACATCTAGGTGGTTGTATCCTATTTTAGTGAATATTATATACATGATAGTAGCATCAAAATCAAACACTAGTATTAACACAATTCTCTTGGGATGATACAAGTGTCCAAAGATATAGATGCACCAGATCCAAATTTTGATAACTGATCTAGAAATGTCTTCCTAACTACTTCCTACCTATAATATATCTAACACTATATTAACATCTAAATAAACTAAGTACTTTCTTTTATGTTAGTTATATATCTAACATAGTTGTACTTTCTATTAATAGTCTTTTTTAGCATAATAAATTTATCATATGGTACATATGAGTTTAGCACATTAATTATTAGGTTGTAGATCTAATATTCACCCTTGTGCCCTATCATTTATATATCCTTATACCTTTTACCCAAGTAGGATAGCCTCTTATCCAAATCAGGATTAAACACATTCTTAATCTGAGTAATATCCACTTGTGCTTAAGCTACCCATTCAATATTAGTATCCTTATTTAGCATGTTATTTAGTGGTCCAACTAT
Source organism: Torreya grandis (assembly GCA_037957365.1). Taxonomy (NCBI): domain Eukaryota; kingdom Viridiplantae; phylum Streptophyta; class Pinopsida; order Cupressales; family Taxaceae; genus Torreya; species Torreya grandis. The sequence continues at coordinate 1,701,226 of JARHVA010003899.1, read as the reverse complement.
CTCTACAATGCCCAAAATGAACTTCCTCATGAATTTGATATTGTTGAAGACTAAATTCAATTATTTTCTAATACCAAGAAAAAAAATCTTTAAAATTACCTCCACTCTCTTTGGGTTTATGGATATGCCTCATTATGAGATGATGTGGCCCATAAAATTACCCTATGTGACCCCAGATATACACTTATTTGGGTTCAGGGAGATTCCATGATCTCTACATCTCTATAATACTACTCTTAAGTCTTTCACATGGTCTTTCTAGTTCTTATAAAATACAGTTAAATCATCCATGTATATGACTATGCACTTATTGATGAGATATTTGAACACAATACCCATGGTATGTTGGAAGGTTTCACTCACATTGATTAGATCAAACAACATCCTTTGTATGTGAATGTACCCCACTTGGTTGTAAATTTTTCCTTGATCTAGTCCTCATAATTGACCACTACCTGATTATACCTTGAATACCTATCCAAAAATGACATCATTTGAGAGCCATTCACTATATATATAACTTCATCTAGTGAAGGTAGTGGGTAATTATCCTTTTCTGAGGATTTATGCACATAAATTATTTTCTCTCCAATTTTTTACTAGCACTAAATTATCCACTCACTTGGAGTGCCTGATAGTGAAAATTATGTTTTCTTGGAGCAACTCCTACACTTCCTTAAATATCAACGGTTCTAAAAATAGATTAACTAGTCTTTGCCTCTAATGGAATGGTTTGAATCCTAAATTAAGATGGATGGTATGAATGAAAATATAAGTTTGAACACTTTAAATTCCTCGTATCTCCATGCTATAACATCCTTGAATTCCTTCAAGGCTTGAGAAAATCTTGTTTTTATTTTTTCATACACATTATGCCTAGAAGCGTGTTCTTTGATTCATTGGTGTTTCCTAGATTTAAATGTTGGTGTAGCATACCCTTGGTGGTGTAACAACACTACACCAATCTCATCAAGTAATGGCCCTCTTTTCATAGATTAGTAGATAGTGACGGTGCAGGAATCTAGAGTAACAATCAAGTACCCATGTGTTGTATGATTTCTACAACTAAAAATGTAGTGTATGATATAAAACCATTCTATTTCAAGATATCACACATAAATTTAAATCATACTCATGAAATTATAATGTCTCACTAAACATATTAATACTCTCATAGTATATATTGCACACAAATTTTTAACTTTTTTTGGTATCTCCTTGGATTTGTAATTTGATGGATGGCTAGGTAGCACCTTTTGCACCTTCACCATTTGTGATTTACATTTTGAAAAAGAGTTCCCTTCCATATTATTGATCTTTTAAAATGAACACCTTAGGTATGATTACATATTTATTAGTTTATCGAGTGTCTTAGAGACATCTAATAAAAAATCACATATTTTTCGGTTAGAACCTAGTGGGATTGTTACAAGTGGGGGTTGATTTTTCCTTCTCACCTTGATAATACATGTCAAACAACAATTCTAGTGAGACCATGCCCTTAGTTATACTATTGGTTTTTAGATTGATTACCCCATCCTCATCCAGTTCAAACTCTTCTATGTCATCTTCATCTATATTCTAAGTTTGAAAAACATCTATTTTGGTGATGAATTCAATGATATGCTGATCATCATTTAATACCTATAAGTTCTTGATATTATTGAGAGTGGAAGGAGCAGTGACTAACTCCACTAAAAACCTTCTCAACTTGGAGTTAGTAATTAGTTCTAGAGTGTTCACAGTTGTTACCAATGCATCTATAATACACTTTCTTCTATGAGGGCAATGTTTGAATATTGAGTTTGTTAAAATATTATATCAAGTTATACAACCAATTGTGATACCTAGATAAATGCTTGTCATTATGAGCATATCAACCTCTTATCTATTTAACCACTAGTTCTGAGTCACCTAATACCTTGATATTTTTAACTTTCTTCTTTAAATCAAATTAAAGACCATGAACTAGTGCTTCATATTCATCTATGTTATTTTCTCAATCAAATTACAAGAGAAATGTAGCTAAGTATGAGTTTACCCATGGATTGATGAGTTCTATACTGATACCATACCCACTCTTGAACTTAGAGACGTCAAATTTTAGTATCCATAAATGATTTTAAGTTTTATGTGTAATATTATGATGAGTAGGTATGGATACAACATTGATTTATTAATTAATTTTATCAATGCAAAGTGGGCACACACTTTTTTTCTCAGCTAATAGGGACCTCCTGGCTAAGTCCTTAGTGACATAAGTGAGTATAGGGTTGTCTAGAATGGTTATTCTCTCATCATGGGAGCTCATAAACACTTTTATCTTCACTTGGAAAACTTCCATTACTAATTTATGACTCAAAGATACCCAATGTTGATAAGAGATATTAGAAACCTTGATTTACACTTGAATCAACCTTTTTCACATTCTCATATGACATGGAAACACTAGGGAATAAAGTTATCTCAGGTGCATATAAGAAGTCATCCTCATCTAGTTGATCTAACTCTTCAATTTCTAAACTTTCTTACATGACTAACATGTTAATGGATAATTCATTATAAGGCTTTTCCCCTCTCTCAAGTATATACACCCCAATTTCAAACTCTCTAAATAAGATTTCATTAATTTTTTTTATACTCTATGATCATGTGAGTCATCTTTGACTCACATTCAATTTTGATATGATTGGGTATGCCTTGTCATAGGAGCCACATATGAGAGAAGTCCATTGCCATGTAATCATTTAGTATTATAGGCCAATCTATGCTTAGAAACATACCATAATCATAAAGTATATCCACTACCTAAATGTCAATATATTTATTTGTACCCTAGGATTAGAGGCCAACTACATATGGATGTGATTCAACTCATTGAAAATGTAAACCTCTAATTTGTCCAACTAAACAACTATATTATTTGAATTTTAGGAGTCAACCCCAATTACTGGTAAATTATGTAAGGAATCATGTTACCAAAAGCACCTGAGTCCACCAAATAATTATGTAAATTATTTCCAAAAATATAGATGGTTAGGAGGAAAAGAGGTGCTTTAATTTTCTCTTTGTAAATTGCAATGTGAGCGTTAGCTATCCTATTAGCTTTTTCCCTTTAGGAGAAAAAAATTATTTCATTGATAGATCTTTCTTCTTGTAAATTTGGAGTAATTCAAACATCATTATATTGGAATTATTTTATTTTAGATCATATATAATGTTATATCCATGTTTGCTTGGTTCTATTGGCTTATCAGTTGGTATAGGAGTAGCATTGTTTTTAAGTTGATAAGACATTTGGGGTCCTTTAGGAAGAAACATGTTGTTGTTTTAGCTCTCATCAAGAGGAACTTGATTATTGTTTGAAGGAGTAGACATTGTTAATAGAGTTTGAAATTTGTTCCTCAATTTGTAGTTATTTCCCATCTAAAACTATTTAAATGCATGGACCTTGAATAAGTTATTCTTGAGCTTCTTTCCACTCTTAAACAGAAACTCGTAAGTTTTTAAAACTAGATTTATACCATGGTTTCCTCTACCTTGATTAGAATTGATATTATCATGTGAAATAATTATCTCTAGGTTATCCATATCTTTTTGAAATATGTTTGAGGCTAGGGTGAACTAGGCACAATTGATCTTAATGTGATTAGTCATATTGTGTAACCTACACCAGGTGGGAAATGCCAAATCAACCAAGTCCTTGCATTTGAAGCACTATCATTATTGTTTTGATTGGTGTTGTCAAATTGGCTAGGCACACCTTTATTGTTAGGCCTTGTGTTATTTTGCCTATTGGTTCTTTGGAAGTTAAAATTTCCATTTTTTGGTGGATTATTTTCATTTTAGTTGGTTTTTTATGGTACTTATCTACACAAATTGACCATATCATTTGTCAACCTATAAACCATTTGCTACAAATTAGTTACTTTAGAGTTCGTACTAACATTTTATTGATTTATCACTTATAGTTGTGGGTTAGCCACATGTACAGTATTGTTTATAAATGCAAGGGAAATAAGATGTGCTTTTTAGGGGCATTATTTACAAGTGTCTGATTATTTAAAAATGATAGGATAGCCTGTTGGTTATTAGTAGAGGTAGTATAACTGCTAGTATTAGGTATGGCAATATTGTTTTTATATGTAATAGGAACAAGTTGTTGGTTATTTACTTGTATAAAAATGTGATTTGGAGGCACATAAGGTTGACATTTAAGCATATAATTTATAGTTGTTGGATTGAAGATGTTATTTTGGCTCGAATATAGGGCACTATGGCTCAAATATAGGGCACTAGAGATTGGGTTTACTAGTGGTGTATTGTGCTAAAAAGTGTGGTTGATCATAGGAATTTTGTTGTAAGCACCTGGTTGGCCTAATGAAGGTAAATAACCAACTCCATAGCCTTGTGTGACCAATTTTTGTTCAATTTTAGGGTAAGTGCACAAAGTTGGGGGAAAAAAAGTGCCTACTTGTGGACATGATTTTCCTAAAATTTCATAAATCTAAACTTTTGTAGATAATTTGAGATATCTACACTCTAAATTTGAAGATGGTGTAAGAACATGAAATGTAGAATTTTGAGTCGAGTTTCCAAAACACTATTTAAAAAAAAATAGTTAATTATAACTAGGTCAAACATTTAAAATTTGAAGATGAACTCCCATTTTTTTTAAGAAAATAGAGTAGATAGATGGATGTGTGGTGCAACTTTTTTTTAACAGTGTTAAACATTTCAAGTGTAGTTTCTAAAACACTTTTTTTTTTTAAATAGGTAATTATAACTAGGTCACACATCTAAAATTTGAAAAGGAACTCCTATTTTTCTAATATAATAGAGTAGATAGATGATCGTGTGGCACACCATTTTTATAGCAGCGTTTAATATTATTTGAAACCCCTTGGGGAAATTTAGATAAGATCTTCTAGTTTGTGACCTATATTTTTTTATATTTTTTCAATGATTATTTTTTTAATGAATTTTTCAAGTAAATATATCCTTAAAACTGATAAAAAAATGGATATTTGTCTATGTGACATGACTAACAACCTCAAAAAAAATGAAAATTAGTAGTTTTTAATGTATGTATAATTAGGCCTAGTTTGTGACCATATAACTTGTTTTTAACTTGGATCAAGGAAAGACAAATTACGTGAACATGTATAGGCATGTATGTTTGTAGCATGTAGTGGCCTAAAAAATTTATAGTTAGAAATCAACATAGTTTAAAACCTTAAATTAGTCAAAAAATTATAAAAATCATATTTTTGGAAAGATGGGAGTGTGCTCGCTATGATGGTATTAAGTTTTTGAATTTTCATGATCAAATTCATAGAGTATTTAGAAATAAAAGTTAAAATTTATTGTTTTTTATCATAAGTCTCAAACTCAACTGTAGATTGATAGGTCCAAACCTTAGGCTTAGGATTACAGGTCATTCTAGAGCTAAAAGGTGTAGGATTTGAATTCAAATTCAAATAGCACAATCATGTTAATAATGAAATCATGATATTAACACGATCGCATTATTAACTACATTAATAATTCAATAATGTTACTTAATAATGTGATTACGTTAATAATGTAATCACATTATATATTCACAACACCCAAAACCCAAATTTACATTTTGACCTATTAAAGGAGCCATTAGGCCTAGTAGTCTTAAGAAAAAAGTTTTGTTGATTAATATTGTTGTTTGAGACCAATGTTATTATCAATATTTGATAAAATTTAATGATAATTAGAGATTTATTAACCTATGAATTAATTTACTATTCATTTGACATGAGTCTAATCTTCCTTAAAATGCAGACAGTCCTAGTTCATCCTAGATAGGGTTAAGAAGTCAAAAGTTGGTTTTTGGTGATCCACTTTTCCAAATTACTCATAATTTGGTAGATTTGATTTATATTTAATTTTTTACATGATTAAATAAATTATTAAAAATAAATTGGAGTACAAGGATCCTCTGACTGAGTACTAACAAACCTAGAGTATTAGGTCTGAAAGAGAGTTCAGTGATACTATAAATGTTTAAGGATTAGTTATTTGAAATTTGGCATTTGAAAAGGAATTTATAGTATTCATAAGATTCAAATGGTGTTTTGGAATAATAAAAAATAAATACATGGTCATTTTATTTTGTGTCAAAAGTGTATACAATCCTAAAAGAGGCTAAATTTGGTTAAACAAGACTGCATTAGTTTTTATGGATAATTGGTGATGTTTGAAACTTGAAAAAAAAAACTATAAACTTTATAGTATTGTCTGAGTCTCTGATAATATTGTTTGAGTTATTAAGTGAAGTTATATAAGGATATATTTTCAAGGTATATCAATGGATTATTACCTTATTTTGTATATAAGAAGTTCTCTTTTGTCAAGTTTAGATATGTTGTATACATACATGCTAAAAACATACATGACTTATGATATAATTGATTTTATCATGAGACGTGTCATAAAATGTTTTTTTAAAACCTATGGCCAAAACATAGCCTTTGGAGTACCAATCTATCTGTGCATCTGAAGTCAATTGGGGCTATTTTGAGCCACTTCAACCTAATTACATGACTATAAAATGTGATTTGGGGGTTGATTAGCTCTAATTTCATTATCTATATTGAATCAAAGAAACATAGCTTATTTATATGCAATTTATACATGTATATAATGTGGTTTTGAGCTCAATAAACTTGATGGCATTAGCTAATGAATGCAAATGTTGATTAGTTCAATTATGGACATAATTAGGGTCAAAATTAGCCACGTGAACATATATTAAACTATATATTCAATGTGATTTAGAATGAAATTAACCCTAATTTCATGTCATATATAATTAACCAAAGAGTTGATTCATTTAATCCATGAGGCATTTGATGGCAATTTGAACCCCTTAAAGAGCTAGATATGATTTGGGGCAAAATTAAATGTTTGATTTGGGGTAAAATTAAATTAAATCAAATTATGTAATTAGTGGTGTGATTTGGGAAAAGATGAGCCCCTAAACCAAATTTATGGCTCAATCAATTGTATAACATTTATGTAACACAAATGGCTTAATTGACCTTAATTTTATCAAAAATGCAAACATGTTTAGGTAATTGTCATAAATAGGTGAACAAATAGCTCAAATTTTCTTCAATTACATTAGTGATTGGACCCTATATCTTATATCTTAAACTCTAAACCCTGTATCATTTAACTTAAACCCAAAAATTTGTACCATTTACCTTTAACACTAATCCATAAGCCCTAAACCCTAAACCCTAAACTCTTTAAATTATAGACCTTAAACTAATAAATTTAGCCCCAATTAACATCCTTTATATATAGTAAGAATTAGGTTCATAGGGATTAACTTGGTCAAAATTGCATCACTCATTACCATAATTGAGCCCAAATTCTCATTCTTTACTCATAGATATAGGTTTAACGAGCATAAATTTTCCCTAATCACCATCATGATTATACTTTATATACCCTAAAACCTATACCCTAATACCTAAACTCTAAACCATAAATATAAACTTTTTAAAGATTGAACCAATCATTTTATCCCAAATTAACATCATTTAGACTAAGAATTAAGCTCATAGGTCTTAGTTTGGCCTAAATCACATGACTGATTACCCCATTTGACTAATTCACTTAATCTACATGATGACATGGGGTATAATGACAACCTAAAAACATATTATATAGTCACAAATAGGTCCAAGTGATTCAAATTATCCTCAATTATCTTTGTAATTGACCCTATGTACCCTAAACCTACATTAAAACCTAATCCCTAAACCCTAAACACTATACCCTAAATTGTAAACCCTAAATTTTCCCTATTTACCAATTGATTTAGTCCCAATTAACATCCTTTGTATTAATAATTAGGTTCATATGGCATAGATAAATTAGACATTATATATAGGTACTTAAACCTAAACCCTAATCACTAATACCTAAAACATAAATTATAAGCCCTATGCCCTAATTCCCAATACATGTTGCAAACATACATGCCTTATGATATAATTGATTTTATCATGAGGTGTCATAAAATACACTTTTTAAACCTATGGCCAAAACTTAGCCTTTGGATTACCAATCTCATTGTGCATCTAAAGTAAATTAGGGATATTTCAAGCCCCTTCAACTTAATTGCATGACTATAAAATGTGATTTGGGGGTTGATCATCTCCAATTTCATTAGCTCAGTTGAAGCAAAGAAACATAGTTTATTTATATACAAGTTATACATATATATAATGTGTTTTTGAGCACAATAAACTTGAAGTCATCAGCTAATGAATGAAAATGTTTCTTATTTCAATTACAGAGGTAATTAGGGTCAAAATGAGCCACATGAATGTATTTTAAATAATATAATAAATGTGATTTAGAATGAAATTAACCCTAATGTCATGCCATATATAATTAAATAAAGATTTATTTCATTTAATCCAAGAGGCATCTGAGGCCAATTTGAACCCCTTCAAGAGCAAAATATGATTTGGGGAAAAATCAAAAGATCAATTCTATCATGAATTGATCCAATTAGTTAATTTGTGTGATTAGGGGTGTGATCTAGGAAATATTGATCCCCTAAACCAAATTTATGGCTCAATCAATTGTATAACATGTATGAAACATGTTCATTTCTTAATTGACCCTACTTTTATCATATATTAAACATGAAGGTAATTGTCATATATAAGTGAACAAGTAGCTCAAATGTTCTTCAATTACGTTAGTTATTAGACCTTATATCTAATATATTAAACACTATACCATTTAAATTTAACCCTAAACCATGTACTATTTACCTTAAACCATAATCCATATATCCTAAACCCCAAACCCTTTAAATTATAGACCCTAAACCCTAAACTAATAAATTTATTCCTAATTAACATCTATTATATATAATAAAAATTAGGTTCATAAGGATGAACTTGGTCAAAATTGCATCACTCATTAAACCAAAATTGACTTGATTGGCTCAATTTGTGATGATGTACGGGATAATTGAACTCAAAATCACATTCTTTACTCACAAATATGGGTCCAAGGATCTCAAATTTTCCCCAATTGCCTTCATGATTGTACCTTATATACCATAAGCCCTGATCCTTAAAGTTCCTAATCCCTAAACTCTAAACCATAAATATAAACTCTTTAAACCTTTAACCAATCATTTTATCCCAAAATAACATCATTTATACTAATAATTAATTTCACAATGCTTGGTTTGGCCTAAATCACATGACTAATTGTCCCATTTAACTAATTCACTCAATCTGCATGATGACATGGGGTATAATGATAACCCAAAAATACATTATAAGTCATAAATGGGTCCAAGTGATTCAAATTGCCCTCAATTATCTTTGTGATTGACCCTATGTACCCTAAACCATATATATACATTAAAACCTAATCCCTGAACCATAAACCCTAAACATTATGCCCTAAATTATAAACCATAATATTTCCTTATTTACCAATAAATTTAGTCCCATTTAACATCCTTTATAGTAAGAATTAGGTTCACATGGCATAGATTAATTATACAATATATATATATATATATAGGTTCTTAAACTTAAACCCTATGCCCTAATCCCTAATCCCTAAAACATAAATTGTAATCCCTATGTCCTAATACCCAATACATGTCATAAACATACATGCCTTATGATATAATTTATTTTATCATGAGATGTCATAAAATTCATTTTTTAAACCTATGGCCAAAACTTAGCCTTTGGAGTACCAATCTAGATATGCATCTTAAGTAAATTAGGGATATTTTGAGCCCCTTCAACCTAATTACATGACTATTAAATGTAATTTGGTGATTGATCAGCTCCAATTTGCCCCAATCACCATCATGATTGTACCTTATATACCCTAAAACCTATGCCCCAAGCCCTAATCCTTAAAGTTCATAATCCCTAAACTATAAACCATAAATAAAAACTTTTTAAACCCTAAACCAATCATTTTAGCCCAAATTAACATCATTTAGACTAAGAATTATCTTTGGGATTGGTCCTATGTACCCTAAACCAATCATTTTAGCCCAAATTAACATCATTTAGACTAAGAATTATCTTTGAGATTAGTCTTATGTACCCTAAACCAATCATTTTAGCCCAAACTAACATCATTTATACTAATAATTCTCTTTGTCATTGGTCCTATGTACCCTAAACCTAAGCCCTAAACATTATATCCTAAATTATAAACCAAAAACTTTCCCTATTTACCAATCAATTTAGTCCCAATTAACATCCTTTGTAGAAAAAATTAGGATCACACATGGCATAGAGTGATTAGACCTTATATACACACTTAAAACTAAACTCTACATGCCCTACTCCCTAAACCCTTAGCCCTAAAACAAAAATTGTAATCCCTAAAACATGAATTGTAACCCTTAAACCCTATAAACTAATGGCTTAATCATTCCAATCCATAAACCCTAATCTATATTAAGTATAATTCAATCATGTTATTTAATAAAATAATCATTTATTCTTAATATAGACAACACTCAGTTCTTAATGTCAGTTTTTAACCCTATTCGAGTATTAAGAATAATGTGATCACGTTATTCTTGATATATGCATCTTAATATGTATGTTGAATAAGAACCCAATATAACTAATAATGTGTTTGTGTTATTTATATCATATACTAAGCTTAGTTTTTAACATTTATTTTTAACCCAAATTGATAATTTTGTACTCACAAACATTCTTTGTGTACTTCTACGGGACCTGTGGTACTTATGTACTTGACCCCATCTTTGAAAAGTTGTCAATTATCTTTGATGGGTAATAGATCACATTTGAGGAAGAGGAATATATTGAAGAATAAAACACCAAAGGAATTAGAATATTTGAGAGAGAGAAACAAGATACGAATGCAAAAACTTCATGGTAGATAAGGTACAAACCCTAATCCTGATGAATCAAATACCATAGATAATGAGCCAATTGATAATAATGAGTTAAAAAATGATGAAATTGACCATAATGAATTTAATAATGATGAAATTTACCATAATTAAATGACTAATAATGAAATTAACAATAATGAATTAGATAATGTTGGAAGTTTACATTCAAATTTCTAAGTTTTTAGTTTTGTTAATGATGAGTCTATGTATGATGCTTCACCCTCGATGAATGAATAAAATTTGATGGAAACAAATAATGATGAAATTAACCATCAATAAAATTTCATGGAAACATATAATGAATAAATAAACAATGATTAAAATGTCATCCCACCTTTAAACAATGAAAGTAATAATGACTTTTAAACACCCTCTCAATAAATTCCACCATTAACAACACTCCAAGAATTGTGCATAAAAAAGATAAGTACTTAATTGAAGTCAATGAAAATATTTTAGAACCAATGCTTAAAAAAATTCATGATCACCATTAAAGAAGACTCACTCAACAAATTTGGGATACTTTCTTTCATAATTTGGATTATGATAGTCAAAGATGTTAATTATTTGTTTCATTGTTAAAATTGATTAAAATGAGACCTACAATGTACACATTAGGACTAATAACATATAACATGGATGACAAAAATAATGAAATTATGGAAAATATACATGATGCATATCATACTATAGGCCCAAAATCATTCACCCAAGATTGTAATGTTGTCTGGCATATACTTATGACTTGTGCAGTAAGTGACCAAATAGGGGGAAAATGAATGGTTTCAAAAACAAGCCAAACACTTAATAAACCTAATACCAATGAGTTTTTGGCATTCTCTGGTAGACTTCTATGAAAGGACAAGGCTATAGCTGATACTCTCAAAGAGTTACTTGCTCAATTTTAGAAAAACAATACAAGAGTTTCACCTGATGCAAGAGTGCAGTGAAAAGAAGAGTTGGTTCTCTTAACTATGAACCGCATCCAAAATATTTATTAGATATGACTCAAAAAAAATTACTCTATTTTTTTGAAAAAACATCCACAAATTTCTATTTGTCAAAGATATTTTGAGATGGACAAACCTTTTAATATAAAAATAAATCACACACCACTTCTTGTTGTAGGCAATATGTTGAATTTTCAATGTACTATGATGTTTTTCACCATATTCATTGTACTTTGCATACTAACAACATTTTTTAGGAGTGTGGCATTGAGTTGCCACCAAAATCAGCTAGGAAATTTATTCCTACTATATTTTTTAAAAGATCATATGGATAATTATTTTATAGCAAATCATGTTTAAATAAAAATTGCAACATTTGTGATAGATTGCCAAAATTAAAAAAAAGTATCCATGAGGAGATTACCAGTGAAATTGGACAAGAATTAGTTAGTTTAAGCAAATATAAATTAGTGACATATCAAGTAGAAGATGGAAAAATCTAAAAGGTGTGAGCTTGTTAGAAAAAAGATACGTTTTTGAATTTTTGGTCAAATTTAGGGCAAAGATTATTTATGATTATGTAAGGCTCACATATAGAGATTGATGGTTGGATGAACATTTCAAGATAATAAAGGATACATTCCCACTTGATTATATTATTTCAATAGTTGACTTTTCTAAAAATTACACATTCAAACCCCAAATGGAAGTTCAATCACAGTATTACAACTCATCACAAGTTGTCATATTCGTGTATATAGCATTCATGCATGTACCTGATAGTATAGATTAACAATGAAAAATATTAAGGGAGTAACATTTCTATATCAGTGATGATTGATCACATTGTTCAGAGTATGTGCAAGGTTTTTTTCAAAAGTTTTATGAATAATTGATTCAGAGCAACATTACTTTCAATTGGAATTTCATTTGGTCAGATAATTACACATCATAATTCAAAAATGCATGGGTATTTTATTGATTGAGTAGGATGCACATTACCACTGGTTTATAACACATTTAGAGTTTCATTGAGGCTAGCCATGGAAAATGAGAGCATGATAGTGTTGTAGAATGTGTAAAAATGGATATTACAAGAGAGGAGTTAAATTTTAAAGAGAATGTTCATTTGATAAATGCAAAAACTATGGTTGAATGGTGTAATAAGAAGATGTTTCATGGTGCTCAACAAAATTATATTATTCATAAACATTTTTGGTTAATGGAGGAAGAAAATTTGGTAAATTATGATTATTGTATGATTCTAACAGGTTTAAGTGACCTCCACTCATTTTATAGCTCAAATTCAAGTTATTGGACTATTCATATGAGACACTTGGCATGTTTTTGTTTTGCATGTGTGGACTCTATTTAGAATGAGTGTGAGTCATAACAGTGGGTGAATGATTATGGTTATGAAATTATAATTCAAATTAACACATATTAGGTTAAAACAACATTGTAACTTACAAATATGACATCATCAGATGACTTTGACCATATATCTAATCTAGTGTAGCTAGGTAGAATATTTTTCATTATATATAATTTATTCTCATTACATATATTCATATTGTTGCTAAAAATAGTTTTTTGTGATACAGGGCATGTTTTTTTAGTTATTGTAGATGAATATAATGAAGAGGACACTAATTACTACTTGTGTTAGTGTGTAGAGAGAAAGAAAAAATTGACTTTCCCAGTTATAGATGGAGAAAATATTGACTATCCCACAGGGTCAATGGTAGTCACTAGAACTTGGTTTTGATGATATCCTATAAAAAATTTAGATTAATGATTATTTGAAGAGTTTGAAACACATAGGATGATACTGTACTATTCAAATTTGATTGTTTCAATGAATATTAAATTACAAAAATATCATGGGAGGCCATTAAATAGGAAAGTATGGAAAGTTTGGGAGTCAGACCATAAAGCTATTCTTGATACTATCAAAGTTAGAGCAGATCCTAATGGTTTTTTGGATTGAAATACATAGGTATACTAAATTTTCAAATGTAGATTTAATCAATTTTACCAAAATTTTTTATTTTCTAGGTAGCCCATATGAATTTCATTTTTAATTATTTACTAACAATTTTTTGTAGGTTAGTGGTGCCAGATAAGCTTCCACCTTCATGTGGTTGGCATTTCCAGTAGAGAATCTTATATTCTTGAAGATAAGAGAAGCTCATGTTGGACATGATCAAAGATTAAGTTGGAAATCATTGAATCTCAGGAAATGACTTACATTTTTTTTTTACACATGTTTGAACTTAGGTTAAAAATTTGTAATTTTTTGTATTAGGAAGGGCACATTCTTGAGGCCAGAATGGGTGGTGGGTTTACCAATTGAGCCTGATGGGAGGTCAAGAAATTTTTCCAAGACATTTTCACCCCCTCAACATGTTGGTAGTGTTATTTTGGTTAAGAAGCATCGAAACCAGAGTTTTATAACCACAACTTCAACTTTGACAACATTTATTGTTAGTGTTTCTGCACTCTAGAATGGTAGTGAAAATGCACTTTCAGGTGGATTTAAATGTTGCGGTGGTGTGATAAAAATTAATTTGCCTATATATATGTGATATAATTTATATATTCTTAAGTGGAGGTCGTAGAGGTAGAAATTCCATTTGGAGCTCAAGAAGTTGCTTATTTAATGGCAAAAAGTTGCTTTTTTGGACCCCTGACTGCAACTTATCCAATGGATTGATCTTGAAGGTTACACATGAGTGATCTAAGTGAGATTATATGGATTGAATAGGTATTATATGGATTTAAATGTTCATGTAAATGACTTACAAGTTTTATTTTAAGTGTGTTTGAACTTAAGCTAAAAAATGGCATTGTTCTTGTATTAGGAAGGGCATTCTTGAGGCTAAAATAGGTGGTGGCTTTAATGATCAGGCCTGATGGGAGGATAATAACCCATTCCTAGACATTATCCACCCATTTAATGTTTTTTTAATGTTAGTTTTTGGTCATCAAGCATCAGAATAATAATTTTTCTAATTTTTTGACTTGTAGAACATGTTAAAACTTGGGTGAGATGAGTTTTTAGTTGATTTGAGTTCTATCAAATTGGTTAGGGCTTATATAATGTTTTAATTTATAAAATACTAGAATAAATGTAGTTTTTAAGAGAAAAAAACTTTATTTTGATAAATTGACCTATTGGAGCAATAACTAGGTCTAGAGACCTAGAAACTTAAAAAGGTAAAATTTGAGAATGAGAGATAAATCTCTTAGAAACATGTAGTTGGTTGATTTATTTTATGTTTTAAAACCTACATAAATCCTTTATTTTTCCTAATATCTGTCCAAATTATGTTAAACAAGTTTGTTCAAAAGAAGGGGAATAGATCTAAGAGATTGGTGACTAGTTAAGAGCATACCTAATGAGTAATTAAATACTTTAAAAGAAGATTGTTTGAGAGTGGATTTTGAATTGAGTTCAAAACAAGAGTGGATAAATGAGGTTTGAATTATTCATGATCTTAGAGAATAAAAATAGGACTTTCATATCCTTCTTAAACATAGAATATCAAACTGTGCATTAGGTGGTATTAGGGGATGATAAAGGGTTTTGGCCAAATATGGTTCATTATCTCATGAGTTAATATTATGTTTCAAGTCAGTAAGGTTGCCTTTTATTAGAATAAAGACATTAAATTCAAATTTAGGAAGAATTTCATCTTGAAATTTTAGCAAATATAAATATGCAAAGTTAAATCTATATATGTACAGTCTAGATATCTTTGGAGTTGCTATATTAATCTACAAAGTATAGATGGGCATATTTGAAGTGAGGCTAGGCATCTTTAGAGAATGGTTGGATAGGTTTTGGAGATTCATCAAAACATCTTCAGATATTTTTTAGAACATATTCAGAGATTCTTGCATGGATCTTTAGATCTTTGATAAAATGTCTTTAGATATGCCTAGCAAATCTTTAGAGCTTCAAAAAGACATCTTCATAGCTCGATGGAGCATCTTCAGAGTTGCTTATGCAAGTATTCAGAGCTGGAATAAGGATCTTCATAACTCACTATGTTCTATGTTGAGTCTTAAAAACTATTTCCAAAAAGGTGTTGCCAAAACTATTGATAACTTTCAAAATAATCCCACCAGAGACATGTATCTTTATATGCAAAATTGTACTCATTTCATTCAAGTTAGACACAAATAACAAGATAGAGAATTAGCAATGTATCACATACAAAAAAAATACAATTGCACTCATTTTATACTTAGATGAGACCTTAACTATTAAATGTAATGCAATATATAACCAAGAGGCAATACTTATGGATAGTTTATATTAGATATAATGAGTTATATAGAATTATCATCACAAGTTTCAAGAAAAATTAGTCAAAAAAGCATTAGAGCCAGGTGAAGGTGAAAGATCAGGTAACTTATAGGTATAGTTATCTGAATGAGAAATTTGTAAGAATTTATGAATGATTTTATGTCTTTGCATTATACAAGTTTGAACATGATTGGGTATGGGTTTTAAGTGTAATAAAATTGTGTTAATGATCAATTGAAGAGATGTAAATGGGTGATGACAATTGAAAAATAGAAAAGAGTGCCATTAGTCATTTCCAATACACATAATGAAATAAAAACCTTAATTTAAAAAAAATATGGGAGATATGAGATTTATAACATTAAAAAAAACAATTTTTTGTTATCCTTGTTTGTGTATAACATTAAATATGAGATCCAATAGATAATAGTTTGGAAGATCAAAACAACATTATACAATAACACATAATGAAATAAAAACCAAATGTAAATTAGATAGATTACCATGATAGGCATATAATATAGGCACATGTGTGCAATGTCAATAATACATATATTGTTATGATAAACATACAAAAAATTACATCTACCAATATAGTATCTACTGTTGGGTGAATGTCATATACACATATACAATGCCAAAAATGCATAAATTGCCATATAGTCATACAAAAAATTACATCTCATGTAAGACATCCTATTCATCAAATAGCCTACCTCTCTTTATCTTTCTCGAATAACACTCTCCTTGGGATGCTCTGCTAGTCTATGGAGACCCCTCTAATGCCCTCGATTGATCCAAAATCTGACTGTGGGTCCTACACTCATAGTTTGCTTGCAGTTGAACCTATTTATATACAAGTATTATTAAAAAATTAACATAAAATACACTCAACCAATTGTTACGAAATTAATTTTTAACTAGAATAAAAAACATTTAAACATGCACTTATTACAAGTTTTTGGTCCTGATCAATCTATTTTTGACACTCAAATAATTCAATGGTAGGCTCAACTATTCGAATAGGCATGTGAAATATGGGAGAAACATGAGAATTGGCCTTACTAATCATGTGGCTAGGACTATTATATCTCACAGGATAATCTTTCATACATAATACATTCACATAAGTTATATTTTCCCCAAGTATGTAGTAAAATTATTAAAATACTTGTCTATTTTTACAATTTAATATATACCTCTATTAGTGCTTGTGTAGATGACATTGCAACAACAATGCCTATGTATATCTCACTTTGTAGAGAGGGAGGAGTGTCTACTTGAGCCATCAACTATTCATGTAAATAAGGTCTCACTTAATTCTATATAAAGTATTAAATATATATATATATGGCAAGTTTTTCTCAATGTAAACCAAGATATATATGACAACATATTTTAACGTGCATATCATGAAAAGACAATATAAACCAAGAATCATGGAAGTGTAAATGCCATGAAATATGAAGTGGCCAAGAATAATAATTATTTTTCATATTTTAGGTAATATACAAATTATAATACATGTAGGGCATGTGAGTGGAAGAGTAG
Source organism: Torreya grandis (assembly GCA_037957365.1). Taxonomy (NCBI): domain Eukaryota; kingdom Viridiplantae; phylum Streptophyta; class Pinopsida; order Cupressales; family Taxaceae; genus Torreya; species Torreya grandis. The sequence continues at coordinate 1,683,438 of JARHVA010003899.1, read as the reverse complement.
GAGGTGGAAATAACAATATCACTTCAACAAGGCAAAGTTAGGGAGAGAAAAGGAATAAGAGACATATCAAGAAATTTGTCCTTACTTATAAAGATTCTTTGGATAGATTAAAATGTAAATAAGTGTCTAAATTTTTTTAATCAATCATATTGTGTTAATATCTCTAGTCATAATGTATTCAAGTTTGTAGTCTACAGGTTCAAAGTGGTGAAACCCAATTTTCAATACGTTGTCTTCGGGTACAATCATAAAGAGGAGAATATAGTTAGTTTAAAGTGTCATTATAAATGATTAAAATATGAGTAATGGATATAGGATCTATATGAAATTAATTTAAACACATTTAAATTACCAATAATATTTATAAAACTCAAAATACATTGGAAGACTATATACAACCTAATTAGTAATAATTTTGATTTTGCATAGTCATAAAGAAAGACCATATAGAGTTCTTGGAAATAGATTTGAGGATTTAAGGTATTGTGAATTTTGTGGTATGTTTTTTTTACATGTGTGTTATTCTTTTAATTTATATAAAACTAAGCTAAAATTTCTTAAGTGTTTATTTTGTCTTATTTGTTGACGTGGTCATGTTGGAGGGGTGCAAAAATTCTATAAAACTACATGCTGGGAGTGATTTAGTATTGATTAAGGAAAATTAATAGTTTGATAAGATTCATGGGGTAAGGTAAGATCCATTTCAAGCCTTATAATATTGTATAATGTTGAAAAGGTCATTCTATATCATTTATTATCCTCTCAAGTAGGTGCAGGACTGAGACAACACAAGTTAGGGTTTGAAATTAGAAAATGATATAATAAGTGATTTAAATAATGAAAATTCATTAAAATTTTTGGATAGGTGTATTTATATATGATTAATAGTATTTTTAAGGTTTAAATTTTATTTGAGTCCCTATGGTATAGTTTCATAGTCAATAGCCTTGAATTAGGCCTATGAGACCTAATTAGTCGTGAGGGGTGTTGAGTTAGGTGTTCTCCAAAGAAAGTTAAATTATGAAATTCCATACATGAGGTATATGATGTAAATGGGTATATAAATGTGGGCTTTTTTTGGTTGGGAGCTTTTTAGTTTACTCAATACAAGGATATTTGCTCAAAAAAGGGCTAGTAGAAGGAAGTTGTCAAAGAAAAAAGAAGAGTTAAGTGAAGAGTTGAAGCTTGGGGGTTGTGTGGAATGGTTGGATGCATGAAATGAGATGTAATTTATTAGTAAAATTCTCTTATGATTATTTTGGAAGGAAAAAATCAAATTAGCATTCAGACCTATGAAAACACATAAGAAGATTGTAAAGAATAAACAAAGGATAAAGAGAGAGAACATGAAAATAGAGTATAAACTAAGGAGCTTGATGTTAAAAGGAAATATTATAGAGGTAGTTAATTATTAAAATTAATTAAAGTAGATAAGGAGGATTAATTTAATACAAGGAGGCTTAAGATCCATTGAGTAGGTAAGAGTGAACAAGAAATACCTCGTAAATGCAAAATGATCAAAGAGATAAAGAGGTTGAAAATAGAAGATAAAGAAGGATAAGAAAAGATCAAAGTTGGGTATTTGGTAGAGGTAAGTGTGTGTTTCCATCCATATCAAGGAAGATTTTTATAACCCATACATCAATATACTTGATAGATAAATTTAACTTAAACTTACAATGCAAATATACATAGACTAAATGTACATAGAGAATAAGATTAAGTCAAAATTTTACCTATGTATAAGTAAAATGTGTCATCCTAATAGAGATGAATGTAGTAGTGGATGGGCTAGTAGCTAGGTCTGAAAATGTAAACAATGGCTATGTCAAATCAAATATTGCAAATGTCAACTATGATGATGAAGGCACCATCACCTCCTATGACATAAAAAATGACATATATATTATTCAATTTCTATGTAAATTAATTGTTAACTAAATTAAATTTGCAAATATAATATAAATTTAAAATGAAATTTATATAAAATATACCTGCATTTATGTAATGGTTGATGTTTTCACACCAAATGTGCGTGCCAAAAACTCATCACTCATAAAAATATTATCCAGGCCCTATGAACTACTAGTGCCATCATCATCAGAAGGTCTAGTGTACCTATCTCCATAAGAACTACAAGGGTGGGGTCAGGTATGTACACTAGGTGGTGTATCTCTATCATCAGTCTATGAGAGCCTACTCATATGTTGAATGAGTGTATCAGTGAGTGAACTAAGAGAATGTAGAGTGTTGATCTCCATGACTTGTTGAATTATATATAATATCTTAGGATCAAGTGGATTTTCGATATAGATCCTTGTAAACTAATTAGGCACATGACGTGCACCTAGTTGATCTTATGTAGAACCTTTCCCTCAAACTTGAAACTCACTAAAATTAAAATAGTTTAAAATCTTAGTGAGGACAAACTCATATTGGAGTTTCCTCAAAAAACACAATAGGTCCTCATGATTTTTACATGGTAGATAATTAAATACCATCCACCATCGATACCAAAAATTGGTAGTGATTAAATTATGTTAGTAGTGATGAATTAGAAAACATTTAGTAGTTATCAAAAAGGGTGCATTGGTGGTTTGGTCAATGAATAAGGCACAAATAAAGTCTTTTGATATTTATTTATTATTCACCTCAAGTGTTAATAATTTTTTAATATAATAAGCCCTATAACTATCTTGATATGAATTTCATTGATAAATTTAACTCATTATAGAGTTAGTTTGACCTAATAATGTCTTTAGGGAGTTGGCTAGATGGTTGCGGTGGGGGTTGGTGGAAGTGGGATCCCTCATTCTCACAATTAATTCTTCATTTTCAATTTTATTTCCCATAATATTGTCAATTAGAATCTCTTGACTGCCTAGGGGATTTTGTGGAATTATAGAAGGGTTAGGTGGAGGGATAAGAGGAGGAACAAGAGGGTTTTATGGAGGGTTAGGAGGAGGAATAAGGGGGTTCTATGGAGGGTTACAAGGGTTATCAAGATGGCATATTCAAAACAAATAAATTACAAATAAAAAATTAAAAATTACTAAAAATTAGGGTTAAATAATGAAAATAATAAAAAATTAGGGTTAATAATTACACTTACCTCTTTTATGTGGCAGCATCATAGATTAGTGGCTTCTTGAGATGAATTTAGTGGATTACTATGAATCTTTTGTCTCTCTCACACAAAATATGATCATGGAAGGCAAATAAAACTTGAATTCAAAATGACGAATTTGCATTCAAGTTTTTTTTGTGACATAGGTAATACGATTATGTTATTAACATGATCACATTATTGAAAATAATAATAACATGATCACATTATGTCTCGATAATTACCGATCCATAATTTAAATAATGTGATCACATTAATTAAATAGCATGATCATGCTACCAAAAATATCCATGAAATTTTCCCCCAACTCCATGCACTTACCCATTAACAACTTCATTGTAGCCTAAGGATAAGGATAAGAGGGATACTAGGGTTATTCTAAGGAACATGGATGTTATTGAGTCCAAATCCCTTAGGTAGGTTTGTATGGAATAAACTTCCATTTGAGTGTACATGTATTTAAACCTTTGATAAAGCTTGTGGAAACATGCATCAAAGAACTCATGGTTTCATTTAGAGTGCTACAGGGAGGAATAATGTAATGGTATAGGATAGTTAGATCAATGGATGGCATAAATTGATTGATAAACATGGTTTATAAATCATTATAGGAAGTGATAGACCCATTTGGCAACCTAAGATACCAGGTGTAAGAAAATTCTCCCAAGGAGTAAGGAAATAGGTGACAAGCCACATCCTCATGTTGAATTTGTGTTTGGATCAAGGCATCTTTGAATTCTTGAATATGCTCCTCAAAAGTTTGAATGTTGATCTATATGTATTTCAGACAAAATTTGTTAGGATTCTTTGTAAATTCATGGGCAAGCCCTAGAATGTTCATAGGGCATCCCAAACCACCAAGCCAAGTAGGATTAACCATCATTGGTGGGTTCTGAGGGGAAACAAAAGGGTTAATGAAATAAATTACAACCATAGGTGAGCTACTAGCTGAGTGGACTTGTCTATTTTTTGGTTTTTCTTTGTTTTCTCTTGGTTTTTAATGCTCAGTGAGTTTTAACAACTCAAAATCAGCCCCTACAAACTTTGTTCTCATGGTTATCCATCTGATTTATAGTGTATCTTTTAGACTTCCTGAGCTTGGGGCATGATTCTAAATGTTCAAATTTTGATTTTCTTTTAAAAAATTAATTTTATATTTTTTGGATATTAGGGTCCTCCTTCTAGCACCAAAACTATTGACATATCATTTGGCATAACTCACCAATGTTAGGCTTTCTTGGTGGAAAATCCCATCTAACATCTTATAAAAAGAATCCCTTAAGGTGTATCTCCCTAAGATTTTTGCATACCAGGTCATGGCATATTGATTTCACCCATTTGGTCATCATTGACTATTTTTATCAAGGGGCATGTTGGTGTGAATCCAAAACTTAGTTCTAATGGTACGCGAGTACTTGAAAAATTTATTGATTAATATGTGTCTATTATCTCATTTATATGGGTTTCATGCAAAAGTAAAAATAATAAAACATGCATTCATTTAATATGCCAAACAAACCAATGTTTAGGGTTTTGCATAATGTGTTTATGATTGATTTCAATGTTTATTCCATTGGGTTTAGTCATTTAACAATGTGATAATAAAATTAGAAATAAATACTATAATCAAGATAAACTTTCAAACAGATTGCATTTAGAAGGTTTCCTAGACTCAAATTTATAAAATAATTGATAAAATAGGGAAAAGGGAGGAAAAAAAGCCTATAATAATTTAGATTCTAGGCTTTTGACTAAAGTAAATCCATAAATCAATATCATGTGTGACCAATGTGTGTAAAATAATATACGAAGCTGATGAAAGCTTCTGAGGGTGAACAAGTAGTGAAAGGGATAACATGACCACCATATACATGCATAGATTATGAATAGACTTCTAAATACTTGTTATTAATTTAAATATAATCATTTTAACAATCTAAATTGAGTATGCTAAGATCAGTTAGTTATAACTCCACAAATATAATTGTAGGAGAGGAGGTGAAAGAGATATTAGTCTAAAAAATAGGAAATTACAAGAAAAATAAAAGGGAGTGGATTTTCATCTCTTTGGGGAGAGAAAAGTCAACTCTTTTTACAATAAAAATTAGTCATTATATAGAAGTTGTAATCCTAAAGAGGAATATTTTCCCTCAAAAATGATCAACCACCTCTATTAATGCTCACCAACCTCTTTTATTTCTCATTCTTCTCCTTTTCAAAAACTTTCACTATTCACCACTTAGACAAGGAAAAAAAAAGTCACTTTCAAAATGGAGAACTTTTGGGTCTTTCAAGTGCACTTTACCAAGGAAAAAATGAAATAAGGTTAGAATAATGGATACAAAAATTTATTGGTAAAACATAATAAGAAAATAATTAAACTAAAATTAACACATAAGAACCAACTTTCCAATTTATTAAATGTTTTACAAATCTGATAAATGGATCAAAAGTTATGGGTAAAAAGTTAACCCCCTATCTAAAGGTGTTAGGATTTAGGGTTGCACTACAGCCATCAAATTCCAAGCATTATGATATAGCCCTCATAATTCAACCACTGTAGTTTATTCCTAAAGTCCTGATAGGGTTTAATTATGTGTTAGGTTTTTTTTCATAATTTTTATCCTTGAGATTAGTTTTGCAAACTTATTAGTGTGTTGGAAAGCTAGTTTTTCCATGAACATTTTTGTATAATTTATTTTCTTAGAGGTTATTCCAATAATAATATATGGTATTTTTTCATATATATATTGTTTTTTATCTCCCAATCATGGAGATAAAGTCCAAGGGAAGGTTTTTTGTATATAAATCTTAGTCTAGAAGTATGTTTTCCCCCTCTTTGTGACTTGTCAAGAATTTTGATCTCCTGTGTAATTGTTAGAGTTTTAGGGATAAAATATAACCATTAAACTCCAAGGATTACACTCCATTCCTAAAAATCTAATAGCTATAGTGCATACCTAAAATATTGAAATTTTAGATAGGTTTTTAGGGTTTCCCATAACTTTTATTCTGCTTATCAAAATTACAAACTATTTAATGCATTAGAAATGCCAGCTGGAGCTCAAGAATTTGTTTGTTCAATGGCAACAAGTTGATTTTTTGGACCCCTCATTTTAACTTGTCCAATGGATTGATATTTAAGGTTTCACATGAGTGTTTTTATGTGAGATTATATGCAATAAATAGGTAGGGGAGGGATATGAAGTTTCATGAAAATGACTTACAGGTTTCATTTTATGTGTGTTTGAACTTAGGCTAAAAAAATTGTAATTTTCATGTATTAAGAAGGGTGTTCTTAAGGCTAGAATGGGTGGTGGGTTTAAAAATAAATCTTTATGGGAGTAAAAAAACATATTCCTACACATTATCCACCCCCCCCCCCCAAAATGTGTTATCAATTTTAGTTTTTGTTCATCAAGCATCGAAACAATAGTTTTGCTAAATTCTCGATCTGTAGAACATGTTAAAACATGAGTAAGATGAGTTTTTAGTTTATTTGAGTTATATAAATTTATCTAAGGGTTATAACATGTTATAATTTCTAAAAAATTACTATAAATATAATTTTTAAGAGATAAAAACTTTATTTTGATAAATTGACCTATTGGAGCAATAACTAGGTCTAGAGACCTAGAAACTTAAAAAGATGGAATTTGAGAATGAGAGCTCAATATTTTAGAGGCATGTAGTTGGTTTATTTATTGTAAGTTTTTACACCCACATAAATCCCTTAATTTTCCTAATACCTATCCAAATTTTCTTAAATAATGTTGTTCAAAATAAGAAGAATAGATGTAAGAGATTGGTGACTAGTTAAGAGCAGACCTAATGAGTAATTGACTAGTTTAAAAGAAGATTGTTTGAGAGTGGATTTTGAATAGAGTTGAAAAATGATATGTTGTAGTGAGGTTTTTATTCTTCATGATCTTGGAGTATATATATAGGGCTTTCATATCCTTATTAAACATAAAATATCAAACTATGCATTAGGTGGTATTAAGGGATGATAAAGGGTTTTATCCAAAGATGGATCATTATCTCATGAGTGAATATTCTATTTCAAGTCATTAAGGTTGAATTTTATCAGAATAAATAAATTATATTAAAGGTCAAGGAAAAATTCATCTTGAAATTTTAGCAAAGATAAATCTATATATGTACAGTCTAGATATCTTTAGAGTTGTTATATTAATATGTAGAGTACAGTTGGGCATCTTTGTAGTGTGGTTAGGCATCTTTAGAGCATAGCTAGACAGGTATTTGAAACTTCATCAAAAAAAATTTAGAGCTTTGTTAGAACATATTCAAATATTATTAGGTGGATCTTTAGAGTGTTGATAGAATGTCTTTAGAGCCACCTGGTAGATCTTCGTAGCTTCAACAGAAAATATTCATAGCTCAATAAAGCATCTTCAGAGTTTATTGTGTAGATATTCAAATCTCAAATAAGGATATTTATATCTCACTATGTTCTATGTGTAGTATTCAAAAATATTTCCAAAAATATTGATGACTTCTCAAAATAATCCCACCATAGATATGTATCTCTGTATGCAAAACTGTACTCATTTCATTCAAGTTAGACACTGATAAAAAGATATAGAATCAACAATGTATCACATACAAACAAAATAAAATTGCACTCATTTCCTACTTATATGAGACCTTTACTATTATATGTAATGAAATATATAACCAAGAGGCAACACTTATGGATAGTTTATATGTGATATAATGAGCTATATAGAATTCTCATCACTAGTTTCAAGAAAATCTAGTCAAAAAGGCATTAGAGCTAGGTGAAGGTGAAAGATTAGGTAAATTATAGGTATAGTTATCTAAATGAGATATTTTCAAGGATTTATGATTGATTTTATGTCTTTCCATTATACAATTTTGAACATGATTGGGTATGGGCTTTAAGTGTAATGAATTTGTGTTAATGATCAATTAAAAAGTTTTAAATGGGTGATGATAAATGCAAAATAGATAATTGTAAAATTAGTCATTTCCACTACACACAATCAAATAAAAAATTTAATTTTAAAAAATATGAGAGATCTGAGATTTATAGCATTGAAAATAATAATTTTTTAATCCTTGTTTGTGTATAACATTAAATAAGAGATCCAATAGATAATAGTTTGGAAGATCAAAACAACATTATACAATAACACACAATGAAATAAAAACTAAATATAAATTAGATAGATTTCCATGATAGGCATACAATATAGGCACAAGTGTGCAATGTCAATAATACATAGATTGTCATGATAGGCATCCAAAAAATTACACCTACCAACATAGTATCTAATGTTAGGTCAATGTCATATATGTATATACAATGCCAAAAATGCATAAATTACCATATAGGCATACAAAAAAGTGCATCTCATGTAAGAAATCATATTCATCAAATAGCCTACCTCTCTTTGCCTTTGTCAAATAAGACTCTCCCTAGGATGCTTTGTTATTATATGGAGACCCCTCTAATGCCTTGGATTACTCCAAGGTCTGACCATGGGTCCTACACTCATAACTTACTTGCAGCTGAACCTATTCAAATACAAGTATTATTAAAAAATTAACATAAAATACACATTGTCACTTATATTTTCACCCTTTGAGGAGATGTAAAATATCTCCTCATCCAAGTGGCACAATGGAAACACCTCTAGGCTTGTGGGTATCCTAAGGATGAGGTGAATCTCTAGATAGGGCTAGCTCCCTTGATGTACCACTTTGGATCACAACTACACTTAAATTTTTGGGGTGAAAATGGAGAGAGATATTTAAAATAAAACTAACCTAAGGGAGGTGATACACCAAAATAGATGATGATTCTAACCAGCTGCATATTACACATGAAATCAAGGGACAAACTAAACATACACCCCTTCAATCTGCATCTTCTCATATCAATGTTACATTTTGAGGTTATGGATGAATGTGAAAATCTAGGAGAACTATAAAAAAGGCCTTTAATGGTACTAATGAAAATAATAACTCACTTAATCCTTGACATTTCCTATAACACTTCACATTCCCTGCAAGAAGAAGCTTTCCAACTGCAAATAGATGATAGAATGAAACAACATGTTAAGGATTCCATAGTCTTCACTTATGTAAAATAAAAATTTATAAATTAACACATAAATAATATTCATTTAAGAATTAAAAATTATAATTATTATTGATCAAAAGGTATGCAAATGAGCAGGGCTTCACCATACTCAGGTGGAGCATAAATTACAATGCCAAAAGGCTAATTATTATAGAACTTGAGAGAGATAGGAGAAGAGAGAAGTCCAAGGGTCAAAATGACACTTTTAAATATAATATAATTATTTACTTGAACTATGTAAGGTCAAGAAGCACAAATGTCAATTCAAGGCATAAACTTCATGAAAAGTGGCATAAAACTCCTTATCTTGGCTCAAAAAAATTTCCTTCATGATTAACCCTATTTAAAAACCTCATAAATGATTAGGAAAATTTATAATTATTGGTATTAAATTTAAGGACATCATAAATTCTTATCCATGCATTGATTGTAGGCATGGTCCTCTAGAATCATCTAGAAAGGAGCTATTATCATCTACAGTCTAGAAAAATCTTCTTTCATGCACCCTACACACTTGGCCTCAAAATTATCTTAATTATCTCATTAAAATCCATGGGGGAGATTTTATGACACATTTAAATACCCTCCATTTCCTTATAGTCATCAAACATTCTTTAAAAATAGCTCACATGAAGATATCCACCCTTCTCACTATCTTGTCCATTAGGCCAGTTTTGACTGGCTAAGATGAAGGCTATTGTTAAAAACCTTATAATTTAATTCAAGGAATTAAATTAACATAATTATTTATTATAATTCCTAGTATTCCATCCTAACTTTATTTCATCTTCAAACTCTTCTTGTATCTTGCACAATGCATAAAATGGTCAAAAAAACCTTATTTTCACCCCATCCGTACAAGTCTATATGGATAAAAAGAATGGTATGGAGAATAATTGATTAATATGAAACTTAAAATAGTTTTAATGAGAAAAATATTCCATTTTATCAGTTATCCAACTCCATTTTCTCCATCAGGTCTCTAATCAGGGTTTACAAGGGTTTCTGACAGTTTTGACTCTTAAGCTTTGTTCATACAAGTTTCACATTAAAATTGCAAACCAATTTCAATAATTTGATGTTAAATGACCTTAATAACTTCCCAAAACTCCTATGGCTCCCATGTATTTCCTCCAATAATATATGAGCATTTGAAACTCTCCTATTGAGCTCTTTTCCCCATTCCAATAGGCCTAATGCTATTTAAGGTCCAAAATGTAGATTATTTTGGTTTTTTATACCTTCCAAAAGTTTGGTAACCTCTACATTGAGCTCAAAATAATTCTCCAATAGTTTCAAATTCTCACATCATGTGGAAAGTGAAGGTGATTTCTCATTTGGGCATTAGGATTAATGTTGCTCTTGTAGCCTGTCTGTACCTCAAAGCCTAAAATGACATTTGATGGTTTTATTTGCCTCATAATATATTAAAAACACATATAATTCCTCTATATACATGTTATAATCCATCAAAAATTTTGCTTAGATCTAAAATTTAAAGTGTCCTCTTGTTTGGCTTTTAGGCATAACTATATTTCATGAGTCTGTCTACACATTTGGAGGTCTAGACCCTTATGCATGGTTCCCTCTTTATGTCAGGTATTTATCATGTTTTTAAAAGTGTCCCTCAGCTTTATAAACCCTTTTAAATTATCTCCTTGTCTTTTAGTTCACCATATCACTTACTATCCTCCAAAACTTGTCAGTTGCATATGAGGGGAAGTACCCCCTATCTGAGATAAAATAGTGGGTACTTCCCCTATTATCCTAGAAAAATTAACTATTTTATGAGATACCTCATGTCTTCTAGAGGATATATACCAATTTTTAGCTCTGGGTCAGGTCAACAGACCTCTCAACTCATCCAAATTACAAGACTGAACATGCAAAAAACTAATTGTGTACTTGACAATCAAAGATTGACTGTGTCTTGCTTTTGAAAAGAGTTTTTTATACTTTGATTCCTTGAATTAGGTGATTTATAAATGTAAATATATCCTATTAATATATTCCAATCACATTTTCATATTAAACTTTCTCAAACCCTTCATATAATTTACATAGCTAGATTGAGTTCCTGTCTGACTATGTTTTTTACTTTGAACTCAAAAATGATTCTTGTAGGTGATGTGAGCTCTTTTAGACCTAGTCATGATGTATAAGGACCTCCCTTTAATTTTTATGACCATATAGGTATGTGTTTTAACCTGAAATCAACTTTAAAATCTCTTAAACACCACTTGGTCATCAATTTAGGGTCACTACCCTATACTCTATTATAGGTGCCTATTTCTATAGTGTATACACTGTAGGTGTATATGAAGGTCTAAAACACACTTTACCATATCCTTATGATGACTTATTAGCTCATACATGTTCTTTATCCTCATCAAATCCTATTCAAATATGGATGCATGTCTATTTTGTGACTCTAAATTAAAAGGTCTCTTGAAGTTCAAAACTATAGATGAACACTGCCTAGGTTTTAATGATTTTAAGGGCATAATTAAGGCTTACAATTCCCATCTTCCATCACTCCTTTTAACTCCATGATTTTTAGATTTTTTGTCCATACTAGAGGTTAAAATATTCAACCCTTTGTATTCATTGAAACCCTTAGGAGACATATTGAAAAAGGTCCACAACAAGCCCTTGGACCTCTATTTTGCAACTTTAGGGACAAAGTCCCTGAATATTGCAATCATCTTCTTGAATGTGGTTTTCAACTTGCATAGAAATATATTAATCCCAAAAGGTATATCATAATGTTTTCAACCTATCATGACCTTAAGAATTGTTATATCACTTGTTTTAATATCCTAAAGGGGTCCTTAGTTCTCTATCAAGGTTCTTTGTAGGTGAACAAGGTCAGGTGTAGTCAGTCAAGGAAGCTTGGGTAGTATGCAAGGCACTTATATTTATGGACACTTTATATACCCCACCAAGTGTTTAAATGCACTTATTACACTATGAGAGATTTTCAAAACCTAACAATCTCTCATTTCACCATCACATCACTTTGAGAAACTCTTGTAGGTGTATATTTGTAGGTTGCATATAGACAGTGAATAGAAACATGGGCTAATTAGAAACATTAGTCATCATAGTTTGCTCTTGTATCATTTAGAGTTGTTTTATTTGGTGAATTATAATATGAGGCTCTTCCAAAAATTTATGGACCTATTAAACAACCTTATGAATGTTTCACAATTCCAAAATACCATGGTTACAGTCAGGAACAAGCATAAGGTTGATAATGCATATGACAAGACTAGGTGTTTGATAAAATTATGGAGCTTTGAGACCAAAAAAAGGTATTAGGTGACTCAAACTTCATTAAAACATGGATAACATCATTTTCCCTTCATATAGATCCCATGTAGAGAATACAACCTTCTGCAAGTAGTGAAAATGACTACCAATCTGCTTGGGACATTCACCTACAAACTAAATCAAAAAATCCCATGATATCTTTACCAAACATGAAACTAAACATGGAAAGCATCAGAATAGGGATTCAAAATCATTTGTAACAAATATAAGTAGTTGGATTGTATGGACTCCTCCAAACCAAGGCAAAACCTATATAGTGCATAGATTAGTAAGTAGATTTGAAAGGTCAACTTCATGAGGATGGTTCATGAAGCATAGGCCACCATTATTCAAAATATTTATCTATAAATTAATTTCTCTAATTTTATTTTAAACTTCCCAAGTCATTTGAGCTAAAACCTCCTGAGTTGTTCATACTGAGCAAAAATCTGAAAGTCACTTTTGCTTGCCAAGAGGACTGAAAAAAGAGTAAAATAGTTTTGGGCCAAAATATCACTTTTAGATCAAACCAAATGTGGAACTAATATTGGAGAAGATAAATAGGCATACCATGATCCTCTCCCATGTGACACACTTCCCAAGAAGCTGTACAAGTGCCAAACTTCTTCTTTTCCTCAAGAAAACTACCCTTTTCTTCTAATGAACCTACCACTTTTCAATTATGTTAGTTAATTAAAACCTCTAAGAACACATGGGACATGACATCATATTTTAGAACCTTCACACTTCCCAATAAATCTATACAAGTCATTAAATTGACCTTTTTTTACCTCAAAATGACTTGAAATGACTAAAATAACTAAGGACTAAGGCTAGTATAACATAAAATGACATTAATTAACCTATAAAACACCTTGTGACATTTATAATAGACCCCTAAAACACCTAAAAGTCAATTTTTTACCTAGGGGTGCCCTAATTTGACCTAAAAGTCAAATTTGGTCAATAATACATTCAACTAATTGTTAAGAAATTAATTTTAAACTAGAATAAAAAATCATTTAAACATGCACTTACTACAAGCTCATGGTCCTGATAAATCTATTTTTGATGCTCAAACAAGTCAATGGAAAGCTCAACTACGTGAATAGGCATCTGAAATATGGGAGAAACATGAGAAGTTACCTTACTAATCATCTAATTAAGACTATCAGATATCATAGGAAAATCTTGCGTACATAATACATTCACATAAGTTATATTTTCCCCAAGTATGTAGTAAAATTATTAAAACAGTTGTCTATTTTTACAATTCAAAATTACAAGTTAATATATACCTCTATCAATACCTGTGTAGATGACATTGTAGAAGTAATGCTTATGTCTATCTCAGTTCACAAAGAGGGAGGAGTGTCTACTTGAGACATAAACTATTCATGTAAATAAGGTCTCACTTTTATATAAGGTATCAAAGATTTATATGGCAAGTTTTTCTCAATATAAACCAAAATATATATATGGTAACACATTTTGACGTGCATATCATGAAAAAATAATGTAAACAAAGAATCATGGAAGTGTAATTTCCATGAAACATGGAATGGATAAGAATAGTAAGTAGTTTGAATTTTGGAGGTAATATAAAAATTTTAATACATGTAGGAACTGTGAGTGGAAGAGTAGGAGGTGGAAATAATAGTAGCACTTCGACAAGGCAAAGTTAGGGAGAGAAAAGGAATAATAGAAATATCAAGAACTTTGTCCTTACTTGTAAAGCTTCTTTGGATAGATTAAAATTCAAATAAGAGTCTATCAATTTATGATCAATCCTATGGTGTTCCTACCTCTATTCATAGAAGATACAAGTCAATAATTTATAGTTTCAAAGTGGTGAAACCAATTTTTCAGTACTTTGTCTTCAGGCACAGTCAAAAAGAGGAGAACATAGTTAGTTTAAAATGTCATTATAAATGATTGAAATATTATTAAGGGATAGAGGATATATATTAAATTAATTTAAACACATTTAAAGTCTCAATAATATTGATAAAATGCAAAATACATGGGAAGACAACAGGCTAATGAGTAACAATTCTAATTTTGCATAGTCATAAAGAAAGACCATATAGAGTTATTGGAAATAGAGTTGAGGATTTAGTATCGTGATTGTTGTGGGATATTGTTTTTCCATGTGTGTGATTCTTTTAATTTGTCTCAAAGGAATGTAAAGGGTCTTAATGGTTTATTATGTCCTATCTGTTGACATAGTCATCTTGGAGGGGTACAAAAATTATATAAAACTACATGTTGGGAGTGATTTAGTATTGATAAAGGAAAATTAATAGTTTGAGAAGATGTGTATGGTAAGGGTAGAGCCATTTCAAGCCTTAAAAGCTTTGGTTAGGGTCAAAAGGTCATTCTAACTCATTTATTATCCTCTCAGGTAGGTGCAGAACTGAGAACACAATTAGGGCTTGAAATTGGAAAATGAGACAACAAGTGATTTAACTAATGAAAAGTCATTAAAATTTATAGACAAGATTATTTATATAAGAGGAAGAGTATTTTTAAGGTTTAAAATTTAATTTGAGTCTGTATGGTATAGTTTCACAGTCAGTAGCCTTGAATTAGGCCTAGGAGACCTAATTAGTCTTAATGGGTGTTAAGTTAGGTTTTCTCCAAAGAGAGTTAGATTATGAAAGTATGTGATGTAAAGGGGTATCTAAATGTGGGTTTGGTTTGGTTGGGATATTTTTATTTTACTCATAAAAAGTAGCTTTGCCTCAAAAAAGGGATAGTAGAAGGAAGGTGTCAAAGAGGAAAGAAGAGTTAAGTGAAGAGTTGAAGCTTGGGGGTTGTGTGGAATGGTTGGATGCATGAAATGAGATGTAATTGAGTAGGTAGATGCTATTATGAGTATTTTGGAATGACAAAATAAAACTAGCATTAAAACCTATGAAAACACATAATAAGATTGTAAAGAATAGAGCAAGGATAAAGAGAGAGAACATGAAAATAGAGTATGAACTAAAGAGGTTGATGTTAAAAAGAAATATTGTAGACGTAGTTGATTAGTAAAATTACTTAAAGAAGATGAGGATTAAGTGAATACAAGGAGGCTTAAGATCCAATGATTAGGTAAGAGTGAACAAGAAATATCTAGTAAATACAAAGTGATCAAAGAGATAAAGAGGTTGAATATAAAATACAAAGAAGGATAAGAGAATATCAGAGCTAGGTATTTGGCAGAGGTAAGTGTGTGTTTCCATCCATATTAGTGAAGCTTATTATAACATCTACTTCAAGATACTTGATAGATAAATTTAACTTAAACTTACAAGGTAAATATACATAGACTAAATGTACAAAGAGTATAAGATTAACTCAAAATTTTACCTATGTATAAGTAAAACGTGTCATCCTAATAGAGACAAATGTAGTAATGGATGGGCTAGTAGTTGGATCCAAAAATGTGAACAATGGCTACATCAAATAAAATATTTAAAATGTTGACTATGATGATGAAGGCATCATCACCTCCTATGACATAAAAAATGACATATATATTATTCAATTTCTATGTAAATTAATTATTAACTAAATTAAATTTGCAAATATAACTTAAATTTAACATGATGTTTATATAAAATATACCTACATCTATGTAGTGGATAATGTTTGCACACCAAATTTACATGATAAAAACTCATCACTCATAAGAATATTATCCAAACCCTCTAAACCACTAGCACCATCATCATCAGAAGGTCCAATATACATAGCTCCACAAGAACTATAAGGGTGGGGTCAGGTATGCACACTAGGTGGTGAATCTCTAGCATCGGTCTATGAGAGCCGACTCATATTTTAAAGGAGTGTATCAGTAAGAGAACTAAGAACATGTAGAGTGTTGATCTCCATGACATATTAAACTATAAAGGGGATCTCAGGCTCAAGTGTCTTTTGGATATAGATCCCTGCAGACCAATTAGGCACATGATGTACACCTAGTTGATCCTACATAGAGCCTTTGCCTTGACCTTGAGACTCACTAAAATAAAAATAGTTCAAAATATCAGTGAGGACAAACTCACAATAGAGTTTCCTCAAAAAATAAAATGGGAATCTCATGGTTGTTATATGATGTATCATTAAAAATCATCCACCATCTATCCCAAAAATTGGTTGTGATTAAATTATGTTGGTAGTGATGAATTAGAAAACATTTAGTAATTACCAAAAAGGGTGCATTGGTGGTTAGGTTAATGAATAAGACATAAATGGAGGCTTTTGATATTTAT
This sequence comes from Torreya grandis, assembly GCA_037957365.1. Taxonomy (NCBI): domain Eukaryota; kingdom Viridiplantae; phylum Streptophyta; class Pinopsida; order Cupressales; family Taxaceae; genus Torreya; species Torreya grandis. The sequence goes on along the minus strand of JARHVA010003899.1, from coordinate 1,666,607 downwards.
TTGTTTTTCAACTCAAGTGCTAATAATTTGTCATCATAATAAGCCCTACAGCTATCTTGATATTAAGTCCATCTATCAATTTAACTTGTTATAGAGTCAATTTGACCTAATAATGTCTCTAGGGAGTTGGATAGATGGGCGCGATGGGGGTTGGTCTAAGTGGGATCCTTCATTCTCCCAATTAACTCTTTACTTTCAATTTTATTTCCCATAATGTTTTTAATTACAATCTCCTAACTACCTAGGGGATTTTGTGGAACTTTAGGAGGGTTAGGTAGAGGGATAAGAAGAAGAACAAGAGGGTTTTGTGGAGGGTTAGGAGGAGGGAAAATGGGGTTATATGGAGGGTTATGAGGGTTAGTGGGATGGCCTATTCAAAACAAACAAATTATAACTAAACATTACTAAAATTACTAAAAATTAGGGTTGAATAATGAAATATTACAGTTAACAAGTGTAGGCTTTTAGCACTTACCTCTTCTATGTGGTGGCATCGTCAATCAATGGCTTCTTGGGATTAATTTAGTATCTTCTTATGAAGCTTTGGTCTCTCTCACACAAAACATGATCACGGAAGATAGAGGAAACTTGAATGCAAAATGACGAATTTGCATTTGGTTTTTTTTTGTGACACAGGTAATGCAATCATGTTATTAACATGATCACATTATGTCTTGATAATTACTTATACATAATTTAAATAATGTGATCATGTTAATTAAATAGCATGATCATATTACTAAAAATGTTGATGAAATTGTCCCCCAACTCCATGAACTTACCCATTAACAACTTCATTATAGCCTAAGTATAAGAATAAGAGGGATATTAGGGTTCTTTTGAGGAACATGGATGTTATTGAATCCAAATCCCTCAGGTAGGTTTGTATGGTATCAAATTCCATTTGAGTGTACATGGATTTAAACCTTCAATAAATCTTGTGGAAACATGCATTGAAGAACTCATGGTTTTATTTAGATCCCTATGGTGATCAATAATGTGATGGTATAGGATAATCATATCAATGGGTAGACTAAAGTGATTAATAAACATGGTTTCTAAATCATTCTGGGAAGTGATAGATCCATTTGGAAACCCAAGATACTAGGCATAAAAAAATTCTCCCAAGTAGTAAGGAAATAAGTGGCAAGCCACATCCTCATGTTGAATTTGTGTTTGGATCAAGGCATCTTTGAATTCTTTAATATGTTCCTCAAATGTTTGAATGTTGATCAGTATGTACTTTGGACAAAATTTGTTAGGATTATTTGGAAATTCATGGGCAAGCCCGAGAACATTCACAGGGCATCCTAAACCACCAAGCCAAGTAAGATTAACCATCATTGGTGGGTTATAAGGGGAAATAAATGGGTTAATGAAATAAATTACAACCATGGGTGAGTTACTAGCTGAATGGACTTGTCAAATTTTTGGTTTTCCTTTATTTGCTCTTGGTTTTCTATGCTTAGTGGGTTTTAACAACTCAAAATCAACCCCAATAGACTTTGATCTCATGGTTATCCATCTAATTTTTAGTTTATCTTTTAGACTACCTGAGTCTGGGGATTGATTCTAAATGTTCAAATTATTATTTTCTTTTAAAAAATTAACTTTATATTTTTTGGATATAGGGTCCTCCTTCCATCACCAAAACTATTGACATGTCATTTGACATAGCTCACCAATGTTAGGCTTTTGGGGTGGTGAATCCCATCCAACCTTTTCTAAAAGAAGTCCCTCGAGGTAGATCTCCCTTATATATTTGCATATTAGGTCATGGTATATCGATTTCACCCAGTTGGTCATCATGGACTATTTAGATCAAGGGGCATGTTGGTGTGAATCCAAAACTTAATTTTAATGGTATGTGAATACTTGAAAATTTTAGTTTTTAATGTGTGTTTATTATCTCATTTATATGGGTTTCATGAATAAGTAAAAAATAATAAGACATGCATTCATTTAATATGCCCAACAAATCAATGTTTAGGGTTTTACATAATGTGTTTACGATTGATTTCAATGTTCATTACATTGGGTTTAATATTGTAATCAATATAGACATTCAAATAGATTGCATTTAGAAGGTTTCCTAGACTTAGACTTATAAAACAATTGATAAAATAGGGAAAAGGGAGAAAGAAAAACCTATAATAATGAAGATAGATTCTAGCCTTTCAATTAAAGTAAATCCTTAAATCAATATCATGTGTGACCAATGTGTGTACAATCATCTACGAATCTGATGCAAGATTCTGAGGGTGAACAAGTAGTGAAAGGGATAACATGACCACCATATACATGCATAGGTTGTCAATAAACTTATGAATACTTGTTATAAATCCAAACATAATCTTTTTAACAATCTAAATTAAGTCTGATAAGATCAGTCAGTTATAAATCCACCAATATAATGGTAGGAGAGGAGGTGAGAGAGAGATTAATCTATTAAAATAGGAAATTACAAGAAAAATAAAAGGAAGTGGATTTTATCTCTTTGAAGAGAAAAAAACCCAATTTTATAATAAAAATTAGTCATTATATATAAATTATAATCCTAAAGGGGAATATTTTCCTTCCAAAATGATCAACCACCTCTATTAATGCTCATAAACCTCTTTTCTTCTCCATTCTTCTCCTATACACACCACTTTCACTATTCATCACCTACACAAGGATAAAAAAGTTACTTTTAAAATGGATAACTTTTGGGTCTTTTAAATGCAATTTTCCAAGGCAAAAACGAGACAAGGTTGTAATAATGGATATAAAAATTGTTTGGAAAAACATACTAAGAAAATAATTACATTAAAATTACCACATAAGAACCAGCTTTCCAATACATTAAATGTTTTGTAAATCTGATAAGTGGATCAAAAGTTATGGGAAAAAAGCTAACCCCCTATCCAAAGGTGTTAGGATTTTAGGGATACACTGCAGCCATTGGATTTTGAGCATTGCGATGTAGTCCTCAAAATCTAACCACTATAGTGTATCCCTAAATTATTGATAGGGTTTGCCTAGGAATTAGGTGTTTAGTCATAATGTTTGACCCTAAGATTAGTTTTGTAAACTTATTAGTGCATTGGAAAGTTGGTTTTTCCATGAACATTTTTGTATAATTTATTTTCTTTGAGGTTGTTCCAATAAGAATATATGGGATTTTTTCCTATATATTCTTTTTTATCTCCCCATCCTAGAGAACGAGTCCAAGGGAAGGTTTTTCATGTATAACTCTTGATCCAAAAGTATGTTTTTCCCCTCTTTGTGACTTGTCAAGAATTTTGACCTCCTATCTAGTTTTTAGAGTTTTATGGTCGCATTGCATCCATTATACTCCAAGGATCACACTACAGTCCTCAAATCTAATAACTATAGTGTAACCCTAAAATCTTGACATTTTGGATAGGAGTTAGGGTTTTGCCCACAACTTTTATCTTGCTTATCAAAATTGAAAACTATTTAATGCATTGGAAAGCTAGTTTCGATAGAATAATATTTATATAATTATTTTCTTAAGATGTTTTTCCAATCAATTTTTTAGCCATTATTATAAACCTATTTAATTTTTACCTTGGTAAAGTGCACTTGAAAGACCCATAAGTTCTCCATTTTGAAAAGTGACTTGTTTTTTGCCTTGTGTAGGTAGTGAATAATGAAAGTGGTGTGGAAAGGAGGATAATGGGGAGGAAAAGAGGTTGATGAGTAGTAATGAAGGTGGTTAAGCATTTTATAGGGAAAATCTTCCCCTTAAGGACTACAGTTTCTATATAATGACTACTTTTTATTATAAAAGGTTTGGTTTGTATTCTCCCCAAAGAGATATAGAGCTTATCCCTTTCATTTTTCATGAAATTTCTTATTTTAATAGATTAATCTCTCTCATATCCTCTTCTACCATTATGTTGGTGGATTTTTAACTGATTAATCTTGGTGGACTTAATTTGGATTGTCAAAATGATTATATTTGGATTAATAACAAGAATTTGGAAGTTTATTCATAATTTATGCATGTATATGGTGGTTGTGTTATCCCTTTCATTGTTTGTTCACCCTCAAAAGCTTGAATCAAATTTGTATGTGACTATACACATGTTGGTCACACGTGAAATTGATTTAAGGAGTTCTAATCGAAAGGATTGAATATGTCTTCATTATTACAAGTTTTTCTTTCTCCATTTTACCTCTTTTATTATTTTTTTAATAAATTTGATAGTCTAATAAAACTTCTAAATTAAATCTATTGGAACATCTATCTTGATTTTAGTATTGTTTTCCATTGTTATTATCACATTTTTTAATGATCAAAACCAATGGAATGAACATTGAAATTAGTCGTAAACACACTATGCAAAACCCTAAACACTAATTTATTGAGAATATTAAATGAATGCATGTTTTATTATTTTTTACATGTGCATGAAACCCATCCAAACAAGACAATCAATACATATTACTCACTAAATTGTTGAATTACCTACATACTTTTAGAACTAGCTTTTTGGAATCACACCAACAGACCCCTTGATAAGAACAGTCCACGATGACTAAGTGAAATTAGTATGTTGTGACTCGACATAAAAAGACCTTATGGAGATACACATTATGGGATTCCTTTCAGGATATTCTAGATGGGATTTACCACCCTAAAATCATAATGTTGGCAATCCATGCCAAATGACAAGTTAATAGTTTTGGAATTATAAGGAGGTCCCCAATATCCAAAAAACATAAAACTAAAATTTTAATAGAAAAGTCAAAATTTGAACACTTAAAAGTATTACCCACACTTGGGTAGTCTAAAAGATAAATTAGAAATAAAATGGATACCCATTAGATCAAATTTTATAGGGGCTCATTTTGAGTTGTTAGAAATCATCGAGCATAGTATACCAAGAACAAACAAAGGGAAACCAAAAACTAGACAAGTCCACTCAATTAATTACTCACCTAAAATTCTATTTTCTTTCATTAACCCATTTTCTTCCCCTCAAAACCCACCAATGGTGGCTAATCTCACTTGTCTTTGTGGATGGGGATGACCTGTGAATATTCCAAGGCCTCCCCATAACTTACCAAATAATCTGATAAATTCTATCTAAATTACATACCAAATGGGATTCAAACAACTGAGGTGTCATGTCCCCTTTTTTGTCGACATGTGCAGAGTAGATGATTAGCCTATTATGCAACCCTTGTAGGCTGATGAGATGGATAGAGGGTCTTGATGGAGCTGGGCTTGGCTTTCGTTTGGGCTCTTTCGGACATGAATTAAGGGAGATATTAATATTTGATTGATTTAATCAAATATTAATTATTTGGTCCAATTTTAATTAATTATTAATTAATTATTAATTATTAATTATTGGGTCTAATTTTAGGATCCTAATTCTAATTTAAGAATTGGCTAATTTTAAGACCCTAGTTCTAAATTAAGGAAGCCCCAGTCTAATTTAAGGGAATCTAATTTTAGCAAGCACACCTTTGGAGGTGTATAAGAATCTCTCATGGGAGAGAGTTTGTGAGTTTGTATTCATGATTATTTTTGGATATTGATTCTTGTTAATAAATTCTTCTGTGAAGACTGAGCCAAGGGTTCCAGGATTCCAATTGCATTGAAGAACGTCAACTCTTCATTGTGTGTGATTCAGAGGTTGTGAAAGATCAGTCGATCTATTGCCAAATTGAGAGATAACTTCACCCAGAAGTTATCATAGTATTACAGGTATTTGAGAGATAACTTCACTCAGAAGCTATCACAAGAGTTTACAGGTATTTTCATTATTTTTGGGTTTTGATTCAAGAATTATCCAGATATAGATCTTTTGTATTAGCCCATAATTCTACAGATCAGGATCAAGCATACAGGTTGTGTTATATCAGCGATCGTACGAATTCCGTACAGATCCGTGAAAATCCGTATGCATCAACAAAAAGTACAGGTATCAACATCAGTGAAACAGATACTTACAGAGACCGACATCGGTTGACATACAACTGACATCGGCGAGATAACGACTACAGATCGACCGACGACGGTAGTATAACCGACGTCGGCGACTGTGTTTTTTCACACAGCAGGTCGAGACGAACCAGATTCAAAATTCTTTCCCAGTTTGCAGAATATTCAAGCTATTCAGGCCGTACTTTCAATATTCTTTGTATACTTGACAGAGGATCTCTATTGTAAGCTTATGAGCAAATAAATAAGAGTTTATACTGTGATTTATTTATCTATTCTAAGATATTTTTTGCAAAAATTCAGATAAGCAATTCAGAGCTTTGTTTTGATATTCGAAGGGATATTACAGTGGTATCAGAGCTAAATCCTACCATCCTGAGGGTTTGAAAATCTTATGCAGCCACAAGAATTGGGACCACACGGGTATTACACACGCAGTAGAGCTTTGCTTGAAGGTACCCAGTTGTTAGAATAGCAGCAGAGTATCATGAGTGACAGACGTGAGCGTAGCCCACCCAGGGGCCACCGACATAATGATGATCCAGGTACCAGAGAAACCTACCGTGAGATGACACAGGCATTAACTACTATGATAAGGAGGATGAACCCACCTGATAGACAGAATGGGGACCTCTCATTTCAGAGAGGCGACTAGTAGTACTCTTCATGGAGGGATTGACAGAACCATTGAGAGGTTGGATCAAAGGCTTTGATCCTCCTTCATTACAGGAAGCTATGAAGAAGGCGTGCAGTATGGAGATGGCAGCCCCATCAAGTAGATCTAACTCCAGAGGTACTTCTTCATCGAGAGACCATAAGCACTCCAACGGGGATACAGAGAGACCGGATTTTAACATAGATAAATCCGGGGTTAAAAATGATTCAAAAGCCAATCCAGCAGCACCACCTTTGGATCGTGAGGCACTTAATGAACTACGTAGGAAGAAGCTTTGCTTCTACTGCAAAGGTCCATATGATATCCATCACGATTGCCCTTTGAGGCCTAAGGGCAAAGCAAATCGTGTGATGTGGGCATATTATGAGGATGCGAAATCAAAAGATTCCAAACAGCAGGATAGTTTTGAGGAGGCAGAGGCTTCAGAGCCTAAGGCAGAGGCAGATTTAGAGCTTCATATACAGGAGGCACGCCTATCTATCATTCAGTCGAATAAGTCATTCAGACTCCATGGAGTTTTGGCAGGGCAGAAGGTTACCACTCTTCTTGATACAGGAGCCACACATAATTTCATAGATGCTAGACTTGTGGAGAAGCGTGGACTCACTACCGAAGATTTTGAGGGAATTAGAGTTAAGGTAGCCGATGGTCACACTCTTAGGTGTGAGCGCATGATTAGAGACCTTCCATTGTGCTTGAACAACTATGAGTTCAAGGCTAATTATTTTGTAGTGAACATGGGGGACATAGAATTAGTCTTGGGTATGAAGTGGCTTCATTCATTTGAGGAAGTTACTCTTCATCTCAAAGATATGGAGATTCATTTTGAGGTTGATGGGAAAACACATATTCTTAAGGCAATACGGGGCAGCAGCTTCAAACATATGTTTTTTCATCGGATGGAGATGCCTATACTACATGACATGATAGAGTGAAATGATGAGTGCACATTGGCACCAACACAGGAGAGATATGAGGACGAGCTTTGTCTTGAGGTGAGTTCAGTTCAAGAGTTAGCACATGTGGTAGAGTCTCAGCTTTCTTTTACAGGTGGGTCACATGTTGATGACGATATGCGTACAGGAGATAGAGGTGTTGTGACGCCATTGGATGAGAGTGGTGATGGACAGGGCCTGGAGTTTGTGTTGGTTGACAGCACTATAGATCGAGACTTCATTTGGGATCCAGGTGGATTGATTGGTCTATCATTCAGCGATTGCTTGAGGGCAAGCAATTTCAGGAGGGGCGGATTGTCATGTCCCCTTTTTAGTTGACATGTGCAGAGTAGATGATTAGCGTATTATGCGACCCTCGTAGGCTGATGAGATGGATAGAGGGTCTTGATGGAGCTGGGCTTGGCTTTCGTTTGGGCTCTTTCGGACATGAATTAAGGGAGATATTAATATTTGATTGATTTAATCAAATATTAATTATTTGGTCCAATTTTAATTAATTATTAGTTAATTATTAATTATTAATTAATTAATAATTATTAATTATTGGGTCTAATTTTAGGATCCTCATTCTAATTTAAGAATTGGTCTAATTTTAAGACCCTAGTTCTAAATTAAGGAAGCCCCAGTCTAATTTAAGGGAATCTAATTTTAGCAAGCACACCTTTGGAGGTGTATAAGAATCTCTCATGGGAGAGAGTTTGTATTCATGATTATTATTTGATATTGATTCTTGTTAAGAAATTCTTCTGTGAAGACTGAGCCAAGGGTTCCAGGATTCCAATTGCATTGAAGAACGTCAACTCTTCATTGTGTGCGATTCAGAGGTTGTGAAAGATCAACCGATCTATTGCCAAATTGAGAGATAACTTCACCCAGAAGTTATCACAGTATTACAGGTATTTGAGAGATAACTTCACTCAGAAGCTATCACAAGGGTTTACAGGTATTTTCATTAATTTTGGGTTTTAATTCAATAATTATCCAGATATAGATCTTTTGTGTTAGCCCATAATTCTACAGATCAGGATCAAGCATACAGGTTGGGTGATATTAGCGGCCGTACGACTTCCGTACAGATTTGTGAAAATCCGAACGCATCTACAAAAAGTTCAGGCACTGACATCGGCAACAGAGACCTCCAGGGACCGACATCGGTCGACATACCACCGACGTCAGCAAGTTAGCGAATATAGGTCGACCGACGATGGCAGTATAACTGATGTCGGTGACTGTGTTTTTTTGCACAGCAGGCCGAGACGAACCAGATTCAAAATTCTTTTCCAGTTTGCAAAATATTCAGGCTATTCAGGACGTACTTTCGATATTTTTTGTATACTTGACAGAGGATCTCTATTGTTAGCTTATGAGCAAATAAATAAGAGTTTATACTGTGTTTCATTTATCTAATTGAAGATATTTTGCAGAAATTCAGATAAGCAATTCAGAGCTTTTGTTTTGATATTCGAAGGGATATTACAGTGGTATCAGAGCTAAATCCTGCCATCCTGAGGGTTTGAAAATCTTATGCAGCCACAAGAATTGGGACCACATGGGTATTACACACGCAGTAGAGCTTTGCTTGAAGGTACCCAGTTGTTAGAACAATAGCAGAGTATCATGAGTGACAGACGTGAGGGTAGCCCACCCAAGGGCCACCGACATAATGATGATCCAGGTACCAGAGAAACCTACCGTGAGATGACACAGGCATTACAGGCACTAACTACTATGATAATGAGGATGAACCCACCTGATAGACAGAATGGGGACCAAGGTGATAATAGAGATGTTACGGTTAATTAGAGACCCTAACAGGCCCACTCCAGAACAGCGGATAGACCTACACGTCCTACGTTTTTGCAAGAAGAACCAGAAGTTCCAGCAGAGGAGGAGGCAGGAGATTCCTCATTTACAGATGTCTACCTGGTTGTAGATGATGAGTGGAACTTATTACCTCCTCATGTTCAAGAGAGGATGACTTTTGATCGTTTTGTTAATCTGAGGAGAGAGCACTACAGATTGGCTAGACAGGAGAGGAGACCTAGACACCAGAACAATGATCTTAAGCATGCTATGAGCAGGCTCACACTCACGATGTTTGACGGTAGTGGTAAGGTCACAATGTAGGCCTGGGTTAGTAAGTTGGACACCTTCCTCATATTGCGTCCGATGGCTGAGGCAGATGCTATCAGATATGCGACACTACATCTTGAGGGAGTAACTCACGATTGGTGGCACCATGGGATGGTGACACTCCATCATGATCAGATCACTTCTTATCAGGAGTTTGTGGATAGGTTGGTAGAGCCTTTTGACAGGAGGGATCCAGAGTCCTATTTCTGAGAGTTGGCACAGTTGCGCCAAAGCAACAGTCTAGAGTCTTACATTGGTGACTTCCAGAAGTTATCAGTTATGGTTCCTGACATTTCAGAGAGGCGACTAGTAGTACTCTTCATGGAGGGATTGACAGAACCATTGAGAGGTTGGATCAAAGGCTTTGATCCTCCTTCATTACAGGAAGCTATGAAGAAGGCGCGTAGTATGGAGATGGCAGCCCCATCAAGTAGATCTAACTCTAGAGGTACTTCTTCATCTAGAGACCATAAGCACTCCAACGGGGATACAGAGAGACCGGATTTTAACATAGATAAATCTGGGGTTAAAAATGATTCAAAAGCCAATCCAGCAGCACCACCTTTGGATCGTGAGGCGCTTAATGATCTACACAGGAAGAAGCTTTGCTTCTACTACAAAGGTCCATATGATATCCATCACGATTGCCCTTTGAGGCCTAAGGGCAAAGCAAATTGTGTGATGTGGGCATATTATGAGGATGCAGAATCAAAAGAGTTCGAATAGCAGGATAGTACTGAGGAGGCAGGTGCTTCAGAGCCTAAGGCAGATGCAGATTTAGAGCTTCATATACAGGAGGCACGCCTATCCAGCATTCAATTGGATGAGTCATTCAGACTCTGAGGAGTTTTGGCAGGGCAAAAGGTTACCACCCTTCTTGATAAAGGAGCTACACATAATTTCATAGATGATAGATTGGTGGAGGAGCGTGGACTCACTACTGAATATTTTGAGGGAATTAGAGTTAAGGTAGCTGATGGTCACACTCTTAGGTGTGAGCGCATGATTAGAGATCTCCCATTGCGCTTGAACAACTATGAGTTCAAGGCTAATTATTTTGTAGTGAACATGGGGGACATAGAATTAGTCTTGGGTATGAAGTGGCTTCATTCATTTGAGGAAGTTACTCTTCATCTCAAAGATATGGAGGTTCATTTTCAGGTTGATGGGAAAACACATATTCTTAAGGTAATACGGGGCAGCAGCTTCAAGCATATGTTTTTTCATCGGATGGAGATGCCTATACTACATGACATGATAGAGTGTGATGATGAGTGCACATTGGCACCAACACAGGAGAGATATGAGGACGAGCTTTGTCTTGAGGTGAGTTCAGTTCAAGAGTTAGCACAGGTGGTAGAGGCTCAGCTTTCTTTTACAGGGGGGTCACATGTTGATGACGATATGCGTACAGGAGACAGAGGTGATGTGACGCCATTGGATGAGAGTGGTGATGGATAGGGCCTGGAGTTTGTGTTGGTTGACAGCACTGTAGATCGAGACTTCATTTGGGATCTGGGTATTCAGCGATTGCTTGAGGGCAAGCAATTTCAGGAGGGGCGGATTGTCATGTCCCCTTTTTAGTCGACATGTGCAGAGTAGATGATTAGCCTATTATGCAACCCTCATAGGCTGATGAGATGGATAGAGGGTCTTGATGGAGCTGGGCTTGGCTTTCGTTTGGGCTCTTTCGGACATGAATCAAGGGAGATATTAATATTTGATTGATTTAATCAAATATTAATTATTTGGTCCAATTTTAATTAATTATTAATTAATTATTAATTATTAATTATTGGGTCTAATTTCAGGATCCTAATTCTAATTTAAGAATTGGTCTAATTTTAAGACCCTAGTTCTAAATTAAGGAAGCCCCAGTCTAATTTAAGGGAATCTAATTTTAGCAAGCACACCTTTGGAGGTGTATAAGAATCTCTCATGGGAGAGAGTTTGTATTCATGATTATTTTTGGATATTGATTCTTGTTAAGAAATTCTTCTGTGAAGACTGAGCCAAGGGTTCCAGGATTCCAATTGCATTGAAGAACGTCAACTCTTCATTGTGTGCTATTCAAAGGTTGTGAAAGATCAGCCGATCTATTGCCAAATTGAGAGATAACTTCACCCAGAAGTTATCATAGTATTACAGGTATTTGAGAGATAACTTCACTCAGAAGCTATCACAAGGGTTTACAGGTATTTTCATTATTTTTGGGTTTTGATTCAAGAATTATCGAGATATAGATTTTTTGTATTAGCCCATAATTCTACAGATCAGGATCAAGCATACAGGTTGTGTTATATCAGCGACCGTACGAATTCCATACAGATCCGTGAAAATCCGTACGCATCAATAGAAAGTATAGGTACCGACATCGGCGAACAAATACTTACAGAGACCGACATCGGTCGACATACAACCGACATCGGCGAGATAACGACTACAGATCGACCGACAACGGCAGTATAACCGACGTCGGCGACTGTGTTTTTTCGCACAGCAGGCCGAGACGAACCAGATTTAGAATTCTTTCCCAGTTTGTGGAATATTCAGGCTATTCAGGCCATTCTTTCAATATTCTTTGTATACTTGACAGAGGATCTCTATTGTAAGCTTATGAGCAAATAAATAAGAGTTTATACTGTGATTTATTTATCTATTCTAAGATATTTTTTGCAGAAATTTAGATAAGCAATTCAGAGCTTTGTTTTGATATTCGAAGGGATATTACATGAGGAGCACATTTAGGCATTCAAATATTCCTTGATCCAAACACATATTCAACATAAGGATGTGTTTTATCACCTATTTCATTATTCCTTAGGATAACTTCCTTACAACTAGTACCTTGGGTTGTCAAATGGGTTTATCACTTCCTAAAATGATTTAAAAACTATGTTTATCAATCACTTTATGTTACTAATTAATCTGGTTGTCATATACCATCATTTTACTACCACCCATAGTGAGCCAAATAAACCAATGAGTGTCTTTGATGCATGTTTCCACAAGATTTATCAAAGGTTGAAATACACGTACACTCAAATGGAAGTGGCTGCCATACAAACCTACCTAAGGGCTTTAGACTCACTGACATCCATGTTCCTCAAAATAACCCTAAAAACCCTTTCATCCTTATCCTTAACCTATGAAAAATTTATTAACATTGAATAATAGATGGTCCCACAAGGTTATGGAGTTAGTCCTTTACCTTCATTATGCCAATTGGCTACTTACAGCCAAATTACTATGATCAAATATGCTCTTCAACATAATACACCATTGATGAACCCAATCCCTAGTGCCCTATATGTGAGCCCATATCCCATATAAAATCCAATGAATATGAATTATATGCCTATATGTTAGCCTTATTTTCCTTTAAATCACATTTTTTCATAGGTAAACAACCAACAAATTATTTTCATTTCATATAATAATAGTGCTACAATGCCTAACACTAACAATTATATTGCCTCTACTAGCAACGAACAAGATATCCCATGATTTATAAACATTCATATACCTATATATAATGACCCTAACCAATCACATCTTATTTCCCCTACGTTTATAAATTCTATTGCACCTATGACTAACCCATAACTATAATCGATAAATCAACAAAATGCTAGTGTGAACCCAGAAGTAGATAATTTGTAGTAAATGGTTCAGATGTTGACAAGTGATACGGTTAATTAAAAAAATTCCTAGATAAGTACCAAAAACACCAACAAAAATGTAAATCACCCACCACAAAATATAAATTTCAACTTCTAGAGAACCAATAGGAAATAGAACATGAGCCCCAACAATGGAGGTGTGCCTAGTGTGTTTGACAACACTAATAAGAATAATAAAAATAATTAGTGTTTCCAATGTAATGAGCTTGGTTAATTTATAATTACCCACCTAGTTTAGGTTTCAAAACACAACTAATGACACTAGGATTTATTGTGCCTAGTTTACCTTAACCTCAAACATATTTCAAAAAGAGATGGATAACCTCGAGATAGTGCTTGAACCTGACAATAACAATTATAATCAAGATAGAGTAAACCCTAAGAGAGATCTAGTTTTTGAAACTTATTATTTTCCATTTGAGAGTGACAATGACCCTAAGGAAAAATTAGATGATGCCCATGCATTGAAATAGTTTCAAAGGGAAAAAAACTACCAATTAAGGAGCAAATTTCAAACTCCATTAACAATGTCTACTCCTCCAAATAATACTCAAGTTCCTCTTGTCGAGATCTCTAGCAACAATTTATTTATACCTAAAGGACCCCCAATATCTTATAAACCTAAGACCAACATTACTCCTCTACTAATTGACAAACTAATGGAACCAAGGAAACATGGATATAACATTATAGATGACCTGAAATGAACTAAGGTTAATATAATGATGTTTTACTTGCTCAAAATATTCAATAAAAAAGACATGTTAATGAAATAATTATCTACTCCTAAATGGAAAAAATATAATAGGATATCTGAAACTCACATTAAAATTTACAAAGAGAAAATCGAAACCCCTTCCTTCTTCCTAACTATCCATATTTGTGGAAAGAATTTACACAATTGTTTGGTGGATTCAGGTCCTTATGTTAATGTGATTCCTTATGCAACTTTCTAGCATTTGGGTTTAACTCATGTGAAATCACATAGGAAAGTTGTTCATTTAGACAAATCAAATATTAAAGTTATTGGTGACTTGAATCACATCCATATGCAATTGGCCTTCAATCAAAGGGTACAATAATTCATTAACATTTAGGTAGTGGATATGCATGATGCTTAAAGTATGCTTATGAATAAATATTGGTCTAGAACACTAAATGGTTACATAATAAATGAATTATCTCATATGTGTTTGCCATGACAAGGCATACCCAATTAGACCATAATTAAACATGAACTGAAGATGAATCACATGATCACAAAGTATAATAAAATGAATATAATCTTGTTTAAAGAATCTAAACTTAGGGTGTATACACTTGAGAGAGAGGTAGAGGCTTATAAGAGATTATCCATTAACATGTTTCCCATGTAAAAAAATTTATAAATTGAAGATTTAAATCATCTAGCTGAGGACGAATTCCTCTATGCACTGAGATAAATTCATTCTTTAGTGTTGTCATGGTATATGAGAATTTGAAAAACATTGATTCAAGCGTAAATCAAAGTTGAGAACAACTTATATCAACATTGGGTATGGCTAAGATAAAAATAAATAAGCTTTGGGAGTTATCCAAGTGAAGATAAGGAGTTTTTGATCTCCCATGATAAGATAATAACCATTATGGATAGCCATATACTCACTTTTGCCACTAAATACTTAGCCAAGAGATCCCTATCAACTAAGAAACAAAGTATGTGTAGGGATGGAATCCAAAGTGATTTAGATCATGCATTAGTCAAGAAAACTCAAATAAGCATAAAAACATAACTAACTAAGCCAACTCCTTCATGGGGTTTTATAAATGAAAATTAAAAACTATTAAAAGAAGGAATAAAACATCAAACCTTATCAAGATCTTCCCACCTCCAAGTGCAGCTCAAAAACATTATTATCCCCTAATTTGGTGCTCCAAGTCTTTAGCAATGATGAGTGGATTGCTCCTCCATCATCTCTCAATGCACCAATGAAACTAGGCTCATGAAATTGATCAAATTTATGCCAATAGTTGAAGCTATCTGATTACAATTTAAGCATAATAACACTACACAAAAAGAGCTTATGAAGATAACTCTACATAATAAGTTTACACCAAAGAAGCTTGAAAAGATGAGTGAGAACCCTTATATTTATATATTTTTCGAAATGATTAAAATCAACCATGACCATTCATCTTGAGATCAAGATGTGTGACCATGGATCAATTCAATTTTGGAGGATTAAATCATAAATACCTTCATTAATATTTGAAAGAAAGGGACATTAATGAGGCATGGAAGGGCTTAAACTAGATGTTTGTTCCATTTATGGCTTATGAATGCCACCCTAATGATGATGTCACCAAATGATTCAAATATTATAAATGAATTTCCAATTAAAATATATTCAATAACTTTCATGGATTTTCCACTTAAGCCCTTGATTTGGTTTAATTTGCTTAAGTGGCATTAATTAAAATTTATGCAATTCTTCATAAATTGGTTACCCATTTAATCAAACTGGTCTAAATGTCAATTTATTGTGTCATAATTTGACTGGAGTGTAATTAGAATAAGTTTTCAATTGTGTATGTACCAATACCCCATTTAGGACAATGTCAACACAAAAAACACATACATGTGTTGTGTACTTCTGAATTAGAAGAATTCAGTGGTTCAGAGCGTCAAATTACATTTTTGGAATTTTGACTCGAAATGATTTGGGAAAAACTAATAATCACATAAAATAAATTTCCCTATTTAGGGATACATTATCTAAAATTGGCACTTGTATATGACAAGATCAAACCATTTAGCATGTTTTAGTGATTTTGGCCCAAATTATGCATTGTCACAAAATTTTGAGTAAGATTGACAATTTCAACACAATGGTGGTAGGAATTAGATGTCTACATTTTGCCCCTGTTTGAGAAGGCATGGTAAGACATTCAAATGAAACATATTTTCAAAGAAAAGAGTTTTCAAGAAGAAATTGGAAGGAAATGACCCATGATGCCCACTCGAGAGGACATGCAAGGATGAAAGAGAGGGATGCACTCTTGAAAGAGAGAGAAATAGTGAAATTAACCCATGGATGAGATTAACTCCATATGAGCTAATGATTGCATGTATTGAGTCTCAATGATCAAAATATAATAGAATATAATGGGCCTTAAAGTGGGGTGAAGTGGGAAAAATTCAATCCCAAAACATAAGAGACACATTTTGATACACCCAAAAGAGGGTAACAATTACATGCTTAGGGAATGATCAATCCTAAGACAAGTTGCACACTTTGAAATTGCCAAAATGATAGAAAAATATATTAAGCTTGGAATTAGAGGAAAAATGAGAGCATTACTCTAGAGAAATGAAATAATAATATGCCCTATTAGAGTGAATTTGATCAGTTGATAAACAATTTTTCCCTAGTAGGGCTGATTTTGATCACTAATAAATAATTTTGCCCCAATATGGATGATTTGATTGATGATTGATCTAAATATTATGCCCCAATATGAAAAATTAGCAAGCATAGCTTAAGGATATAACCTACTACATAGATTAAATATCATCGAGCACAAATGTAGTTGCAAGGATATTAATGACTAAAGAAGCCACAAGAACTAGGCATACAAGGATTCACAACGTGATGAAAGAGATTATTAAAAGAATAAAGGTGGTCAAGTTGACTCGATATACATCATGTATCTAAGCACTACCTAAATAGTCCAGATGGACCTAAAGCTAATGTAGTTCACCCAAGAGTGGGAGAAAATGGAATGAAGAAGAAAGAATAGAAGAAAGATAGACTAATGTTCATTTGTCAAGTACACACACAGTATATGCCAAGAGATGCACGTCTTGCATATAGTCTTATGTTAGGTATGGTGCATTGAGAGCTGATCTTTAGAGTTGCATTGACCTTTAGACTTTGGATCTAAAACACTTAGTGCTTACTTTAGCAAACTAAATTTATGCATCATAAGCATTAATTACCTATAATGACATTGGATTTCAATTACGATGAGCCGGTTCAAATGTGAATATTTATAACTAAGGATAATGATAAAAAATACCAATACCAAAGTTACAATTATTTAAATTTAAACAAAAAAAAACAAAAACAAAGATTAAAAAATAAAGAAATGTAACCTAACTTAAAATCAAGATATGAATAACCAAGACTTAAGTAAGAACAAGAATGTATAAAAGTAAAGCAAGAAAAACATAATAAACAAAATGAAAACAAGATATGAATATTTAAGATCCATGTTATGAACAAGATGTACTTGAAAAACAAAAAAAAAAAAAAGCCAAATACAACTAGAAACAAATCAAGCCTAACTGAAAATCAGATTAAAAGTGGTTATAGAATGTATTTGTACTCAAAAGAACAAAACCAACACAAGACAAGACAAACTAGGAACACAAAATACCAAAACACTAGAAATAAATAATAAAAGAATAAACATGAACAAAACATGAAATAAATGGAAAGAAAATAAAGCATAGAAAAACAAAAATCAAAATCAAATAAACACACACAAACAAGAGTTAGCAATAATATTAGTGCAAGCAGAAAAAAAGGCAAATTGTTTATGTAAGCATAATAGAGGCATTACTCTCTGTGATAGGGTGATCCCTAATTTAAGAAAATAACAAGACTAATAAACCATAATAAGAACAAAGGAGACAAAGCTGTCCCCAAGTGGTAGGGAAACAACATAGAACAAAAAAAATAGGGAAAAGAGAAGAAAAGGAATGGTTGGCTAAGCTGACTCTAGATGTACAAGACAAGTGGATGTTGCCTACATAGATCCATGGATGCAAGATCTAACATGAAATTCAAGCCAAATATAGTTAAATTGTTAGTATGTGAAGTCACTATTCATAGTTACTATTCATCTAGCACTATTCACTTTTACTATTCATAGGTGACATGGCAGTGGGGCCCAAGTGGTGGGCCCATGGTGGGACCCAAGTGATTGGACATGTGAGGTGGCACAAGTGTGACATGGCATAACCCACATATCATCTTTTATTGTTAAAAATATTGGAAAGAGAAAATGGGATGCCATTTTCTAAGGCATGTGATTTGGCACATGTGGGAAAAGAGTGAAGTCAAAAAGGAAGGATTTTTTAATCTTTATTTATGCTAAATTAGGATTGGGGTCTTCATGTTCAAGGATAATCATTAGATTTTGATGCCATTCTTGATCGCATGTGAAGGTGGGGCATTATTCTTTGGGACACCTTGTTTTCTGCATGAGGTGAAAGTCAAAAGTGAGTTTGTCTTCGTTAGAGCAAAGGTGAATGATGACATCATCTAATCTCTTCATGTTTTGGACACACATGAGGAAGGCCACATGATGAATAATGTTTCCACATGGGTGTGGCACATTTTTATTCTCTTTCCTTAATTTCCTTAATCCATAAGTCATTCATTGTAATTTCTATTAAATGAGAACATTTGATAGAATGTTTAGAGTGTGGTGGAAGTTTGAGAAAATAAGTTATTTTATTTTCTAGTTTGTAAAATAGCTTTGTAAATTCTATATGCTTGAAAGATAGCATTGGAATAAGGAGAGTGTCTTGAAGAGGAGGACTTGTTACAAATTTTATTTGAAGTTAATACAAAGATACAACTGTTATTTGACACATGGTTTTTCCTTGCATCTTGCAAGGTTTCCACGTAAACTCTTTATTTAATGTGTTACTCTTGTCATTTGATTTTATAGCTTGTTATTTCTGCATTTATTTTCTTTCACATGTATTGGATTTATTCCTAACATCTAGTATCAGAGCTAGGCTCTTTGAAAATTTCCTTTGTGAGTGTTTTCTGTTGAGTTAGGGTGTTGTGTGCAAGAAGGAGCTATAACAATGATAGGTGGAGTAAGCAGAATTGAAGTTGAGAAGTTTGATGGCAAGAATTTCACCTTATGGAAGATTAAGGTGGAGGATCTCTTGGTGCAGAATGACCAAGCTCTAGCCTTGAAGGGGTTTTTAAGCAAGCCCAATAGTATGATAGATGAAGACTAGAATAAGATGGAGAGAAAGGTTATTTCTACCATTTGTTTGTGTCTTACAAATTTTGCGCTCTTCAATGTTGATGAGGAGAATATTGCAGAAGCTTTATGGGAGAAACTAAATAAGTTGTATTAGACAAAGTTAGCAACAAACAAATTTTTCCTAAAGAAGTAGCTTTACAATTTGAGGATGAAGGATATTTCATCCATTGTTGAGCATCTAAATGAGTTCAACACCATTGTTAGCAAACTAGTCTCCATCAGTGTGAAGATGGAGGATGAAGACAAGGCCATTACCTTGTTATGCTCACTTGATATCTGGGATTATGTGGTGATGAATATTAGTAATTTATCATCATCCACTCTTAATTTTGAAGATATAGTTATAGGTCTACTTGGAGAGAAGATGAGAATAAAGTCTTCTGGTGCATCCTCAAGCAATGAAGCATTCTCTGTAAGAGGGAGATCTAGTGAGAGGAGCAATCATGGAAGATCATCTTCCAGATCAAAGTCTAAAGGACATAAGGGAAAATTTTATCACTGTGGAAAGTTAGGCCACATGAATAATAATTATTGGCAATTAAAGAAGGAAAATAATGATGGAAAAGAAAATCCACCTTTAATTAAATATAGCACTACAAATTCAAAGTAAGAAAGCACACAAGAAGAATTCTACCTCAGTAATAGTAGATCACTTTCAAATACCTAGGTATTGGACTCAGGAGCATCATTCCACATGTCTCCACATAGATATTGGTTTATTGAATACCAGCCTTATAATGGAGGATTTGTTTACTTGGGTAATGATCACCCTTTGGATGTTATGGAAAGAGGAGATGTAAGGATCAAGCTGGATGATGGTAGAATGAAAAGATTGAAAGATGTGTGGTATGTTCCTGATTTAAAGAAGAATTTAATGTCCATCAAGGTGATGGATGAGATGGGATATTCTTGTACTTTTGGTAATGGTAAATATAAAATTACCAAAGGATCTTTGGTGGTAGCAAAAGGAGAATCTTATGAATCCTTATATCATATGTGTGGATATTCAATGACAAGTACTATAGAAAAAACTATGGAGAATGCTCAGGATGTTGTGATGATATGGCATCAATGGCTTGGACACATGAGTGAGAAAGTCTTGAAGATATTACATGACCAAGGTATGTTAGCTTGGATTAAGTCTTTTGATTTAGGCTTTTGTGAGCACTACATCTTTGGTAAACAGAAGAGGGTAAAGTTTACTACAATTATAGGTAAAAGTTATGATTTTCTACAACTTATCCATTTAGATATTTTTGGACCTGTCCCTAATCAGTCTATAAATGGTAGAACTTACTCTATTTCCTTTATAGATGATTATTCTAGAAGAGTATGGGTGTAGTTTTTGAGAAAGAAATTATAATCTTTGGAAAAATTTAAGGAATTTAAGGCACGAGTAGAAAAGAGTTTGGAAAAATCCATTGTATGCCTCAGGTCAGATAATGGAAGAGAATATTGCTCTAGGGATTTTGATAAATTTTGTACACAAGAAGGGATTAAACATCAAAAGACTGTCCCTTCTACTCCAAAGTAGAATGGTGTAGCTAAGTAGATGAAGTGCACTATCATGGAGTGTGCAAGAAGCATGTTGAGTGCATCAAAGCTAGCAAATGGATTTTGGGTAGAGGCTATTAATACAGTTGTATATTTTATTAATATATATCCTATAGTTGTATTGGATGAAAATACTCTAGAAGAGACTTGGCATGGTAATCCATTTGATTATTTTGATTTACATATTTTTGGTTGTGATGCACTTGTCCATGTGCCTAAAGAAATAAGGTCCAAGCTAGATTTGAAATCTAGGAAATGTATTTTTCTTGGCTATGAAGATATTGTAAAGGGGTATATATATTGAGATCCTACTAACCACAAGATTAGTCTTAGCTGAGATGTTGTGTTTAATGAAAAATCCATGAAAGGGAAGGAGGTACAATAGACACCTAAAGTTGTACCAGTTGAAGTAGTCAAGGAAGGAGAAAATGAAAAAGAACAAGTTGATGCTTTAGAGCAGCAAGCAAAACACCAAGTACAAAAAACACAAGTTAGAAGGCCCACTCATACCAAGAAGGTTCCATAAAGATATAATTTTTCATTTTATTCATCTTTTGCTTTGTTTACTAATATGAGTGAACCTAGTTCATTTTAGGAAGCTAGAAATTTTGAAAATACAAAAGAATAGAGGAAAGCCATGGAGGAGGAAATGAGATCACTCCATAATAATGAGACATGGTAGCTTGTGGATCTCTCACCTATAAGAAAGAGTGTTGGTAAAAAGTGGGTGTACAAGATGAAGAAAAATAGTGATGGGTTGTTATAATAACACAAAGCTCATTTGGTGGCAAAAGGTTATGTGTATAAATTAGGTATTGATTTCAATGAGATTTTCTCTCCTATTGTAAAAATGACTACTATCAGAGTGTTACATTTTTAGCTTCATAGAATTTAGATCTAGAGTAGCCTGATGTGAAGACAACATTCCTACATGGTGATATCAAGGAGGATATTTGTATGGATCAGCATGAGGGCTATGAGTTAAAAGGAAAGGAGCATATGGTTTACAGATTGAAGAAATCTTTATACAATTTGAAATAAGCATTGAGAATGTGGTAAAATAAATTTAACACCTTCATTAAGAGCTAAGAATTTAGTAGAAGTGAAGTTGATCATTGTGCTTTTCCTAAAAAATTCAATGATGGGATCTTTATTATTTTACTGCTATATGTTGATGACATGTTGGTTGCAGTCCCCAACATGAAGAGGATCAATGATTTAAAGGCTCAATTAGCTAGGACATTTGAGATGAAGGATTTAGGAGTAGAAAAACAAATTTTGGGGATGAGGATACACAGGGATAGGAAAGCTAGAAGATTTGGTTATCACAAAAGACATATGTTGAGAAGGTTCTACAATGGTTCAATATGCAAAATGCTAAACTAGTTAGTACCCTACTTCCTACACATTTTAAGTTTTCTTCTAAGAAATTTATTAATATATAAGAGGATAAGAAAATTATGTCTAATGTATCTTATTCACCAGAAATAGGAAGCCTTATGTATGCTATGATGATCACAAGACCAGATATTTCCCAAGTAGTAGGAGTTGTGAGCTAGATCATGAAAAATCCTATAAAGGATCATTGGTCTATGGTGAAGTGGATACTCAGATATCTAAAAGGCACTTTAGATGTTGTAATATGATATGGAGGGGTATAATTATAGATAAGAGGTTTTTTAGATATATATTTTGGTGGTGATAGGAATGGATGAAAGTCCACTATAGGATATGTTTTTAATTTTATTTGTGGAGTTATGAGTTGGGCTTCTAAGTTACAACCAGTGGTGGATTTATCAACCACTGAAGTAGAGTATGTGGCTGAAACTGAAGGTTGTAAAGAGTTAATATGGTTAGGGTGGTTGTTGGGTGACTTCAAGGAGATGCAAGGAAAGATTACTTTTCATTATGATAGTCAGCCTATAATTCACTTGGTGAAGAATATACATTTCATGATCGCACAAAATATATTGACATCGAATACCAATTCATTAGGAGCATGGTGAAGGATGGAAAGATCATGTTATCAAAGGTATAAACTAAATAGAATACTATAGACATGCGAACAAATTCGGCTAGGATAGAGAAGTTTGATTGGTATTAAACTTCTCTAGGCTTGTTGAAATTGTGATGAAGGCAACATCATGCATGGTAGGCAGCTAGATGGTAGAATACATAGGTATGTAAAATCCTATGTATATTGACTTCAAGTGAGAGAGTCACTATTCATCTAATACTATTCACATGTGACATGGCAATGGGGCCCATAGTGGGGTCCATAGTAGGGCCCAGTTGATGGGCCCATGGTGGGACCTAGGTGACTAGACATGTGAGGTGGCACAAGTGTGACATGACATGACCCACATATCATCTTTTATTGTTGAAAATATTAGAAATATAAAATGGGATGCCATTTTCTAAGGCATGTGATTTGGCACATGGGAGAAGAGTGAAGTCAAAAAGGAAGGATTTTTTTAATCTTTCTTCTTGCTAAATTAGGAGTGGGGTCTTCATGTTATAGGATAATCATTAGATTTTAATGCCATTCTTGACCCCATGTGAAGGTGGGGCATAATTCTTTGGGACACCTTGTTTTTTTCATGATGTAAAAGTCAAAAGTGAGTTTGTCTTTATTGGAGCAAAGGTGGATGATGACATCTTCCAATCTCTTCATGTTTTGGACTCACATGAGGAAGGTCACATGATGAATAGTGTTTCCACATGGATGTGATGCATTTTTGTTCTCTCTCCTTCATTTCCTTCATCTATAAGTCATTCACTATAATTTCTATTAAATGAGAACATTTGATAGAATGTTTAGAGTGTGGTGGAAGTTTGAGAAAACAAGTTATTTTATTTTCTAGTTTGTAAAATATCTTTGTAAATTTGTATGCTTGAAAGATAGCATTGGAGGAAGGAGAGTGTGTTGAATAAGAGGACTTGTTTTAGATTTTATTTGAAGTTAATACAAAGATATAGTTGTTATTTGCCCCATGGTTTTTCCTTGCATCTTGCAAGGTTTCCACGTAAACTCTCTATGTAATGTGTTACTCTTGTCATTTGATTTTGTAGCTATTTATTTTTGCATTTATTTTCTTGTGCACATATTAGATTTATTCCTAACATAAACTAGGAAATGCTATAGAAGAAAAGTGATGATAAGAAAACATAATTGATGTTATAGAGTAAATAAGGAAAATAGGCTCATAAAATGCCGAGAGCATGGGAAATCAAAATAAACAAAAGAGTAAGATAATGTTTTTATTTATTTTATCGATCATTTTTTAATGTTTTTGTGTTTTTAGGATAAGCAAAAAAAATGAACTATTAATAAAATGCCCAGGGAACTACCTAACGAAGGAGATGCATGTCTGCAGGTAAGAGTTCAAACAATATCTAAATCGACTACAACAATGATCATGAATATAAGCAATGGCACATGAAACTAACTAATAAAAGAGATGCATGTCCTAGAGTAGAAGTTCCACTATTAGCTATAGCTGACTGCAATGGCCCATGCTCACAAAATAGCTAGAGCATGATCCTACTAAGGCAACAATGCTTACCAAATAAAAACAAAATAAGAATAATAAAATAGTATTCATTGATAGATAAATATGAAGAACCATTCAGTAGGCAAAAACCATGTGTTTATTTATCCATGTCAACTTGTCTATAAGAAGAAACTACAAAATATTGTTCAAGCTGAACTACTTTGTAGAACTAGTGATGAAGGTGCCCATAATGACTATGAGTCATAACCGGGATCATAATTGGTCAAGGGATATAATAGTCCAGGTTAAAATGGCCGAGGATATGAAAATAATATGTTTCATAGTAGAAGGATAAAATAAGACAAAAATGAATAGGGTCTGAGATAGGATGGTCCAGGGTGGGATAAAAACAAGTCTAGTTGGAATATGAACAATCCATAGTGCCAAAGGTCCAAAGTTTCAATGGTATAGAGTCATAAAATAATATGATTCTCATGAGAATGGTTCAGGGTAGGTCAAGACAAATTTAATATGGTCCAATCTAGGACAATCCAAGGTATAATAGTGGGATAAAATGACTTCAGCACAAGTTTCCCCCAAGTAAGGGTCTTGTAGACAATGGTTCAAATGGATGTCAAATGTAGAACCATTTAAAATGCAAAATGTTCATGGGCTTTGAGAGTTCTTCACCACCTAGAGTAGACAACTGATATGCCCCTGATCCTTAGTTTATTGTGATAACATATGGGCCCAGTCAATTAGGTTAGAACTTACCCTTCTTCTTGTGTTCAAAATTTATGTTCTTAAGATTCTCTTTCAAGATAAAACACCAATTTCAAACTCCTAAGGGAGAATGTGCTTATTTTATCTCTTACACAATATGTTCTAATAGGATTTCAAGTTATCTAGGGCAACCAAATTCTTACCATCAATGAGTTATATCTCTTGTAATTGGGAGACTCAATAATATTCATTGTCTTTAATATTCTCCAAAGATACTCATAAATAAGGCAACTCTATCTCAATTAGGATAATATATTTTGTGCCATAAATAAGGGAGTATGGACTGGCTCCTATGGGGGTTAGATGACTAGTGAAATAATCCCAAAGGTAAGGAAATATTTACATGTATTAATTATGGCCAATGTCATTAAAAATCTTCTTCAGTATGGAAATAATGGTTTCATTTAATCCATCATCTTGATTGTTGCCTTCCAGGTTATATGGTGTGGATTTCGTGTGCTTGATTTTTAATTTTTCACAAAGGGCCTTTACCTCTCAATTTACAAATGGTCCAACATTATTGGATATAATACACATTAGGATACCATATCGACAGATGATATGGTAATGTATAAACTTGTCAATCTACTTCTTGGTGATGTAAGTGAGAGGAACGACCTTAAGCCACTTAGTAAAATACTCGTTGGCAATGAGAATATGTTTGTGGCCATCATAAGATGTTGGGTTTATTTTTATATTGAGATCAAGACCTCATGTATAAAATGGCAATGGTGTAATCATCAATTTTAGTGGCAAGAAAGGTACATGTATCAAATTCCATGTTGACAAGTAAAAGACTTCCGTACATAATTACAAGCATCTATCTCCATTTTGGGCCAATAATAACCTATTTGAAAGAGCTTTTTAGCTAAGACTAAATCATTGGTGTGAGCCCCACACATTCTTTCATTAACCTCCTTAAGCATTAACTTGGATTCTCCCAAAGATAAATAATGAAGTTGCATTCTGTAATAGACTTTATGATAAATCATGTTTCCAAAGAGGGTATAATGAGATATGCAATGAAGAAAAGTTTTTGACAATTATTAGAAAGGTCAGGTGGAAAAACTTGGTCATGAAAATAATTATAAATGTCTTGAAACCAAGGCAATTTAGGTGGGGGATTAGTACCAACAATGGTGCATACCCTTTATGAATCTGGTAAGACATCAGTACGTTGTTGAAGATTTTCAATGAGAAACTAATACTCTTTATCATTGCTATCAATCTATATCATTTACCCAATTATTGCCATTACATCAATGGATCTGTTATTGGCCCATGGTACTTGTTCAAATTGTAGGGATTTGACATAAGTCTTAAGATTATCCATAATGTGCTTGTAAGGTACAAGCTTTTCATCTCTAGTCTAATACTAATATGTGGTATGATTGATAATTAATTAGGAATCCCCATAGACCATTAAGTGCTAGATATCCCATTATACTGCATGATGAATTCCTGCAACAAGTTCTTCATACTCAACCATATTATTGGTAAAATGAAAATTGATATGAAACACCTTGGGAATCAAATCCCATTATGGTGTAATCAACAAAATGTCTGATCCATATCCATGATAAGTGAAGGAACCATTAAAGTATAGTTTCCATTGTTCAGGTTCATGCAAAACTTCTTCTATTATCATAATAGAATCATCTAAAAAATCAAATCTGAGTGGTTGAATATCTATAATAGGGACTTCTACAAGTTGATCAGAAATAACCTACCCCGTAATGGATTTATGATTCTGGTAATCAAAATCAAACTCTTTCAAGAGCATGACCCATTTGGCCATGTGGCCTATAAGAGATGCTTTAGATAATTAAAATTTGAGGGGGTCCACTTTAGCAATAACAATAGTTTTGCTATTCAGCATATAATGTTCCAAATTTTGGGAGGAAAACACCATAACTAAACATTCCTTCTCAATAGGTATATAATTGCATTCATAATCCACTAGTGTATGGCTTAAATAATAAAGTGCATGTTCCTTGCCTTGATCATCAGGTTGGGCCAAGAGTGCCCCTAGTGTATGATCAGTTGCTAAAATGTAAAGATATAATGGTTGTCCAAGTGTTAGAGGTCTCAGAATTGGCAGGGTGTCCAAGTATGTTATGAGCTTTAGAAATTCTAATTGACATTGTTTTTACCATTAAAATGTGACCCCTTTCTTCAATAGATGTGTAAATGGGTGGCACTTATCTATTAATTGTTAAATGAAACTCTGAATAGACTAGATCTTTCCTTACAAGTTATGGAATTGTTTGAGATTAGAAGGTGGAGGCATTTAAACAATGGCCTTGACCTTAGTAGGGTCTACTTCGATCCCTCCTTGTAATACAATAAACCCTATCAATTTTATTGAAGTGACACTAAATACACACTTCTTTGGATTCATATGGACCTTGTACTCACAAAGTCTCTCAAATATTCTTCATAGAATGTTAGGATATTTGATATGTGTTCTTTATTTAGTTAAGATATCATCAACATAGTCTTCAACAATATCATTCATCATGTCATGGAAGATGATAGTCATACCATGCTTATAAGTGGCTCCAATTTTCTTCAAGGCAAATGGCATGACTTGATAGCAAAATATTCCCCATAGTGTGGTGAACACAGTCTTGTGTTGGTCTTCTTAAGATATCTTGATCTAATTATATCCAAAAAATATTTCCATGAGGGATAACATCTCATACCTAGCAATAGATTTGATAATCATGTCGATGTTGGGTAGAGGAAATACATATTTAGGACACACCTTGTTGATATCTCTAAAATTAGTACAAAGATGTATACCCTATGATTTTTTTTACTACAACTATATTTGATATCCATTTGGAATAGTCTAATGATCTGATGAAGCCTACTCCTAATAATTTATCTAATTCTACTTTTACCAAAAATGTGATGTGTAGATACATCTTCCTCAATTTTTTTTTGAATGACTTGGCATCTAGATGGACAAAAAGTCAATGCACAACCAAGTCAGGGTCTAATCTTGGCATGTTAGAGTAAGCCCATGTAAAAACATCAATAAAATCCCCAAAATGGAAATAATGTGATCTTGTTCCACATCAGTGAGGGAAGCTCCAAGATAAACAATTTTGGGATCATCATATGTTCCTAGGTTCACTTCAATAATGTTTTCCACAAGGAGTGTTCAACCATATTCTAAAATAATAGGCAATGTTTGATCTTGATCTTCTACTTCTTATACAGTTTCTTGTAGTTAATCCCAAAGCTCTGAATAATGTGATGAATCTGAATTCGTTGGTTCAAGTAATGGCTAACTAGAAAATATCTTGAGAAAATTAGGAGTGAGATACTCAAAGACTTATTATTTTGATGTGATGTTGGTGACGGCTATGGATTTAGGACTTGATGGGCCTTGTGCATCCTTTGGAGATGAGGAAATTTTTCCATCTAAGAGCACTTGAAACATATTTTCACTCAAGGGCTTGTATTTTTATTTACTATTTCCCTTACCAATGAGTGCCTCAAAGAGGTTTTCACTTAAGGATCTTGATGTTTTATCTTTTTCATGACCAAAAAAGTTTGTTTGCTCTCTAAATTAGGCAAAAGAATCCAAAGAAAAATCAAAACCTTGCTTATGATCACCAATTGTCAATCCATATCTAAAGCCCATATACTCTACAATATATTCTTCATTTTGGAATTCATCAAGGCTTATGACCATATTTTTATGGTCTCAATCAATGAGTTTGGGATGGCAAATGCAAAGGTAATAATGGTGTGTTACAGTCATAATGGAATTTGAATCAAATAAGTCTGTGTTAGCAAGCTCATCATAAATACCATAATGGGATGCTACATCACTACTAGGAGTCTCGTTTCTAGTCAATTCAAAAAAATCACTATCAAAAGTCATGAGGTCACACCCAAGCAATATAAATTAGAGACCTTGATTCATGTTAGGTTTACCAACTGATAAAGGTTTGAGGATTCCTTGCTCTCATGGGCCAAGGCCTTTTCTTGTATAATCAAAATTATCCATAACTAATTAGGGATAAGATACTTTGGATTCTTAAAACAATCAATAATGCCATCAAAATATAACTAGTCTCCTTCAATGAAAGCTTCTCAATCCCAAATTGGTGAAGTAGTGGTTACAAATACCATTGGTGGTTTTTGTGTATCTTTCTTATTTTTCCAAATCATGTTGGGTCTAAAAAGGATTTTAAAAGGTTTAGGTTTGCCAAATTATTTAGGATACTTGGGCAACTTAGCAATATAGAAGGCATATTTAAGATGATATGTGGAAATGCCTGCATCTTCTATAATAATTTGCTTTACAAGGGTTGTAGGAAATGGATCAACCAAAGTGGAAGCAAGGTCACTAGGGTTGATATAATTGGATTCAGGTGGATGAGAAATATTTTTTTATTCTTTTTTTTAATGAACTTAAAACCAAGATAATAGTTATAATTAAAAAAATTATCCTTGAGGTGTTTGCAATACTGGTAAAGTTGTAGATCATCAGGAATGGTGACTTCAATCCCATCATGGAAGAACTTGAGGAAATGTTGTAAAGTGGATGGGATAGCCTATACTTCATGGATCCAAGGATGACCAAGAATTATGTTATAAGGCAACTCAATATCCATAATATGTAACAAGGTATGATGGGACACATATCTAATAATGATTGGAAAATAGATAATACCAAAAGATTCCTTTTCAGAATTGTCATATGCCTTGATTATGATTGTCTCTGGTTGGATGTCCTTTATAGTATAACCTAATTTTTATACCAATTTGAGGGACACTATGTTCAACCTTGGATGATTATCTATAAGAACCTATTTGATTTCATGGTTTTCAATAATGACCTAAATATACAAGGGATTGTTATGGCTAGGACCAAGAGTGGACATGTCTTTCTGATCAAATGTAACATATTAAAATGAAGACAAATGCCCTATAAGTATTTGGAATTATTTAGGGTTAATGTCTTAGGGAATAATAGATTATTGAAGTATGTCATTCAAAATAGTTGTATGGGTTTTATATATATGCAAAATATCTAAAATAAAAATTTACATAAGAGTTTTACTCAATTGGTCCAAGATAATAAGAGGCTTTTCAATAGTAGCACAAGATGGTTTATCCTTGACTGACACAATAGTCAAATTTGGATCTGAAGGCAAAATGTTCATGTTGGGTCCAATGGTAAAAGAGGGCAAAGGGCCCTTAAGGGTAAC
The DNA here is from genome assembly GCA_037957365.1 of Torreya grandis. Lineage (NCBI taxonomy): Eukaryota > Viridiplantae > Streptophyta > Pinopsida > Cupressales > Taxaceae > Torreya > Torreya grandis. The sequence goes on along the minus strand of JARHVA010003899.1, from coordinate 1,636,084 downwards.
TCATGATCATTTAATTGTGATTATGTAATTTAGAGGTGGAAAGGATTCATTATAATTAGAAGATGAAGGCAAAGGGCCTTGGAGGGTGACTCATGGGCATTTAGTTATGTTTGTACAATTTTGAGTCGATAAGGAGACATTATAATTGGAAGAAGGGGGTCCAAAAATAGTAACCTGCACAAACTGAGGTGTAACTGAATTAATGGGTATTATGATCCTTATTATGATCACGTTAATTTTGATTCTGACTTGGGCCTTGTTGCCACTGATTCTATCCTCGGTTATGATTATTCATTTCTAGTTATTGATTATGTCTAAGAAATGGATCTTTATAGATGTGCATATCTTAATTAGTGTTTCACATGTCAATTTTGATTTCAACTTCATTGATTTCAATCAAGTATTCAATGAGATGTTGTAATTAAACACATCAATAAGCACCATTACCAAAAACACAATGGAAGTTTTAAAATTCATCTTCCTGATACCAATTCAGTTTGGGTTGATCATTAAGAAATGGCCTTGGTATAGGCCACATAATTAGATTAGTTGTTATGATCTTTTGGAACACTACCTCAATAGGTTCACCTAGTTTACTAAAGACTCTATATTTATTATTGAATACCCTTCGTAGAGGGACTATTTGTAAAGTGGTTGGTGGATTAGGTGGAGCTAATTACTCATTTAGAGTTGGTAGAGCCTACACCATTTGTACATGTCTTAATTCAATTACTCCATTCCCTACCGTGTTCTTATTTTTATTGAACCCTTTGGGTTTCTTGGTTGCAATAGTTTACATAGGTGATTGAATCTGATTATATGTTTGACACTATGAATAAATCCTAATAAGGCCTTTAGTGATAAGTGCCTTCTTAATATGTACATCCTTGTCTATAATTTTTTCAAATGTGTTTGCACAAGAAAGTCATAGATTATGTGCTACCTCAGACTATAGGTTCTGCGAAAAGATATAGACTAATTGTTTGTTTGGTAAATTATGTTTAAAGCATCCAATTAATGATCTCCACAACTATATATATGTTACAAATCTTTCTCCATCTTGTTGTTTTATTTTTCATAAGTTAACCATAATTAACTCATGTTCAATATTGTAAGAGAAATGATTGACAAATTTTTTAGATAGATAATTCTAATCTATCATCGATCCCTTGGGTAACTTAAAGAGCCAGTCTAAAGCTTGTCCCACTAAGCTTTGTAGAAATAATTGAAGCAAATAAATTTTGATATAAGCTACATATTGGAATAATACAAATAATGATTGAATATATTCATGAGGGTTAACCTTCCCTTTGTATTTTTCAAATTTGGGTGCCTTAAAATGAGGTAGAAAGGGGACTTGGAGAATACTTAAATCAAATAGATATGGACATATCTCATCAAATTTATATTTCTTGATTCAGTTTCCTATCTCCAATCATGACATAATTTATTTCATCAAATTCCACTCTTACATGTTTAGTGAATTTGTAGGTGGAATATAATTTTTTTAGGATAATATGTACCCCTATTGCATTGATTTTTTAGAGATATAAATCCTATGATCTACAAATTTGTTTTGGTTCACTCCTTGAGTCGAGTAAGTGAGCCACTGATTCTTGGGTTTATAAACATTCCTTGAAATCTATCACCTTGAATTGTAAGTGTTTTGTTGATTTTTAGGAGTCTGTGGTTGATTCACCAAAGTACACATTGGTTGAGAATAACTTTCCAAAGTATTTTGAACAATTTCCTTGATACATATAACATGTTTTATTCCTTGGTTCTAAAAAAGAACAAGGGGCTCTTGAATTTGTTTAAATGTAAGCTCCTTGTCTGGCAAAACATGTTGCAAGATCTCTTGAAACTTATTTTATTCAATTGGGATATCATGGTCCATCATTGATGTGTTCTCAACTAAAATATGTTATTTTTGTTTTGCCATATTCTTTTGTTATTTGTTAGTGTTATTGTGTATTGAAGTGAAAGATAAAGAGTCGATCAAGTTTGAGATAAGTTGGTCTATATATCATTGACTTATCTTCTTGATCTTGGTGGCAAGATCTTGATCATTAGGGTTTGTCTCTATGAGTGATTCCTTTCCTTTAGAATAAATGTTTGATTTAGAAATATGAGAAAGGGATTATTCTCATTATTTCTCTTATACCCTAATCAAGGTATGTAATTGTTCCGTAGGAAATTTGATGGTAATATAGTGCCATATTCAATCAACCTTAGGAGTGTTACATCTTTGTCCTCTAGGGGTTGGTGTTCAAAATAGTCTTCTTTAGATCCTAAAATCATGGGAATGTCTTCAAATACCATATAATTATCTTATCCATCATAAAAATGCTCTTCCTTATAGCTAGGGCCATAAGAGACCCCACTATGACTATACCTTTGCATCATGTTTAGAAGGTTGTTCTCTATGTTTGATAATATATGAAACATGTTTTGCAAATGTTTAAAAGGTGTACTTTGATTTATTCAAACAAGTGACAAGGTGAAAAGATAATATAAAAATAAGTGGTGTAGTACAACATAATTAAAATAAATGCTTACAAAATTACTCAACTTTGGTGGGTTGAAATCATCAAATTTGAAGAGCGTATGATAAGTACAAGATATCACAACAAACTTAGGTCAAAGATATATCAATACCATAAAATATAGGTTCAACTTGATGAGTTATGAATATAAAATTAGAAGAGATTATTTCTAATGAGGAAGGTAACAATGTGAACTAAGAAGCTCAAGACGTGAAAACACACATGAACTTTTAATTATAAAACTAAAACCAAATGGTCAACACAATGTTTCCACATGGTTATAAGAAATAGAATGGCCCTAAAATTTAGAGCATGATTGAATGTAAGATATCCTAAGTTCACAAAGATAAAAAAGTATTATGATTCTATATAATGGCCTTCAACCCAAATGGGAAATTGTACCCAATTTACTCAAACCAAGTGCAAATGGAAAACCAATTAATACCTTGGACTAGAACTTATAAAGGTGAGATTACGAATTTGAATTAAAAATGAAGGAATTGGACATTTTTGAAAAAATTTCCTAGACTCAAATGGGCAGCATAACAACATTGATTTAGATAATACAAACACAATGTTTCAAATGATGATTTAAACAAGGCAAAAATAAGTTTTGATTTGGTCATCATAACACTTCCTTGTTTAAATAAAATGGTGGATAACAAAGGTGTTTGGTTGTGATGTGTTTTGGTTTTCAAACAAGTTTTTGGATCAATAAGACCAAGCAAATAAAGGATAAAATGAAAAAATACAAATAATTATAATGTCTAAAGCCCTAAAATTGACAAGGTTGCATCATACCATTGAATTATGTATATATACATGATCTTGGGAGAATTTTAAATGTTAATATAAAAATAAAAGTGCATGACTAAGTAGGTTTTTCACCCCCTTTATCCTAAGATATTATACAGTGACATATAGCTTTGGGCTACTCACCCTGCATCAATAATATGTTCATGGTAAGTGGGGTTCTAAAATTAAATTTTTGTGTGTGTCTAGATGGTCCCAAGTTTGGATAATACTAGAGATGCCTTATGTTAAGTGGATCCACATCAATTGACTTGTTATGAAAAGGTCTTATCTTTTTCATAACCACTACATACATTGTTTGATCAATGTAGTATGAAGTTTGAATTGCCCCTACAGTTTGAGCTAGAGTACCACTAATAGAGTTTGCTTAACCACTCAAGTAAACATCCCAGTGGGTCACCCTTGATTTTTATATGCCACCATGGAGTGGGGTAAAAATGATGCTAGGAGATGAATTCTTGGGTCTACTATTCTCTAGAGAACCTGTGAGGAGGTGATGAAATCCCGCTCACAAGACAAGTTGCATAAAAATAAATAACAAAGTGAAAAGACTTTAAGATTGTGTCCAAATCACCCAAACCATAAAAATTTGGGGAGAGCCTTAAAAATGTTATTTTCATGCCTTTGGATAAGGCAAAAATGCAAATAAATATTTATTTTGGTCACCCGAGTTCCCTAAAGGGGATGGAGAGAGAGCATACACACATCCTTCATTTTATGAAAAATAAGCAATTTTAAAAGATTTAGCATAAAACCAGAAATTATGAAAGTTTATTTTAATGCACCAAAATGAAGTTTTTGTGAATTTTTTTCCCCTTGGACTTAGTTGAAAATTTTTTTAAAAAAACTTTCACAAAAGAAACTATGTATAAAACACCAAGATTCCTTTTAAGCACCAAATGATATATTCAAGACTTAACCATTTTCAAAATTGGCACTTTATCTAGCTTGTGTCCTATAATTTTTAGAGGGTTTATGACTACCTTGAAGCATAAACATAAATTAGAAAACAAGATTTGAAAACTTGACCTCAGGTTTTTCTATTTTCTTAACATAGAGACTAACATTGTTCTACAGGGACTGATGCTAGTTACAAGAAAACCGATGCTAGTTACAACAAAATTGATGACGTTCAACTAGAATCTATGTTGGTTACCTATAAAAATTCAAGAAAAACATGATGATTTCATAAAAAATTTTGTTAGTAAAACAATCATGAAAAATAAAATAAGTCTCTAGATCATGCAATATAATAGTCAAATAGAGAGCATGTAATTTTAAAATAGAGAATGACAACCAACACTTTAAAGAAAACTCAAAAAATAAGTTTTTATGCCATTTTCTACCCTACACATTTAGATTGTTGTTAGTTAGAGTAAATTGATGTCGATCGCTATGTAAACTATGTGTCATTAGACAAAATAAAAACACATGAAAAATAAGGACAAAACTTGATTTTTAGAGATTTTTAAGAATATCTAAGAGTTTCAAATTAGTCTCCATGATTTTATGGGATGTGTGGTCCCACCGAGTATGCCAAGATGTATAGATGGAATGCAAAGTGAGTTAGATCATGAATTAGTCAAGAAACTCAAATAAGCATAAATAACATAACTAACTAAGCCAACTCCTTCATGGGGTTTTGAAAATGAAAATTAAGAACTATTGAAAGAAGTAATTCAACATAAAACCTTCCCAACAGCATCCCACCTCCAAGTGCAGCTCAAAAACATAATTATCCCCTAATTTGGTGCTCCAAGTCTTTAGCAATGATGAGTGGATTGCTCCTCCATCATCTCTCAATGCACCAATGAAACTAGGCTCATGAAATTGGTCAAATTTATGCCAATAGTTGAAGCTATCTGATTACAAATTAAGCATAATAACACTATGTAAAAGGAGCTTGTGAAGATAACTCTGCATAATAAGTTTACACCAAAGAAGCTTGAAAAGATGAGTGAGAACCCTTGTATTTATATATTTTGGGAAATTAACAGAATCAACCATGACCATCCATCTCAAGATCAAGATGTGTGGCCATGGATCAATTCAATTTTGGAGGCTCAAATCATAAATACCCTCATTAGTATTTGGAATAAAGGGGCATTAATGAGGCATGGGAGGGCTTAAACCAGATATTTGTTCCATTTATGGCTTATGGATGCCACCCTACTAATGATATCACTAGATGATGCAAATATTATAAATGAATTTTCAATTAAAATATGTTCAATAACTTACATGGATTTTCCACTTAAGCCCTTGATTTGGTTTAATTTTCTTAAGTGGGGTTAATTAAATTTTATGCAACAATTCTTTGGAAATTGGTTACCTATTTAATCGAACTAGTCTAAATATCAATTTATTGGGTCATAAGTTGATTGAAGTGTAATTAGAAGAAGGTGTCAGTTGCATATACACCAACACCCCATTTAGGACATTGTTGATATAAAATAACACATGCGCATGCTGTGTGCTTTTAAATTAGAATAATTCAGAAGTTTAGAGCATTAAATTATATTTTTGGCATTTTGAACCAAAATGATTTGGGAAAAAATAATAATTACATAAAATGCATTACCCCATTTAGGAATACATTAGCCTAAATTAGCACTTGTATATGACAAGATCGAACCATTTATCATTTTTTAGTGATTTTGGTCTAAATTGTGTGTTGTCACATAATTTTGAGTAAGATTGACAATTTCAACATAGTGATGATATGAATTATATGTCTAGATATGTTCTCACTTGGTGTTGATAAAATTAATGAATAAATCAATGTTGCAACAACACCTACTCATCAATATAGCTAAAATTCATTTGTGGATGTTGAAATTTGATGGTGCTAAGTCCAAGAATGGGTGTGGTGCTAGTATATAACTCATCAACCCAAGGGTAAATTCATACTTAGATGCATTTCAATTGTAATTTATTACATGAATAATGTATTTGAATATGAGGCATTAGTTCATGGTCTTAAATTTACTTTACAGAATAAATTTAAATGTCTCTAGGTACTCAGTGACTTAGAACTAGTGGTTAAATAAATAAGAGGTTGATATGCTTGTAATGACAAGCACATATCCAGGTATCATAGTCAAGTATGGAACTTGATAGAATATTTTGACACGTTCAATATTCAAACATTTCCTCGTAGAATAAATTATATGGCAAATGCATTGGCAACAACTATGAGCAATCTAGAACCAGTTGTTAGCTCCGAGTTGAGAAGGTTTTTAGTAGAGTTAGTCTCTACTCCTTATGTTCTTGATAATGTCAAAAAAATACAAGTATTAAATGATGATAAACATATCATCAACTTCATCACTAAGATAGATGTATTTAAAAATTAGATTATAGATAAAGATGACTTAGAAGAGTTTAAATTAGATGAGGAAGGGGTAGTCAATCTAAAAATCAATAGTATACCTAAGAGCATGGTCTTAGTAGAATGACTATTTGGCATGGATTATCAAGGTGAGAAGGAAAAATCATCCCCCTCCAAGGTTATGTTTCACCAGCATTATAATCTATGGAATGCCAATAAATTAAATAATGTGCTTCTAGGCATGATATGTATGGAAAAACAAAAACAAAATTTTGTTTAAGCCTTGGAAGACTTCAAGGATGTTATAGTGTGGAGCTATAAGGACTTGAAAGAGTTCAAAACTTATATTCTCACACATACCATACATCTTAAGCTAGGATTTAAACCATTTTTTTAAAGGCAAAGACCAATGAATGGTTAAAAAACCATTGTTATTCAAGGAAGTGTAGAAGTTGTTCCAAATAAAGATAATCTTCATTATCAAGCACTCCATGCGGGTGGCCAATTTGGTGCCAATAAGAATAAAAATAGAGATAAGGATTTGTGTGGACTTATGTAACTTGAAAAAAGCCTCAGAAAATGATAATTACCCACTACCCTCACTAGAAGAAGTTATACAAATAGTGAACAACTCTAAAATTATGTCATCTTTGGATAGGTATTTAGGGTATAATCAAGTAGTGGTCAATTATGAGGATCATATAAAGATAATTTTTATAACTAAGTGGGGGATATTCACTTACAAAAGGATTTCATTCAGCCTAATCAATGTGGGTGAAACCTTCCATCATGCCATGGATATTACATTAAAATATCTCATCTATAAGTGCATAATCATATACATGGATTATTTAACTATATTTTCCATTAATTGGTTGTAGATTAGGAATCTAAGAGAGGTTAGTTAATTATTAGTGAGAAAAATCAAAAAAACTTGAAGACATAACATCTCAATCTTAATCCATAAATTGAGTTATGTCTAAAATAAGTAATAAATGCAGATAAAAGATAAAAAACCATATTTTTACCTCCCTTAAAGATTCACTTGAATATTGGTCTTAAGATTTTGATCTTGGCTTATAGATTTATAAATATTTGTCAATAATTGAATTCTCATGTGAGTACCATCTCTCCTTGTCTACACTTGATTTCATTTTGGCTTGGCATAAGAGTGTTGAAGCTACTTGTGTAATTTGTTAGCGTAAGTTTACATGGACAATTTTCTTAAAATGAGAGCTGTAAAGCTCTTATTTATATATTTCTTGAATAATTATGAATCGTTCATCTCATCTTAAGATGGAGGGAAGAGAATGAATCCTAAAATATATGATTACACACATAGAGTATGTAAGAGATGCCATTTAAAGCCCATTAGAGTATGGAATGCATGTTGCAAGAAAAGTGTAGTCATTGGACCTCTTAGAGTGTGTAACAAGGGTGTAAGAGGAAGAGTGTGTAATAACTTGTGTTGAGTGTATATGTAAAGTGTAATACATGTCAAAAAATTTAATTTCTTACACACTTTGCCTAATTTTGTCATCTATTTGTGAGGAAATATTCCAATTTTGAATTTAATAAAATAGGATCACTTCAAATCCATGGATTTTCCTATTAGATGAATGATTAGGCTTGATTAAATGAGATTAATAAATAATTAGAAGAATGATGGATTATATAGTGTTTCTATTTATCAATCAAGTATTCACTTAATTGTTCTATGAAGACATGTACAAAGGATTGATTTAATTCAAGATGCACTAGATAGGATTAATGATGTAAAATGATCCTTTACCCTAATTAGGTATGTATCATTACAATTTTAGGTTAAATTAGCAATTTTATGGGTAAATTAGGTCTAGTGGTGATTTCTGGTTAAATTTATTTATTATTATGGAAAGTCATTACGAATACAATTTAGACATGGAAGTGGTTAAAATGAAGTGTCTACATTTTACCCCTATTTAAAAAGGCATTACGATACAATAGGCATAGTAACACCTTTTAAAATAATGAAAAATTCATCAAGAAGAAATTTGATAATGCTTAAAGAATTATACCTTTACTCTTCTCTTTTTCTCTTTAAATTTTATGAGTTGATAAACTCAAATCGATTCCCCAAGCGGCACTTGATTAGTGATTGACTTTCCCGTTAAGGGGATGGCTGGGGAAGATGTTAAAATAAATAGGCCCTCAAAAAAGAGAGGGAGAAGCAAAAATGGGAAAAATCTATTGGCTTGGGATTAGAATGAATATTAGATGATGTATATGACCCCAAAAAGGGTGATCTTGGTTGATTCACAGTAATGTGTCCTTGCAAGGTGGTTTTGATCATTGATCCAAGGAACTTCCCCAATAGGGTGAATTTGATAATTTATCCATAGAGTTTCCTCAGTAAGGAAAATTTTATCATTGATTTATCTCAATGGTTTGCCTTAGTAAGGTGATTTTTCCTTCTAAGAAAATATGATTAGGTAATTGATTAGTTAGCCGAGGGATAGCAGACAAGGAGAGCTTTTAATTTAGCATTGCCAATTAGACTTCTAGATCTTGATTTTTGATGTATCACTGAATGGTATGCACTATGATATAAAACATCTTGATGACCACACCATAATGTGCATGAAGACTGACCCCTGATCCAATAAACAATTAAAAACAATGCACTAATGATAATAACCATGATGACAATTATATCATAGGCCAATGGATGGACTCAAGTACAACTACGTAACATGAAACATCATGATGGTAACCTTATCGACATAATGGACTGAATTGAGGCAAAACATAAAATATGAAATAAACAAGGAAGAAAATAATCAATCAAACATAAACTAAAAAGAAAATCAATAGAAAACATCCAATTGCTCAAGAAGAAAGAAATGCTCCAAGAACAATAAAAAAAATAATCATCATAGACAAACACATAAACACACCATAAGCTAAGTAATTAGTGAATCATTTGTGCATGTGTGATTGTAAGGTGTTACTCTTGGATACTTTTCCCTTAAGATTTAGAGGACAAATGACAAGCCAAGATAAAAACTTGGATAGAAAATGGGAATAGAAGAAAAAGTAAGAGGTGACTGAGCTGACTCTAAATGCCCTATGTAAGTGGATGTTTCTTACATAGTCATATGGAATTTAGGTCAAATATAGTTCTTCCAGGGATATGAGAAAAAAATAAAAATGATGATAAGTAAGAGATTTGATTATAGAATAACAATAGGAAAAGGAAAACTCATAAAATTACCATAGCATTTTGAGGGAAATTAGGAAAAGTAACATGGAAATAAGATTGGCCAAACTGACTTGAGATGCCCCATCCATATAAGCATTACCTACATAGTCTATGCAGACCTCATGATGTTGTAGTTATCTCAGTAAATGGGAGGGTAAATGAAGGAATGACCATGGTAATTGGAAATGATCATGGTTGGATAATGGGTTCTCACCTAGCAAATGCAATAAATCAGGGCATCCAAAATAAAGCCAAAGGTCACTCGTGAATAGGATGACAAAGCAAGCAAATTTTTTTTGGCTTAATATTTCTTGTGGAGATTGTAAGCCTTTTTGGTGTGTTTTTTATAAGTTTTTTTGGAGATTTTAAAAATTGTAGGGTTTTTCAAAAAAAATTGAATGTTTTTGGGTTTTTTAGCATCTCAACCGAATAGATGAATACAAGATGAAAATTGGTTTAAATTTTAAAATAGCAAGAGAGTGGATTAGGTTGATCACAAAATAATGAGAGTCTGTCTTAGGTTGCTCAAAAAATAGTGAAAGTGTGGCTTACATTACTCAAAAAATAATGAGAGTGTGTCTTAGGTTGCTCAAAAAATAGTGAAAGTGTGGCTTACATTGCTCACAAAATAGTGAGAGCATGGAAACAAGGGTGACCAAGCTAACCTCAAAAACTAAGCATTACCTACATAGTCCAACTAGACCTTAGTTCAATGTAGTTCAACCATGCTAGGGGATACTATGAATCAACAATAGGGTTTAAAATAAGAATGGAACCAAATAGAATCAAATGGTATATGATTAACTCATAAAATGGTCAGAGTGTGGCTTAGGTTTCTTAAAAAATGTGAGAGAGTGGCTTAGGTTGCTTAAAAAATGATGATAACATGGAAAAAGGGGTGACTAATCTAACCTCAAAAACTTAACATTGCCTACATAGTCCAAATAGACCTCAGATCAATGTAGTTTAACCCTAGCAGAAGATACTATGAGTCTACAATAGGGTTGAAAATAAGAATGGCACAAGAACAAAATAAAATGGTATGAGATAATGAATGACAATGAGGTAAAGTTCTAGGAGTCTTCAAGGACCATATCACATGAGAAACAAATGCATCTAGTCATCAAAGTATCACATGAATAATAGGCCAAATTATTTCCCAAACAGGTCTCAATATACCTTCTATAGACACTCCTTTTCAGCCACATTCATGCCTAAAATGAAATTTAGATTGGTAATAAACTTGAGGAAGCTTCATGATAATAAGATAGGGGAGATTGATAATAATTCATATGATTTTTACACTTTATTTACACTTGAGTCTTGATTAATCATATCTAGTACCTGAGTTGTGAATATTCATATTCATTCCTATACTTGATTTATTACATTATATTTACTTAGGATTTGATTTTTCATGTATTACATGTAAGTGGTTTATATTTTCATTTAAATTAATTTTTACATGCTATATACACATTGTTATTATAGTTTTTTGTAACTATGATGCATAATATCACAAGCTACAAAACAATAGGCCAAATGGAATTATCGAGCAATGTTATTGGCATTTCTTCCCCTTTTTCACAATGAACATCCCCAAACACCACCCAAACACATATCAACTAAAACAAAAATGAATAGTAATCACTGCTAGTTAAGACGTGCATCTTTGTACTAGAAGGTAGCTTAAATTCATACTTGTCTACTTATGCCATCTCATTATTAATCTATGATTATGGGTTCATTAGGTAAACTTCCTTTATCAATTTTTCATGACAAGGAAATTATTTTGACCTTCACTTATCACAACTTCCTTATTGGGGTAAATAATGATTGTATCATACTTTCATCTACCCTATTAGGGCACCTTCACTATGTTAATGATTATAACTGCCTTTAGGCAAATCATTATTTTGACCCAACTACCCTACTGGGGTATCTTCATTATGCCAATGATTATAAATTCCTTTAGTAAAATCATTGTTTCCACCCACATTCCCACTAGATCATGTCATTTCCTCTTTTTAAGAAACCATTTGATGACACTATTTGCCACCTAATTCCTTAAGGGGGCATTTAGGGCTCATCAATCACCCTCAATAATTAACCAAATCATAATTAATTTTTAATTATTTGAGAAGACTTTATTATTCCCATGTCTTAAAACACCTACTCAAACAAGGGAAAAATGTAGACATTCCTTTTCATCCACATTCATGTCTAAAATGAACTTTAGACTGCTTTCTACCAAACTATGCAAATTATGCCTAGAATTTACTAATCATTCCAAATTCATCTACACATTAGACATAAGTACCCAAAATTACATCAAATCATCCCTATTTGGGGTATTACCCTACATATAATGATAACCTCACACAGATTCATCTCCAGTCAGGTTACAGCCTAACAAACTGACATTTAGACCAATTAAGTAGGGCACTTGATCTAATCCTTGAAATGACCAAAAGCAAAAGCAAAATTAATTAAATAAGAAAATAAAATTAAATTTTTAGTTAAATAATCCATGTTGAATTATTGAAAATATAATTTTTAAAAATCAAAATTCAACAAACATCAAAGGGAAATGAGGTCATGATGACATCATCATCCTCAAAGTCAAAAAATCCAAAATATCAACATAAAGGCCTTACAAATCAGAAATGTTGAGACATGCCTCTATAAATGCATAGTTAAGGACATTATTTATTGCATTTGGACTCCCAAGTATAACCCAAGGTTAGCCTAGACCTAACTACACCTAGGTTGGGGTTAGTTTGAAACCTATAAATACAAGGTCTCACACTCATTTCCAGCAAGATTTTTTGTCTAAAGTTATTACGCAAAATTTACAATAGATACTTCATATACCAACATATTCCAAGGCCAAAAATATAGTGGAAAAAGGGGAGGTGATACTTTTAAAGAAAGAATGATGATGAAGAATCTAATTTGGACCCAAGATAAACAATCCAACTATCATTTCAACAAGTGATTCAGTGCTACAAAGAAGGTGAAAGTGATTTTTATTTTATCCTTTTAGTTGGTTTTTGTTTTGTCTTATTATCATCAAGCTCCCTCTAATATCTAGGCTTGGGAATGCTTTGTCTCAATCTTATTTTTGGATGTTTGATTCTAATAACAAGTGACTAATGCATCTTTTCCCTTAAATTCACATTGCATACAAGTATAAACCCTATTTTTTTAAACAATATAGTCATGTAGCAAAGTAAATTATAAACCCAAGTGGCAAGGAATTATCATTAGGTAATTGTATAAAACCTAGAGTAAACTATGTTTGATAAGTTAAAAGTGTTAAAAAATGAAAATTCTAATAGCAAATGACATTAAGGTAATAAACATAAAATAATGAATTAAGGATAAATAAAATAAAAATCATCAAAAGATCATATCTAATAATATGGGATAGTCTTGTAGTTTTTTCTGAAGGCCTATGGCTTATCCATAGGTGGTAGACCATGATGTTTTATTCATGATGAAAGTGGAAGCCAAGGTTATAAACAACCTGATTTAGAATGTAAAATATTAACCTATAATGGGAGAAGAGGTAATGCCATAGGTAACTAATATATTAGGGTAAACCCTAAGATTAATAAATATCCCAAGAAGTATTTTTTATAGGTTGAAATAAACTTTCTTATTGAGTTCATTTTAAGTCCTATTGTGGTATAAAAGATAAGTGTTGTCAAGAAAAATAAAACTTTATTGGTGAGAAACATCAAAAGGTTGAGCTCAATATTGTAAAAATGAACTGGATAAAGAGGCATTATGTAAAGGTTTAAAACAACCTGTTATAATAATGTGTAAGTATTAATTGGCAAAGACAAATGACCCACTACGTAGGGAATGCACTTTTATGGATGAGACCACCTTGCTAACAATATTAACAATGAACTTGCATTGGTGAAACCACCATGCATATAATATGAACACGAAATATAGGTTCAAGGTTGTTTATAACTAATGCATAATTCCTAAATGGAAAATTCAGCATAAGGATATGTTTATAAAATTATATTATTAAAATTTGATGAATATTCTATAACGCCAAAGTTAAAGCAAGAAATGAATGAATACAATCAAACTTGTAATAAGTTATTAAAAATGTTTTCATACATGTTAAATTATATATAACTACTTAAAAGCATTACTCATCTCTCATCTCTATTAATATATCCATTTCAAAGTGATTTCCCACACCCAAGCTAATGGTTGTGAAAGGTGGGGCCAAAGTGTATTCCACTGATGGTTTGACTTACCATAGCCATTCTAGGACAATCACGTCAAGAGACTTGGATGATGATCATTTTATTTTTATTATTGGACATGTTACTTGGTGTTATACATCAAGAATAACTTTGTACTCAATCTTTTGTAATAAGTTCATAATAAAATTATGTATATAGACTATTCTACAATCAACATAGATAGATATCATTAAGAGTTGGTTTGTAACTAGTATCATCTTATTGGAACTTCATTTGTATACTTGGTTACAGTATGTACTATATCTCTACTTGTATTAGACTATGAGTTGTAGGTAATGTAAATGATTTAACTAAATAATTTACCAATGCTAAGTAGTAATAGTTAATGATTATTATTGTTCCCCCTTCCATTCATACTTATATTGTTGTTTTGAGTAAGGTGTAATGTATTTATAATTAATACAATGTGTGGTACATTCCATAGCACCTATTTAATTTTTTTCACATCTCAATTTTTTCTAAAATGTTAGTATTTGGATAAAGGAATGGTTCATATCTCATGTTTTATATCATACTAACCTTTTCTTGTATTTCATTTACCTATTTAAAGAACTTTTTTTTTGTTATCTTAGTTGATACTACAACTATAAATAGAGTTCAATCATGTTATGATATTTTTAAGGTTATGGATCTTGAATTAATTTTGTTACCTTATTTTACCCTATTTTACATTGATTGTGATAAATTTAATGATTATATTTTTTTATCTAATTGGAAAACTTGAAGGAAGCATGAAGTCATGTATAGTATTAAGGTAGTTTTGATGTATGCGTTAACCCTAATGCTCACTCAAATTCATGTTTGTATCTTCAAAATAAGTACACTATGATTGTAGAATGTAATATATAGAGGCTAACACTTGAAAAAATTATGTTCTAATCCTTTTATGGTTGGGATTTCAAGGAAAATTAAGTTTGAACATGGTTGATATTTATATATGTTGTATATTGTGTATCATGTCTTAGTTTATGCTCTTATTTTAAAGACTGGATATGCATAAGGTTTAGATGACCTATATATATATATATATATATATATATATATATATATATATATATATATATATGTCATCTAAACCTTATGCATATCCAGTCTTTAAAATAAGAGCATAAACTAAGACATGATACAATATATATATATATATATATATATATATATATATATATATATATATATATATATATATATATATAGTATCATGTCTTAGTTTATGCTCTTATTTTAAAGACTGGATATGCATAAGGTTTAGATGACCTATATATATATATATATATATATATATATATACATATATATATATGTCTTCACTTGTTTCATTGTCAATACTAGAATTTTTGAGATAAGTATACAACATTATGTTGAAGTTAATAAATGAAAAAATATGACCAATGTATCATTATGTTTTATGACTATTTGAGGAATGTTCGTATATGTATTTCATTATAAATGCATATGTATTGTGTTATTTTAAACTTCCTTGTATGGTTTTCTATAAAATTTTGAGATGATTATCATAGATATGTTTGTAATAAAAAAGTATAAATAACTATGTAAGATTTTTTTCTGTATAATAAAGAAAAAAATATGATTATTTCTATTTAAGGAAACATTACTAAAGGACATGATTTTTTAGTATTGAACACAGATGTTACTATGATAGTTGTTAAGTGAGAGGATTGTATATTATCCTCAACTACCCTCCACCATTGAAAAGTGTGGCATGTTGAACCTAAGATGAGTCTCCTTATATAAATCAATATTCAAATAATTTCATGTCATGGCATTTAATATACTCAAAAGATACATTTATGTTATAACATGCCATGAGAAGTGAACTTGATCATTTTATAGGTGTATTTTAGTTTAAATAGATTGTATAATGGAATTATATGCATAATATGTTTTGTATCCTATTGGTATTGTCATGTTAATCAATTATAATTAGCTTACTTGATTCAAATGTTTATACAAGATTGGTTTGATCAATATGCTTAGCTTTCAAAGGCACAAAGGTTGGTAAATTTTATTAAGGATTGTTTTAGAGTTTAATGACTATTCCCTTTAGTGGTTATTCTTAAATGTATATGAGGTTAATGGATTAATAAAAATTTACAAAGGTTCATTGGATTTATTTTGAGTTTTGACTTAGACAACATATACTTATATGAACTTACCCAAATTGTTTATGTAAAGTTTCCCTAAACATTTATTGGCCTTGAAGTGTTGTTTATGGTAGAGTTATAAAATATTTGAAGTTATTAGCATAATTGAAACTTAAAACATTATTTAATTATGTAGTATAGTATTATGATGTAAATAGTATGCCCTAAACTATTAAATATGAATTTTACTTGATATATGCATTATTATGATTGGTGTACTCCATAGAAGTTGACTTGGCCTAGATTTCATATGTTATTTTTTGGAACTAAGGAATTTTAATAAAGGTTATTTATGCCTATATCATATTATTAAATTCATGATGGTTATGCCTAGATGAATTAATCCATTTATAACCCCAAAATGTGCATCTAACCTAAAATCATAAGATGACCTTACGAAAAATCATGAAGTATCTTGAGTGGTAGAGAATAAGGATATTTTATTCAAGTATCTAAGCTCTTAAGTTGAATATTGTCATAATTTAAGGGAGTGATATAATAATTTTATACTTTTAGTAACTAGTGTTACTCAATTCCTAATTAGAATATAAGAAAATTAAATTTAAACTATGCAATAATATTTGAATAGTATATGCATCATGAAATGTTTTAGTTAAGAACCTTAAGACAAAAATTTAGAGTTGATTCATGAAGAGTTTTTGAACTTTTTATTAGAGCTCTAGGTTTAAATCTAGGTAAATTTAGGATGGAAACCTAACATGGGCTCAATTCTCACTATGTGATAATGAACAAAATGGTGAGGACAAGAAATAAAAATATTGGAAATGTTGATAATGATAACAATGTTGGAAACCAATGGGAAGGACATGCCAGGGGAATAAAAAAATCCCATGATCGAGGAAGGGACCAAGAGAAAATCCAAAACTAAGATCAAGACTTGAACCCAAATCAAAATCAATATAAATAATGGAATCATCCTCCAACCCCTCATGTGGATAATGAAACTATACTTGAATTTATATTGGTAGTTTTATAACCTCTCGAATCTAGGCATTAAGAATGATAAAACCATATAATTAGATTATTGGGCAATCAAAATCCTAATCAACAAGAAGAATAGGCTCAATTAGAATAAAGGAAATGTGATTTTTAATAAATGAACCATTCATATGAGAACTCAAGAAATTTCCCTCCAAGGGTTTAAATGAAATCAAACAAAAACTAGGGACCCTATCGAGGATTGGTTATTCAACATTCAATAGTAATTTGGGTTACATAAATTGAGTTCCAACATTCAAGCTAGTATTTCCACATACCATTTGGAGGGATATGCAATATAATGGTGGATTCATCTTGAAAAGATAAATGGTTATGACAAATAAACTATTAATTTTAAAAAAAATTAAAATCGCTTCAAGGGGAGATACATTTCAACCAATTATAAGGAATGAAAATATGTTAAATTTAAATTGTTGTAATAAAACAAACTTCAGTGTTTGAATATAAAACCTAAATCTTGTATCTTATCCATTATTTCAATTGTATACAAGACAAATAAAAAATTTACTAAATTTCAACTAGGACTCAAAAATATGAACATACATGATATAAATCTAACAAAAACAAAAATTTTGGGTATTACAATAGAATCAACCTATATGGTTGAAGAAAAGGAAAAAATCTAGGATAAAGTAAAATTAAAAGTTGAATAGTAATATATATAATAAAAATGCTTCACTTGATCTTTATATAAAATGGCTAAAAAAAATAATTTAAGAAGAATAGTGGAAAGTTACAAATTAATTCAGGGAAGTTTCAAAACAGTGTAAGAGGAGGTCAAAGGCATCATTTTTCTAGAAGAATGTTCCACCACCTTTGTGTAATCTTAACCCTACTAGGAGAGCCAAAAAGGTTCATTTACCATAGTATGGGCCAAATCAAGTCTACTCAATTTACATAAACGCTTGCTTCAATAAGGATTGCATGAAATATTATGTAAATATAGAAAACAACCATAGAGTTTTTATAGTGATTAACCACTACCAAAAGGAATTCCATGTTATTTTGATAGAAAGTAGAGGTATTATATGTCATTTATATTTATCAATTTTAATTGATTATGGTTCTTATGATAGTTTAAATTCTCCAAAATTGAATTTAATTAAAAAAAATAAACCTAAAAAAATGACATTGATGTGGCAAGTAAAATTTGGCATGGGGAAAAGGCACTTAATACTTGAACATTTAAAACAAGTAATATTAATTTGGAAGTATTTAAGAATTGGATAAATATGTATTTAGCTCTTTTAGAATCATATGTTTTCATCATAATAATGGACTAGATCCATACATATCAAGCCCATTTAGTCTATTTTTAAAAGAAGGTCCAATTGTTGAATGACATGGGTAATCTAGTGGCCATCGAAGGTATTAATATTGTAAGGGTTACTTAAATTATTTCAGAATTTAAATTAAAAAATAAATAAATAACATATTTTTATTATACTTTGTATAAGTAGAGAAGAAAAATAAATAAATAAAACCCAATTTTATATATTATATTGTTTTGCAAGATTTCAATGTTGTTTTCTAGAAGAACTATTAAGGTTCCCTATAGTAATAGAATTTAAATTATATATAGATTTTATACCAGGTTCCACACCTAATTTTAAAGCCTCTTATCATATGAATACCACATATTTACAAGACCTCAAAGTGAAACTATAATAACTCTTGGAACAGGGTCTTGTTAAGCCTAGTGTATCACCATGGGGAGATCATTGTGCATATCTTGCTGTATGTCGAATAAAGTAACTATAAATAATCATTTTATGCTACCAAATATTGATTAATTATTTTAACAAATGAATTAATAATCTTAATTTTATAAAATATATCTCTGTTTGGGATATCACTAGTTATGTATTAAAGAGGAATATGTTCATAAAATAGCTTTTTGAACTTGATATGGTCATTATCAGTTCAAAGTGATGCATTTTGGCCTCATAAATGCACTTGAAACTTTCAATAACTTCATGAAAATTTCCTCCAAGATTACATATATAGGTCTTTTTTGTGTTCCTATATGATACACTAGTATATTCTAAGAATGAGAAGGAACATGAACATCAATTAAGACTAGTTTTGTAGAGGTTACGACACCATAGAATATATGATAAAATATCCAAATTATATTTTTATAAAGTAAAATAAATTACCTAGGAATATTATATATATGATGGTATTGTATTGGATCCTACAAAAATTAAGGCTACTAAGGATTGGCCCACACCTAGGAATTTTCATGAGGTACAAAGTTTCATAGGTCTTGCAAGGTACTATTGAAGGGTTGTAAAATATTTTTCTAAGATAACCATACTATTAAATATCTATAGTGAAAGGAAAAAAATAATGGACCTATAAATGTGAATATTATTTTTAAAATATTAAGGAGCTTCTCACTACAACATTAATTGTATTGGTTCCATATCCCAACAGACTTTTTGAGTTTTGGATCAATACATCATTAGATGAACTTAATGGAATTTAAACTTAATAAAGAATAATTTTGGATTATGAGTGAAAAAATTAAATTCAAATGAATAAAATTATCCACCCCATGATTTGTAATTAGCCATATTTTTTCATGCTCTCATATTTGGTTGTATTTTCTATTAGGTAAGCCATTCAAGTTATTAATAAATAAAAATATTTTTGAGAAATTATTCACATAAGAAAACCCAAATATTCAAAAAATTAGTGGTTGAAGTTAATAAATGACTATGGAATGGATATAATAAGGAAAATATAAGTAGTTTATGCTTTTAGTAGGAGATTTTACACCACTGCCATCTTTTACCTTAGATCTGAACCAAGGAATCAACTATTGGGATAAGAAAATAATGATAATTGTTTTTTTTAAGGAAATCAAATTTCAAATAATATGGGTTCTCATATAAAAAATTGTGTTGGGTATTCTTTGGATGAAAAAGGTCTTTTAAAATTTTAGGGAAGGATTTTTATCTCAAATTAAAATAGTTTCTATGAATTAATCATGCTAGAAGTCCATTTGGCTCCTCACTTTTCTCATTTTGATGTCATAAATGACTCATGAGTTGAAAGTATTTTTTTTTACAAGGAATGATTAAGGATGTGGCTCATTTTTCAGCCAAGTTTTAATAATTTTAACATGTTAAGTCCAAACATTTCCATTTTGGAGGATAGTTCTACCCTCGTGACATTCCAAAGGATAAATGGGTCATTATTTCTATGGATTTTATTTTGGGAATGTCCAGGTCAAGAAAAAATCATGATATTATGACTGTAGTAGTAGACAAACCTACAAAATTTTCTCATTTTATTTTAGGGAATATTACTCATGATTAACCTATTTTTGATAAATGTTTTGTTAGAGATATTTTCCATCTCCATAGAGTGTCTAAGTTAATAATATTTGATAGGGATAAGTTGTTCATTTCACTGTGTTGGGATGATTTAGCATCAAATTTTGGTATAAGGCTAAACTTTGTCTATTCATATCATGAAGAGGTGGGTAAACAAACCAAAAGAGTTAATCAAATATCATAATATATGCTCAATATGTATGTAATGGACCATAAATATAAATGGAATTTTTATCTTCATCTTCTTGAATTTACATACAACAATTCTTATCATGCCTTGTTTAATAACACATTTTAAATCCATCTATAGAATAAAATTTATATCTCCCATTAGATGGGAAATCTTGGAAAGCAAGGTCAATACATGGCCCAAATTGCTTCAATAATATGACCCTCAAAAGGTGATTACTAATAAAAATCTCAAGGATAGTTCATATAGGCAAAAAAGAGATATGGATTTAAAAACATCTCCTAGATTTTTTTATGTTAGAGATAAGTTATTTTTAAGACTACACCCCAAAATAATCTCTATCAACTTTGGAAAAGCTTCCAAAGTAGATTCACAATTTGTGGGACCCTTTGACATTAAGTAAAATATTAGCCACATTCCATATAAATTAAATATTACACATTCTCTCTCTAAGATATGCAATGTATTTAATATATATTTTATTATAAATTATGTGCCTAATCATTCACATGTTTTAAATTGGAAGAAATTACAGGTAGAGGATTGAACTACTAACCAACTATAACCAATATGGATCCTAACACATTACAACATTAGGATATGAAGTGAAAAGATCCAAAGAAAATTGGTCTAATGTGACCAACTAAGTGACAAGAGTGCTATTTAGGAGGATG
Source organism: Torreya grandis (assembly GCA_037957365.1). Taxonomy (NCBI): domain Eukaryota; kingdom Viridiplantae; phylum Streptophyta; class Pinopsida; order Cupressales; family Taxaceae; genus Torreya; species Torreya grandis. Next base: position 1,614,471 of record JARHVA010003899.1, on the reverse strand, counting down.
AAACCATCTTTTGTATAAATTACCCTCACTTTTTATGAGTAATGGCACTAGGACGTTTAGCAAGTTAAGGAGGGGAAGATTTCATTACCCTTTTTTTTAGACTTTAATTTTCATATTGTAATAAGTGCTTAAAATCATGAAAGTTGTCAAAATAATGTTGCTTAGTGTTTTTATATGTTATTTGATTATATTAAGACATTAAAATTGACTTTTTGACAATGGTATATTGTATATGTAGTTATTATTTTGTTGATATGTCAACATCATTACTATTCCTTATTTGATGTATGCTAGTTTATTTATGCCATTTTCACATTCAAATATACTTGAGATACTTCTTGTTTTTATTTGTAGCATTATATCTTGTTTTGACTCAACTATATATTTATTCAACAACATTCAATTATTACATGATTATTATTGGATTTATTATAGTGGATATTGTTAAGGTTTTTGTTGACTATTTTGATGTTCTTGTGTTGGATATAAAAGAGATAGGATTGGCTATGGGAAACACTTCAAAAAATTTAAGGTGAATAGGGGAAAAATAAAGAGACTAGGAATATAATGGAATAATAATCACTTTCCTTGCATTTTTTTACTTATGTCTTTTGACTAATGATTCACTTGTATTGTTGGTAAGATTTTATGCACAATTTACACTAGAGACTAATAAATCCTTCACATGATCATTTTGGTTCTAAATAACATTTTATGTAGTACCAAGAAGAGGATTTAAATTATATTCAAGTGAAAATACAATAATTCTTAGATGTATTTCCTAATAGTTTTTCACTAAAACTTGATATTGTTTAATAAATGACACCTAAGGTTCATCCCTAAATCCTAAAGACACAAGGTGAATAAGAGAAAATATGAATATGAAGCTTCAAAAAGTGGCGTATTAAATAAAAGAGTTTAAAAAACTAAAGAAGTAAAACCCAACAATAACCATAATTAATTTTTAATTGGTAAAATCCATAGGTTAGGGATGACTCATCATGGAATTTAGTGTAAGACTAGGAGCTACAACCAATAAGAAAATAAAGAATAAAATGAGTGGAGGGAGAACTAGAGTTGATTGTTTTACATTTCATCATTCTTAGATTCCTTTTAAGGCTATGATTTAGTTATTGATTAGAATAATACATACATTAAATTGCATGGTTGTTGATATTTTCGAGCATAGACCCAAAAAAACAAGTTTACATGCTTGTTAATGGCCATTATTATGTGAGTCTTAGACTATAAACCTCTTTATATACAATTTTATATAGAAACCTAATTTCAACAATAAAAATAGAAGCATGGTTTTTCAAGAGGGACACCCAAAAAAATAATGGAGATTGAAAATAAAGAAGAGTTTGTGTTGGAAGGGTCAAGAAAAATAAGGTAGCTAAGCAAGCAACTAGATTAAACAAGCTTTAGATCAAGTAACAAAATAACCTTCATAATGTGATTTAGGATTTTTGGTTGCTCCTTGTTTAAGTTGAAATGAGAAGGATGTTAAAAAATTTCATGATCTTATTAGATTCATTCTATATTTATATAATGATATAGACATAAAGAAGTTAAGAGTTATATGAAGACACACTTTCCTTAATAAGAAATTATAAGATCACATAAGGATGTTGGTTTAAAACATTAACATATTATGGTATGATGACTATGTAAATATATTATGATTCAGTAACATATCCAACCAATATAAGGATGAAAGTGTATACCCTAATGCTAGATGAGGTTACATGAACTAGAAATAAAGCCTACATTTTGTATTCAACATAGTCATGTACAAATGTGTTATGGCCCAACACCCCTCATTTTAAAAATTTCAAATAAGAACCCATTGTTATCATACAATATTCATTTTTGGTCCAAATGAACCTTAGAATTATAATATTGAATTAATCCATACGACCTAAGGTTATTCTAGATTTAATTTTTAATTTCAAAATAAAATTCAAAGTTTGGGTATTGTATGAAATAGTTTTATTTATCACCTTTGATTTTCATTTTGAATACTTATTCCTAGTTAAATTTACAAATTTAATTGACTAACAAAGCTAAAAAATTGGTATTCTAGTCCATCTTCACATTTATATGAATTCAGGGCTAATTTCAAGACTTATAATCATCCATACTTGTGTCTTGGGCTAGATTTTGGGCTATGTGTATGCATCACATTTCCAAGACAAAAGTTCATAAAAGTCCTTTCAGGTCTTGGGATCACACCACATGGTGACAATATGGCTACTTGTAGTATTTTTTCAACACTTGAGCATGTTTTCTTCACCATATTACCTAGATTCTCAAGATCAAAATAAAATCATGTTAACTTGGAAGCCTAGGAATTATTTGGGAAAAATGCATAGTCAATATTAAAACAACTCCAAATCATTAAGAGCCATCAAAGTATATATATTAAATATTCATGACATTATAATTCTTTATTACTCCTGAATTCCAAATATCATGCCTCGTGGTACAACCCCATTAACTCAGAACTTGGAAAATTAAAGCAGTTTGATGTATTCAAAGTTCCTGAGTAACCAAGATGATGACAGGTGGCATAATCTTGTTAACTAGAACTTTCCAATCAAAGGTACATTTTCATAGTTATATTTTCAATGGATCCCTAAGGATCTTCCACATGTCATCATATTATAATCCTGGAACTTGTCAAAAGAAGTTATAAAAGATAAACACAAAATAACCCTGAAGCCTTGAGATCACTACACATGTCGACATCTCTACCACCTCAAGTGTGTGGGAGGAAATACATAGTTGATCTTCAAAAGGCCTTAGATATTTGAGATCATTCCAAGTGGGAAAGTCTCATTAACTAACTACCCACAAATCATACAAAGAAAAATTATAAAGTTAAAGACCCTAAGTAAGTGAAATGAAGACAAGTGTCATAATATTATAAATATGTAACTAGATTATAAATGAATGATTTGATAGCTAGTGAAAATATGATAAATTAGAAATGGAAACCTATTTTAAGGTGATGAATGAGCACTTATATTTAACAAAAAGTTTCCACATGGCATAAAATCAACATTCGAAGTTGATTAGCAAATTCAAATCAAAATAGAAGCAAAGCAAAAAAGCTATTGTTGTGTTAATTTCACATGAAATATGTATTCAAGTCTTGATATTTAAGAAATATAGTGAGATATTAAAATACATCAAATGACATTGCCATTAATAAATGAGATTCAAATACAAATATGAGCTACCAGCTAACAAAAGCCCTAGTTTCTCTAGCTAATTTATGAAATACTTTCAGTTGACTTAAGAAATTTCCTACAAATTTATACTATGCAACAATGACTTCATCATCTTGAGTATCTAACTACCCTCCCTCTTAAGATTCTATTAAAGGAGAAATATAATATTTAGATATAGTTTATGATAAAGGGGTATTATATTTCCCTCATTACTCTGCACTCTAGGATGAGGTGGAAAGCATAGAACCTTATTCAATCTAGGATCAATTGGATGAAGATAAGAATAAATACATGAATTATTTGTTTCCAATCAAAATAATGGGATTTCATAATGTAATGGATAAATTTGATTTAATGCCTTGTATCAATGTATTTCAAGAATTATTTTTGAATGACACTATTATTAGGGATTATTTGTACTTTAGAATCCATTTAAATATATTAAATTATATTTTTGGGGAGGCATTTGAGAGGTAGTTAAACCTTTTAGTGCCTAAAACAACTTATAATCAGGTTCAAACCAATGCCTGGTTATAACATAACACAGTCAAAGGGAAACTAAAATAGTGGTTAATAAAGGTGAGAAATTGAGTATTTGAAGTTAAATTTCCTTAGTTATTATAGTAAGGTTTAGTCTAGGAAGCAAATTCACCATTGAATTAATGAAAAAATTGTATGGATTATCTAGCACCACATATGTGCATGAGGAATTGGTGTCCTTGTTGGACATCATTGTAACTTTTAATAAAATTATGGTACTCAATGAGTTCATTAGTGTTAGGCTCAATGCACAACTGTTAAAATTGATGAGAAGCCATCTGATGGTAATTTCTATTTGATGTCTAATGTATTAGATGCAATTATGGGAATAATGCATACAACCTATAGGTAGCCTTAATTAATGTCTATAAAATGTGTAAAAAATAGGCTCTATGATGATTATCCTATGTTGCATGTATATAGGTTCAGAAATGAAATAAAGATAATTATAGAGGATATATACCAACAAGTATACTAAGACATTTATGGACATTCTATACCTAGGCTATCTGAAAATATAAGGAGAAGAATTTCAAGGATGGAAGACTATTGATTCTATCATGATTGTAACATAATCATGATAGAATGAACTAGGGCATATCCTCTATATTTACCATGTTATGTCCCTAAAAATGTATCAGAGCAGGAAATTTCACACCAAATATAAAATAGTGTGGATGAAAACTTTAGTGCCAAACACTAGGGTTATTATCATAAGATCCCTCTAAGCATTGACCAAATCCAATATATAGTGAGAAGGCATCTCAATTTAGTGTTAAAAATTAGGGCTCATTATGTCCTAAAACTAGCACAATACTTGGATTGGGACCCTAAAAATAGGGTCAGGAAATACCTAAATGACCTCAAAAACAAGGGAGTATGTATATTTTATGACCATAGGAGTTACAAGTATGATCTAATATTTATTAATGATGCAGATGAATTAGAGGTGTACATATGCATGGATCAACATAGAATTCCAATGGTAGCAACCTAGGAAATTCTATATGACCCCTAAATTATAAAGGAATGAGTAAATAAAAATATAAAAGAAGTAAATAAAGTTACAAGCCATCAATATCCCTAGACAAAAGCCCCATCATTTCAAGATCATGATCATCTTATCTATCCACAATAATAATAAATTGGCCTATCAATGGGATATGTCTCTCGAAGGGAAATGGATCCTAAAATAAGAAAGAACATTCTTAAGAGGCTTACAACATCTCAATTGGTAGTAAAAACCCAACTCCCTACATAAACTGTAGAGATACAACCTCCTATAAGTACACAAGTAGGGGCACTTTATTCAGCACCTTTGCCCCATTGACTACTATTCAATGGGTGAGTCTCCTTATGTTCTTTAAAAGAAGGTGATTTATAATTATCACTCAAATTTGAAATTAGATTTGGACTTAAATGAATAACATAATGGCACAACATGGATAAGAAATTAGAATTTGGTTTAACTTTATTCAAAATGGAAATTTGGTTTGGGATAATACCCTTGGTTCAAATTGGGCAGCCTAATGGTGTGGTTTAGACAAGCAATATGGGTATTAGGACCAAGTTTTAATATGTCACTTTTATTTGACCTAGAATTTTGGTAGAGTAACACCTCAATGTGTGTGTATAAAAAAAAATTGGACTTAGAATTGGTTTATATGATTTGGTCTTAAGTATAAACAAGGTTTCAGCATAACAATCAAGTAACAACACATACTAATTACAAGGAAATTTAATAATTGATGTGAGTTTGCATCACATCCATTAAACATTTGAAATACTCAACTTGAGAGAGGATTATAAATTTTAAATGTTCATTAAATAAAATATTTTAATTTGTTTTACTATTTTTGGGAAACTAAGTGTTTAATTTCCTAATTAGTAAAGGGTCTGGATTAATCTGGAAAACATGTAATACAATATGCTTAAATTAACCTACTAATTTTCTAAATATGGATTTGATCAATTAATTACTAAAAATAGAAATCAATGGGATAGAAAGTGAACTTAGTTAATTTTTGGACAACGATAGAAGAATCTGAAAGTACAAATTGATGAGTTGACTGGGTAGACTATCAAAAATAGGACCCTAAAAGTTTGTTTTCTGCCTAGACAGTAGCATAAAAAATTAGACACTTTAGGGTCTGGTGCTATAGTCCTATTTTTTATGCTATAATCCTTTTGATCTACTTCTTATAATCTTTCCAAGTTCTATTTTGATGCTTCTAGAGGCTTTGTGTCTGAATTTACAAGTCTCGATCACCTACAGAGCTCTGTGTGCAACTGATTTTGTCTCCTAGGGTCCTAATTCCTCCTTAGGCTTGATAAGTGGTCTTTAATCAACTAGAAAAATAGGTTAGTATGTATTATGCACTAAACATGTGATCACACCTCATGTCTGGGCATGTTGCCTACATACCAATACTCTGAAGAGGGATCAAGGCCAATGTAGTTCTCTTAAATTGAATGTGTATTGTGCAATTCTATGTATGCAATGCAAGTATTATGTGAATCTGAGAAAGATTGAGATGACTCATGACTTCTAAGAAAACTTGAGTAGGCTACAAATAACAATGATTGGTTGTATGTAGAGAATAGGAGGATTTTCTTGAAGGTGCTTAGTGTATTTCTAGCTTGTCATTTTTGAATTATTGCCAACCCTTCTAAATAACCCTTGAATATATCAGAGTTGTTGCCAGAATACGGATAACGCGAGTGCAATGGAGACATGATCACACAAGATGAAACAAGTGCACACCACATAGATGCTAAATCAATTTGAAAATAACACAAGAAGATAAATTGCACAAGACAAAATGGAGAAAACCAAAATTTGATTAACATGAGATGGCCAAAGTGAGGAATACATATAGGAGAGTACGTAACTCCTCCAAAAAGGTGGACAAGGCACCCCAAAAATAAAATGTAACTCTTCCATGAAAGGTGGTGACAAGGTGCTAAGAATAGAGAAGTAACTCCCATCAAGGGAGTTACTTATGACATTCTTATGACACCTATGACACACACCTCCACATAAGCTAGCCTATCCCACAAATGTAGGAAAACTCCATGTATGCACAAGAAATACAATTTCCCTAATTAATAAATATGGAAAAATAAAAACCTACACTAATAGAACAAGATTTTATAGGAAAAATGATGATCTTGGGTTAGATGACTTCACGTTAGGCTGATAGGGAAAAAGACAAGGAATCAGGTAAATATGACCATTTGAGGCTAAAAATGACTTAGATAATAGCACAAAAAATTGGACACCCAGGGGTCTAGCGCTATAGTCCAACTTATGGCACTAGTGTCCAAGGGTAAAGGGATCCTGGGGGATAGGAATGTGCCTAGGAGAGGAGTCCATTATAGCTAAGGCTAAATATGGAAGTCTTCGAATGACTAGGAAATAGTAAAAAAACATGCTTAGTGGGTTGTGCAAGAAAGTAGGAGAGACTTATGGTTTGGGTGTCACAAGTCATGCTCAAGTTTTACAAATTACATTTTTCTCTTTTATCCTAGTATTTCAATATGTAACAAAGTGAAATACTATGATAAAAGAGAAAAATAGAAGTGTACCTTAACTTACTTGTGAGGCTAAGCCCAAGAAGCTGTGTGATGTTGGATTATGCATAGTGAGAGCACATTATACTATGTAAATCTATACGTAAGTAAAGTGAAAGTAGATCAATTCTTAATAGATATGCTATATCTAAAATAAGAATGTAAAAAACTGGGCAAAGAGAGAAAGGAATGAATACACCTCACTAGGTATGTGAACCAATACAAAACCTATTGTGATGTTAGATTGTGTTGAGTGATGCTAGATGTATGTTTGAACCAAGAGTTATATCGATGGATGAGATGAGTGTTAAATCCCTTATAAAGTGGCTCAATAATGCAAAGGCAAGCCCTTTATCTCCATCATCGCCAACTATTCAAAGTTAACAAATCATGCATGTGATAATCAATGTCTGGACCGTGTGTCCAATCCCTCTAAATAGGTGGTTCAAGAATACAAAGGCTAGCAAGTCCTTTAGCTCCATTGTTTCCCCATGATGTGATTTTGAATAGAAAGATATCGATATAATCTGAATGTCATATGAGATGGCTCATGAAGCCCATGAATGTGCTATAATCTGATAATGTTGGTGTGGATAGTTGAATGTAACTAGAAACTAGGCCAATGTTGGACACTTTTAAAGATGGAGATTGGAATTGTATAAAAGACCCTCTAAAACTAGAATCAAGGCTTAAGAAGCCACTCAAAAACTTGGGTACTCATGAAGCAAACTTGTATAAAAGTTTACTTGAAAGTGATGCCAACCACCTACAGATGGAGTAAGGCATGTAACTAATAAAAACATGTAAGAAAAATATATTGAACTAGGAAAAGAGAAGGCCCATGTGCCACGCACATTGCCCACAATAACTGGTGTTTGGAACATATATTCTAAATTAAAAGTTGTATCAACTAGCATGTCTAAACTATAAGTGGAAACCTGCATACCATGCATGATGCCTCTTGTATCTAGATTCTCTAAACAAATAAGTGCTAAAAACTATTGTATTATGGACTATATTGTTATCGCAAAACTGTGACTAAACTCACCCTTTTACTTGATTTTGGAAAAACTAGAAATTTTTCTATCTAGACACTAGCACTAGAAATTAGACACTTTGTGGTCTAACGCTATAGTCCCATTTTTGGTGCTATTGTCTAGAGCCAAAATTGAAAACTAGATTATGTTCTCTACTATCTACCTGATCTAGCCTACCTATATTGAATTCTAGAATCTAGATTGTGTATTTTGAAATGACTTTTTTAACCATTTAGGAGCTTTGATCTCTATTACAAAACCCCTAGTTTTTTCCCCCTCTTCTGAGGGTAGAATGAATACCCTACAATGACTGCCATTAGAAGAAGAAGCCCTGCAAGTGTATTAAGTTGTGAAAATATTTGATATAGCATTGATATTCATGATCTCAATATATAGCAAAATTTTTATAGAGAGATTGTTAGATCCACAAGGGTATGCTTAGATAGATATAACAATGCAATAACATGTGTATAAAAATAAAGCTTGAATGCGTAATGTTAGTTATTAGTTTATTAGTAGCATGGAGGGATGGAGCATGATGTCCATCATGGCATCCAATAAATAAGGTACATGCATGATTATAATCATGGCATTGTACACTCAAAGAGAAATAATCAAACAAAAAGCATACAAATCAAGAAGAAAGAAACATGCAAGGGTGGTCAAGGGGCCAAATAGACATGCAAGGCATGTTCAAATGCCGCATACACACACAATGGGAATAAGCAAAGATTGGCACAAGGGCCACAAGCATAGAGAAGGCACACACAAAGGACATTAGCAAATGTCCAAAGGCATACACAATATAGACATAAGCAAAGGACATTGGCAAATGTCCTAAAATGCAAGCAAGAAGCAAATAAGAACTAGAAAATGCAAACACATCTAGTTAATCAAATCAAAAATGGAAACATGTATAGTACTATAAATATAGATAAGCATCTAACTATAGAAAACAAGAAGCAAGAGTATACAAGATATGTGGTACAAGACTAATGTATATGCTATGAAATACAAAAGTGTGATAAACGATAATGGATGTCAATGTCTAGAGTGTGGAGTGTGAACATGACATAACCTAGATGGTGTAGTCATGTAGAGTGTGCCCCTAGGGGTAGATGTATCAATGTGTAGCTAGAATGTAGAAGTAAGATGCCCCCTCGATGGGTGGATTAAAGCAATGAGGGATCTGGATATACTACACACACTCAAAGAAGATCAAATGAAACATGGTAATATAGATAAATTAACAAAAAAGTAGCATAAGACAGTGTAATGTAAGTCTAGCATAGTTTTTTAGCAATGTAAGAACATAGATGATGCATATAATTGACATGTTTTTGTATTATTGAATTTTTGTATTTTTGGAATAAGTTATGTACAATTAAGTAGAAGACTATGTACAGGAAATACTAAAAAAAATGATACTAATATATGAGTCTTGGATGAGACCCCCTTTCATGTTGTCCAGTATCAAAAAGTGGAATCATGCGTGATCATGAGACATGATGAAAGTGTTGAGACTAAGGCTTTGAAAGATAGATATGTTGTAAATTCTCTAAAATCTATGAAGTAAGAATTGACTGTAGGGATCCTCTATAACTCTGAGAAGTAGATGCAATTATAGGGATCTTAAGGACCCATCTGTAAGTAAGAAAATCTCTCTAAACATGTGCTCGATGTGTAAATGCATGAGATCTCAATGAAACTACTCTGGGTGTGAAAATTGTAGCTGGAAGTTGTCTAGAATTTTGAAGCTATAGAGGTGTATGGACTTTTTGTACTAGTGTTGGAACTAAAATTGGCTCTAGAACTAAAAATAGCACTGAAACCAGAAGTGGCAACTCATATGGAACTCTAGTAACTGTAATAACCTAATTCGCATAAATGAATTTCACATATGAATGCACTATAGATGGAATTGCTCATAGTTTTTGTATCCAAGGTCTGTCAAGTAACATGTCAAAGAATCCTATGCTAGGAACTATAGTGAATGGGGTAGTCATGCATGTAGGACAAACCTAAAAAGGGATGAAGATCTCACCCAATTTAGTTTGACTATATCCACTAAATCCATTGACAATTGTATTTATCAGAGTGATATCATGTTCTATATACCCCATATATTATAGTAGTGTCATAGTACACATGTTAACACCAAATCCATTGTCAATTAGAACATTGTGAATGGGATGATCATGAATAAAATCTCTAATAAAAATTGCATGATAATGTATGTCATCCTCAATAATCTCCTACTCAAAAAATGTGATAAAAGGCCAAACTAGAAGGCTAGAATGAAAGATACCAATCATGTGGCTCAATGGATGTGAATCAGATGTTGGTGCCCTATATGTAGCTGGTAGAGGATGTGCCTAATATGCATGATGTAAACCTAATGTGTCTTGTACCTCTAACTTTATATGTTGTGGAAATGGATCTAAAAATATTTTAAGTGACTTATCATTTGTTGGTTTGGCCTGAGGAGGCTCAAATGAAGTGCCTAGATCAATTTGGTTGGCATCAATTAAATCCTATATCTTATTCCTACGACTAGTGCATCTATTTTTAGTATGGCCTCATGTCCTATGAAAGTCATAAAATGCATTTTGATCATATCCCCATGGAAGAGGCTTTGTTAGATCAACTTCTCTGATAGGAGGTAGAGAAATGATATTACATTCTAGTAGCTCTTATAGAACTCTAGCTAGAGAAATTGGTATATTTTTAAAAGGTCATCGATGAGGTGTTAATAAGGTGATTCTCTGTGGGGGCTCTGAAGCCACATTGACTGTTTGTTGAGTTTGTCCTTTAATTTCATTGAACTTGACCTTATATGGGACTTTGTTGTTACTCTTATTAGTTGTATCTGATAAACTTGTGTACTTGATTTTACCTATTGATATGAATTTAATTTGTCATTCTTTTAAAGTGTGACACAATTCAGTAAAAGAAGAGAATCTTTTGAACATGATTGTCTCATGTAAAACTAGTAGAAGTCTTTGTTTGAAGAGGTCATGTAACTCCTGATCTATCATAGGGCTAGTCATCTTAGCCAATATGGTTTTATATCTAAGAACATACTTGGTGAGAGGCTCATTTGACTTCTATTTTTGTTGTGTAATTTGAGAATATGACACCTTATCACCGACGTTGATATTGAAGTGTGCTAGGAACATGTCAGTAAGAGGATTGAATGCATTGATTGAGTAATCTGGTAGACTATAAAACCATTGTAGTGCATAATCCTTGAGTCTCCTTGGAAATAACTTAGTTAATAGCCAATCATTTGGTACATAATCCAAACATGTTGCATGAAAGGCTCTTGAATGTGTCTCTAGATCACCCTTACCATCATAAAGAGTGAGCTTAGGTTGTATAAATCTAGGTGGCAAGGGTGTAGTAGCTATATGTTGTACTAAAGGTGTATGCAATAAAGTGATAGAATCCAATGCCTATGTAGATCTAGTGGTACCTTGCTCAAGATGTTGCACCTTGGATTAAAGAGATCAAATATCTTGCATAAGGGATGACACATAGGAGATAGGGATGTACTAGATACAACTAGTGGTATAGGAGAAGGTTGGGCTACTATATGGGGTTGTTGTGACATAGTTTCCCCTGTAGTGTCATGTACAACTGGTGTTTTTGTAGTTTGATAAGATTCAACTTATTTGGATTTCTTTAGTTTCATGATAGATTTGAATACCTTAGCATGATCATAGGGTTGTTCCCTGAGTCTTTATATGAAGTTTTGTAGAATTAAAGCTTTATTGAGTATAACTTCATTATTAATAATGGGTGAAAGTGGATCAAAAGTCTGTTGTGATGGAATATGAGAAATAATATGTGTGTCATCATTATTATTATCATATTTCTCATTTTTAGAATCATGTTCATTCAAATTTGTGTAATCTAGATGTGCAGGATCTATAATACGAACTAAAGTCGGTTGCTTATCCATTATATAGGAACGAGTTGCAAGAATCTGGTCAAATTCAGGAGGGTTGCCACTAAGTCTTGCACTTCATCTCAAATGGAGAGATGCAAGGAGCTTAGAGGGCATAAGGAAAACAAATTTAAAAATAGCAGAACATATTACATTAAAATAATCTAAATAAGGAAATGGAATGTGCATAGAAAAGGATATCAAACTCCAAGTATGTATAGTGATAGTTCAAGATGCAATAAGACCTAATGTATGCACCTAGGGATTTTTGAAGAATATTATTTACAGATTATATGAATTTTTCAATTTGAAAATGATTTTATGATTTTAATATTGAATCAAAATTTGCAAAAAATAAGTGGAATAGTGCTAGAAAATTACTAGGAATTAGTTGATGCAACTAGGGTTTGAAATGATTTTTTAAAAAATTAATGAAATAATTTGAAAAATTTACTAAAATTATATATATTTGAACTTTAAAAATTTAGGAAAATTTTAAAAACATTTCTAAATTTAGCATAATATTTTTCCTAGTGATCTGGAAGTGTTTTTGTGCAAAAAGGACCTAGTATGTGGAAACTAGGGTTTGAGGGAATTATTGAAAATATTGCACAAAATTTGTAGTTTTTTTATTTTTAAATTTTGGAAAAATCAAGAAAATATTTCAAAAAATTAGAAATAAATAGCCCTAGGGTTTCTAGGGTTTTTGTGCAAAAATTTGAAGTAAGTCAAGTTCACCAAATGTTTTACTCTATTTGGGAAACTAAGTGTTTAATTTCCTAATTAGTAAAGGGTCTAGATTAATCTAGAAAACATGTAATATAGTATGCCTAAGTTAACCTAATAATTTTCTAAATTTGGTTTTGATCAACTAATTACTAAAATAGCAAGGGGATAAAAAGTGAACTTAGCTGATTTATGGACTAAGACGAAGGAATCTAGAACTACAAATTGATGAGTTGACTAGGTAGACTATCATAAACAAGACCCAAAAGTCTATTTTTTATTTGGATAGTAGTGTCAAAATTTTGAAACTTTGGGGTCCAATGTTTTAGTCTTACTTTTGACATTATAGTCCTTTTGATCTACTTCCTCTGAGCTTTCTAGGTTCTATTTTGATGCTTCTAGAGGCTTTATGTCTGAATTTATAAGTCTCAATCATCTATAGAGCTTCATGTGCAACTTATTTTTTCTCCTAAGGTCCTAGTTCCTCCTTAGGCTTGATAAGTGTTCTTGAATCAACTATAAAAAGGGGTTAGTCTATATTATACACTGAACATGTGATCACACCCCATTTGTGGGCACGTTGCCTACATACCAATACTTTGAAGAGGGATTAAGGCCAAGGTAGTTCTCCTAAATTGAATGTGTATTATATAATTATGTTTATGTAATGCAAGTATTATGTGAATATAGGCAAGCTTGAGATGACTCATGACTTGTGCGAGATCTTGAGTAGGCTAGAAATAGCAATGGTTGGTTGTATGTAGAGAATAGGAGGATTTGCTTGAAGGTGCTTAGTGTATTTCTATCTTGTAACTTTTAAATGATTTCTAACCCTTATAAATGACCCTTTAATAGGATTTTATATGGAAAATAATGATCCTAGGTTAGATTACTTCATGTTAGGTTGACAAGGAAAAAGATAAAGAACTGGGGAAATCTGATCGTTTGAGGTTAAGAGTGACTTGGACAATAGCATCAGAAAGTGGACACCCTAGGGTCCAAAACTATAGTCCAACTTATGTCACTAATTTCTAATGGGAAAAGGACCCTAGGTAATATGATTATGCCTAGGAGAGGAGTCTAAGACAACTGGGGTTGAATATGGAAGGTTTCGGATGACTGGGAAATAGTAAAAATATAAGCCTAGTGGGTTGTGCAAGGAAGCAGGAGAGACCTATGGTTTGGGTGTCACAAGTCATGCTCAAGTTGTAAAAATTGAATTTTTATATGATTACATAATTATTGGTGATATTTTAACCCCACCCTTATTTCAAAAGATTTGTACAAGCAAGGTGATCTTTGGGGGGCTGTTAACTTTGTACCCCTATGTTAATGAATGATACATAATAAAGGAGGCATCTAATAATCAATCCAATATCAGGTCATTCATGATAGAGTATTTTATATTCATAACCACTTTAGTTTTAAGGGTCTTAGTGAAGTGTTATTGGATTTAGGGTTTGATTATAATTTTACTTGGGATTTCTAAATGGTCACTATGTACCTCGAGCTACATGGGCATAAATCCATCAATGAAGAAGTTAAATCTTGTAACCAAGATTTCTCATTTTAAGGGTATCACACCTTTTCATAGGATATTTTAAAGTACTCCATAGGGTTAATTTCCTCACATGACAATGTTCAAGCACAAAGCTAGGCCTTCATGATGGAAATATTCCTCAATTTGTATACCCTACTAGATAAGTGGGGTTTGGTAGTATGCTAGGATGTCACTTCCTAGGTCAATGGACCCCTAAATACTTGTGATAAGGTAATGAAATCCACCTCACAAATTCAAATAAAAAATAGGTCAAAAGGTAAATAGGAACTTTTGTGTTTCTGAGTCACACAAAAATAAAATCAAATCTAAAACATCAACCTATAATATTTTTATGCATTCATTAGAAAAACTAAAACCAACATATCAATATCCTTTGCCATACAATATCATTGGTCTCATCGAGCATGCCATGATGTGAACAAGGAATACATAGAGGGGAGGTTAGTCTTGTGTTAGTCTAATAAAATAAATCAAAATAACACACTAAAATCCTAAAACCTCTAGCCTAGACACTAAGGAGATCATAGGTAACAATCATGCATATGGAATCACAACTAAAACATAAAATAAATCACTCTTTTACCTTCCTTAGAGATCTAAATGGATTGTTGAAGTGGCTTGCTTAGTTTTTCTATCAAGTAGTCTTTGATAATGAAGCTTTATGTGCATAAAGAACCCCACAAGACAATAAAACAATAAACAAACTTGCAAGAAAGTAAATAACTTTGAAAATGAATAATTTTTGTTATAACCCAATGATCCAAAACTTGAAAGATTTTTTTGAAAGATAATTCATAAATAAGAACAACACAATTCAAATAATGCTATCTCTTAAAAGAGATGTTTTATTGATCAAAATTGCAGACCCAAACATATGCCTATCTCTGAGAAGAGATGTCTGATTTCCATTTTAGGTTACATCTTCATTTATACATGTTTTGAAGGTGTGAGGAGGATGTGGAAGGTCACCAATCTTGAGGGAGATTAAGTGGTTCGACTTCCACAATTTACAACAATACAAAATTCGAGGAATTACTATTTTTAGAAACTTACTATTTTTAGACTACACTACTAAAATTAAAATTTGGGGCACTTCCATTGGGTTTAGGGGGTAAAACTTCATCTAGAAAATCTCCATGCCATCTCATGATGTTCTCCTCATTATTAGCTTTCCAACGATTCAAACAGTGAGTCAATTGGAGCTACGATGTAAAAGTTATGGCTCCCGGAAGTTCTGTCATCAATTGGGGTGGACCCATCACCCAAATTGTCATCTGAATTGTTGCCCGGATCACCCAATTTAAATGTGAATTCATTTTAATGTCCAAATCAAAATGTGAATTCAAATTGATTTATTTGACTCAAAATACCACCTCTTTGGCCAAGGTCCTACAACACAAATAATTAAAATTTTGATCAAAGTGATTTTGAGTCAATAAGGAGCTTGAAAGATGGTTTGTTCAACTCTTAGCTTTGATACATAATTATTTCATGATTATGCAGATCGATGTCACTAATAACTCTTTTAATTTCACCACTAAAACATATAAATGGAATAGATAATAGTCATCAACAATTTTTCTATTGTCATAAATGATTTCACCACTAGGAATAATGATTTCACAGTTGAAGTTGATGATTTCACTAATTTTGACCTACACATAAAAATAGACAATAGAGGTATAAAATTATTTCGCCACTAAGGTGGATAATTTATCTACTATTAGCTATGATTTCATAAATATTAAAAATATAATTCCATTAATACCTATAATGATTTCGTCAATAAGTTCTTTGATTTCACAATTAGGGCCCTATAAATAGAAAATGGTCAGAAGAAAAAATAAGGGTAGAGATTATTTCGCTAATACCTAGAATGATTTTGTCACTAAATCCTCCAATTTTACAAATTTATAGAAAACACAGTCAAAACAGAAAATACACAAAAATGATTTCATGACTAGTAAAAAATTTCACTACAATAAAATCAATTTCACTATGAAACCCTATAATTTTTCAAATTTTCAAAAAATAGTAAAAATTGAGGTAAAATAATTTTACTGTAGAAGGCTTTGATTTTTCATTTTACTCTTACGTAGAATAGATTCAAGGCATGGATACTGATTTCACTACTACCATCAATGATTTTGTTGATGATTTATCTAAGTTTGTAGTTACATAGTAATGAATTAGTTATTTGGTTTGGAATATACTTGAATGGAATTTGGAAGAAAAAAGAGAATTAACTTGTTTAGAAGGCTAATTATAGTAATTAAAATAAGATAAATTGTCTAAAAGATCTTGTAAGATGTGTCTAATCTTTAGGGTCTCACCAAGTGTGCCATTATGTAGATCAAGAATCCAAGAGAGGTTAGTCAATTATTAATAAACAAAATCAAAATAATTTGAAGACATAACTTCTCAAGCCTAATCCCAAGGTTGAGCTATATGGAAAATAAATAAGAAATTGAATTGGAAGGTAAAGAACCATCATTTTTACCTCTCTTGAATATTATTTTAAATACTGGTCTAAATAGGTTGATATTGGCTTGTAGATGTAGAAATATTTGTTAATGCTTGAATTCTCCTATGCGTAGCATCTCTCCTTGCCTACACTTGATTTGGCTTTGGCTTCAAGTGAGAATGAGAAAGTTCCTAATGTAATTTGGTAGCATAATTTTGCATGGAGAAGATTCTTGAAATGAGAGGTGTGAGGCTCTTATTTATAGATTTCTTGAATCATTGTGCATTGTTCATCTCATCTCAAGATGGAGGGTTGAGGATCAATCCTCAAATATAATATTACACACATGGAGTGTGTAAGGGAGGCTATTTAAGTTTTTTTTGGATTATGAAAGGCACACTGGAAGAAAATTGAAGTCATTGGTCCTCACGGAGTGTGTAATAGGGGTGTAAGAGGGGTCTAATAACTTGTCTTGAGTGTGTAAGTAAAATGTAAGACATGTCATAACCTTTACTTTATGGCATACTTTGCTTGAAGATGTCATCTATTTGTGAGGAAATATTCCAATTTGAATTTAAGAAAATAGGATAATTCCAAATCCATGGATTTTCCTATTAGAGGAATAATTAGGATTGATTAAGTGGGATTAATTAACAATTAGAAGAAAGGTGGATTTTACAATATTTATATTTGTCAATCAAGGATTCACTTAATTGTCTTGTGAAAATAGTTGTAAAGTGCTGATTTAATTTAGGATTTACTTGGTAATATAAATGATGCAATACAATCCATTTCCCCAATTAGGGATGTGTCCTTTCATCTTTGGGTTAAAATGACAATTATCCAGGTAAATTAGGTCTAGTGGTGATTTCTGATTATACCTACATGTGATTACATAAATTCACTTTGAATTTAGTTTAGACACATAAGTGATTAAAATGAAGTGTTTATAATCTCAACATGACCTCATAATCCATTATACCAAGTACCATGTCAAATACTTAGAAACAAAGTCTATGAAGTTAGACACAAACCAAATTGGTCAAAGTGCCCATATCATCTAGGGTCTTGAGGATCTCAAGGAAAATATGCTTAAAATTAAAGGATTGGAAATTTTATTTGATACTCAGGGAAATATTATCATTATTGACCATTGTAGATCAAAATATGGGAGGAATAACTCAGGTAAGACCTATCAAGATCACAAGACACCAAGATAAACATGGGTGTTTAAAGTATTCTCACATTCGTATTTAGAATTAGAAAAATAATAGAAAGAGTTTTAATGGAAAAATGTCAAGTAGTCATTCATTTATTAGTGAAGTAGTTTGATATATAAATAATTTATCAAGAATCTTTTTTTAATATAAATATGGATGTATAATTAATCGGTATTTACCAAGTGTCAGTAAAATTAATGTTGGTAGTTTGAACCTTATGCCTTTAAGGGGATCCCTCATTTTGAATTAAGTTTATCAAAGAGAAATAGGTTATAATGGTAGTTTTATATAATCAAACCCATAATATGTCACAAGATAACAATAGAGGCAATGTCAATCCTCATATTCAGTAGAAGGATATCAATCTATGACACCATTAAAAATGAAGCCAAATTCAAATCTCAAACAATTTTAATAAAATTAATGCCTCTCGACCACAATGATTCTTTTTCACTTAAAAATATATTAAAAAACACATGAGATAGTGGAAAGGTTGGTAGGTAACATGGTAAAACCTTGGGGGAAGGAACATACATATAATTAATTAATAAACTTTTAATATAGTCGCTTTATATTTGACATATTTTCCTTCTGATAAAAGGGTTTTAACTTTAACAAAACATAACCCCGACAAGTAAATAGAAATGATAAGCCATGAGTGTAGGGACATAGTCAACTTGTAACAACTAGGTAAGCCAACCTTTAACAACTAGGTAGGCTAACTCATAGCACAAGCAGTGGTTTATTCTTACAACCCATAACAACTAATGGGTTGTTTGTTACAAATCCTAGTAACTATTGGGTTGATGATAAATTCCTATAGCAATCCCTAATGGATCCCATAACATGTACAAATCTAAATTGGCAAATGAATAACATCCTATAGCAACTAAAGGCACAACTAGATAACCTATAGCAACTGCATGATAGTTGTTCTAGCATGTGGCCTAACCAAAATGGTCAACCATGAAACTAAGTTATTATGCCTAATGAGTTATGTCAGTTAGTCAAGTATGAATACTAATTCCATGACATGTAAATAATTCGTATAACAACCATATATACCACTGTTACTTATTTCCCTATGAACCATATTTATATGTTGTTGAAACTATGTAACTGACTACTCTATTCTTTGTATAAATCACTTGATTTATCATGTAGCTTGAATAAGTCATTTTTTTATATTCATTGCAACAATAAAATTGCCTCCTCTTTAATATATGTTAGCAAAACATAGAAGAGAGTTAGAAGAAGTAAGAAGTCATTATTATTGTTAAAACACATAAATTATAGTTTGAACTCTTTGTAATATTTTCAACAGTAATGCCCACATTGCTAAGGATCTTTTAATGCAAGAAAAATTGGTTTGAATTAAAAATTAGTTGTGTTAAGGGAAGGGTTAGAATTCATAATTGATTAAGGTGCCCCCCCTTGTTAGGATTTGTGGTAAAGATCGTGAACTGTTAGTATATTTCTTATTTATGTTGTGTGAGTAAGTACAATTTATGTTTGAGTTATATGCATGTTCATTTTTCTTAGTTTTAAGGAAGCTTCCAAATCTATAAAACAAATAAGTTCATTTCCATTCTAGCAAGTGCTCATTTCAATTACAACAATTGTGATTTCCTTTCCAATCATTTTACTTCCATGCAATTTACTTTACACAAGGGTGTTTCCTATACGCAACCTTCAGTCCCTTGATCTCTGAAAAGAACTAGTGTTGTGTATACAATTTTGATACCTTTCCAAGATTATGGACCAAAAATTGATAATTAATGAAAGTATCATAATCAATAAACAAAATAGTTTCACCTCTGAAGATGTATGTCAGGTTCTATGTGAGATATTTGTCTTGCTTCAGTTTAATTGGTAGTTTTATTCTACTAGTCAACTGCCAAGGTAAACTATTGTGTGGTGAAATGGGATGCAAATTGTAAATACATGTATATGATGAAAAAAATGATGCAACTTACATTGCTAAAATTAGAACCACCAAAATTGGAGCATTTTCTCTTCCCAAATTTAGGGTTTTCATTGTTTGATGCAATTACTCTAAAGAAACTTTATTGATGCAAACTTGCATCAGAAATTTAAAAAAAATGACACAAAAAGTGTTGAAAATTCTTTAAATTATACTAGTGGGAATTACACTCACTCTCTCAAGGACACGTAAACAAAAAAACTCAAAAAATTTGGAAACCAAACACTCTCTTCATTGAATGGTCATAAGTGTTATATAGCTTCACACATTTTAACACATCCTTCCCCACTAACTATGAAGATATAAACTTAATTCAATGACTAACTTTCATGACACACATCTCTCTCTCTCTCTCTCTCTCTCTCTCTCTCTCTCTCTCTCTCTCTCTCTCTCTCTCTCTCTCTCTCTCTCTCTCTCTCTCTCTCTCTCTCAGGATTGGAACTCTCTCCTCCTGAAATTGATTGTCTCTTAACTGACTCCCAACCCCTCTCTAAAATTGATATGAATTTTTGTTTCCTAAAACCAACAAGGTTTCTTCAAGATTCCTCTATCTTATAAAATGGTCCACATACCATATTATTTAGTAATATATAGTTACTTTACCCATGCCTTCATCATGAGTGAAACCTTTGGTTAATATAGATTAAAAAAAATTAAACGGTCACCTACAGTAACCAATGGTTTTTTCATTATCCCAAAAAGGTTCCTTTTGAGGTTAGGGAGATGTCTGGAATTTTCCTTTCATCACTTTCTGACATGCTAGACACTTGACAATGTTCTTTGGAGTGTTTTTGATATTTTTTTATGCGGACAACATTGTCGCCAAAGTCGACAAGCCACACAACACAAACGAATGTGCACAAGAACTTGATCCCATGTTTTTGGTTGATGCAAGATTATTTATAAACCTAGATGCTCCTACATCAATCGTTCTTGACATCAATTATAGATCAAATCAAGATTTTTGTACGAGGTACCTGATAGGATTGACAAAACATTTTCGTGTTCGAATTTTAAATTTCAAATGACAAATATTTTCAAATATCATTTTTTTTAATAGAGATAAAATGAGGGTTTTGACGAAACCCCACAACCCAATACAATACCATCCAAAATATCAACCAAATGAATAGAGCAAACACAAACACCATATCAACCCTATGTATTTAATTTACTACTTGGTTTAAAATATTAATTAAACATTAATAAGTATATATTTCACATGAATAATAATATTTAATTAAGGATTTGATTTATGAGATATAATTCGAACCATATTGATTAAATATAAACATGTATAAAAATATGAGGACAAATATATTTGCACATACTCTTGAATTGATTATTATTTTTTACATTAGTTATGTTCTTGATGTCAATTATAAATCAAATCGATTTTTTAAGTACTAAGTGCTTTGTTAAAATTGACAAAAATATTTTCATATTCCAATTTCAAATGATCAATATTTTACAATATCATTTTTTTTATATAGATAAAATAAAAAGTTTGATGAAACCTCATATCCTAATACAAAACCATTTAAAATATCAACTAAATAAATAAAACAAATACAAACACCAAATCAACCTTATATATTTAACTTACTACTCAATTTTAAATATTATCAAAATATATATATATATATATACCCTTGATTTGTTTATTGCAACTTGGAACATGCAATAAAAGAGATTGAGAGACTTAAATCTTGCCAGCTAGAATACCTATCTTAGTTGTTTTGTTTGAAACCTTATGACAAAGGAGACAACTTCAATGGTTTAGTTGTATAGCGGTGGTCAAATCCTTTGGACACAATGAATGCAATCATGAAGAAGACAATTAATAATGCAACATGGCCTTTTTTCTAGTTCCCAACACCGAGTGTTGTCTCCAACAGTGAGTTGTTAAGATTGTTTATGTTTTAAAACATTCTTTTGTATCGAGGACATGTGATCTCAACATGACCTCACAATCCATTAGACCAAGTTCATTGTCAAACACTTAAAAAAACAAGTCTATGAAGCCACACACAAACCAAATTGGTCAAAGTGCCCCATATCATCTGGGTCTTGAGGATCTCAAGGAAAATATGCTTAGACTTAAAGGCTAGGCAATTTGATTTTATTCTAGGAAATTATTATCATCATTGACCATTGTAGAGTAAAAATTGGGAGGAACAACCCAAGTAAGACCTATCAAGATCATAAGGGAAATGTGGGTCTTTAAAGTACTTTCACATTCATACTTCTATACTTCTTAAAATTGAGTTGGGAGAAAAAATTCAAGTAGTCGTCGGTTTATCGATGAAATAATTTGAATTATATTTTTTTAATCAAAAATCAATTCTTATTGAATATAAATAAGAATATAAGATCAATCGATATGTATTAAGTCTCTATCAATTTAATATTCACAGTTCGAAATGTACACGTCTTAAGATCTCCCTTATTTTAAATCAAGTTGATTGAAATAGAAGTAAATAATAATAATAATTTTTAAAAACCAAATCCATAATTTATAACAAGATATTGATAGAAACATCATCGATTCTCCAAATTTATTTAAAAAAATCCGTAACACCATTAAAAATGACGTAAATAATTTTAATAAAATGAATACCTCTCAACCCCATTGCTTATTTTTGACTCCGAAAAATATTAAAAAACACACAAGGTTGGTGGATAACGTGGTAAAACCCCGGGGAACGGAACATACATATATTTAATTGATACACTTTGACATATTTGCCTTTTGATAAAAGGGTTTTAACTTTAGCAAAACATAACCCCCGACAAGCAGTAATTTGTTCTCCCAAAAGACCCGCTAGAAGTTGTTACCACGTGCATGTGATAAAAGCCCTCTTTGGATCTTTGCCCAAGACTAAAGAGTAATGGTAATCTTCAATTTTATTGAAATACATACATTTGTTTTATTATGTACAATTCTTTGAAGTCTTACACCTTTTTAAAAAAAAAATTGATATGGGTGAATATTTTTGGATTGAGAGTACAATGCGGAGGTCTAGATTTTCTTTATAAATATCATTAACGATTATAATTGATCTCATTAATATCATCCAATGAAATATTAGCATTAATTATCCAAAATTGTTAAGAGTTTTAACTATCTGAACAATTTCAATGACCACCACCGGTGTAACATATCCTTTGAGATTTAAACCCGGATAGGATTGGACACAACCAAGCCTTTTTAACCAATCCATCACATCTTATTGGGTTTGAAGTCTTACATTAATTATGCGGCTTTTTTTTTTTTTTTTTTTTGATTATTTTGGGTAAAATTTTCCACTCAAATACATGTAATATTAAAAAAAGATCATTGAGAAAAAAAAAAGTGTTGGTTGCAGAGTGGATCATAATATGTAATTTATTATTTATATGTCGATTATGATGGATTATATGTTGTGATTCAAAATACAATCAATACAATATTTTTTCAAAAAGATTTCGAACATTAAGTACATTTTGATGATAGATTATATGTTGTGATTTGAAATACAACTAACATAATTTTTTCCCAATTTTTTTCGAACATTAGATATTTCTTGACAATGGATTACATGTTATGCTTCAAAATACTAATAGATAAATACAATGTCAACACAATTTTTTCCCAAAAAACAACTTCTAATTTTATAAATTGCGAAAGCCTCACTTCTCTACACTCGATATGCCCTAACGAGGGTGATAGAGAATGGAGCTTCAAAATAATAATCAAGGGCTTAAATGTGCATAAGAGTTTGTTGACTTTTTTATTTGATGGAGTAAAATGTTTTTGATCGAAGTTATGAACCGACACGGAACACAACTAGAGACCCATTCTTTATAACAAAAAGAGGACAAGAGGAAAAATGACAAATACAAGGGCCTCCACCTCTCGAAAAAGAGCACACTAAGAAAAAGAAGAAGCAAACAATTAAAAAAACTTCAAAAAAACAGAGAAATAATGAAAAGAAAAGAAAGTGAAACTACTAATCTTCAATAAAAATCTCAAAAACAAATAACCAATAAAAATCTATCGAAAAAATCCCAAAAACAGAAACGAAACAATCCACCACCCAAAAACAAGCCCTATCAACCATCCCCTAAAGAGCTTAACCACAAGCCAAGAGCCCTAATAAAAATTTATATTGACTTAATAAACCTAAGATAAAGAAATTGTTAATAATATTAATTTATTATGTAAAGTGGTTAGATGGGATATTGTGTGTTTTTATTGCCCTACTTTGGGTGACATACAAGACATGTAGGATTTGAGCACATGGAGGATCATTAATCCCATATAACATGGTTTGCACTGTGAAAGTTGAATATTATTTTGTGGATTTTGGGACAATACAACTCTCTTGGCAGTTTCCCTGTCGGCCTTTACATGTGATGGATGAGATCATAGAGGTGGTTTTTTAATTAAAAAATAATAATAATTAAAATATTAAAATATAGTCAAAAGGTCCCCACTTACAAGTTGTAAAGGATAAAAAGATGTTAATAAAAAATGGAGAAGAATGTAACTATGCCTCATTTTGAAGAGTTATGACATCACCAGGGAGATATGTTTAATTTTTTTTAAGGAGAAAGTAAAAACATACTTTTATCATGATATTTATCTAAACAAACATTATAATTTCAAAACCTAAACATTGAACATTGTTAGAATTGAATTCCATTTTTGGGGGTGATCATTGAGCAGTTATTTTTTAATTTGTATTGATTAAAAAAAATATATTTAATATAATAAATATTTTTTGTTAGAGTTATGAATTAGTATGGGATATAATTTGGAGTTTAATTTTTGTAATAATAATAAAAATTAAAAGTAATAAATCAAGACAACAAGAATTAAGGTAAGTAACAAACTTTTACAAAGAAAGCACATCAATGATAAAGGATAATTACAAATCATAATTGTCATTTTAATTATGTTTACGAAAATAGGAAATTTTAGTAGGTTATAAGAATTTAATTGTTAATTTCATATTGGTTGGTGGGTTTAATTTGTGGTAATATATAAATTTAATATATCATGTTTTTTATATCATTGGATTGATGTATTACTATATTGAGTGTAATTAGTGTTATCATTTGAGTCATAGTTGTGTCAAAAATTGATATTTTTGGGTGTTCTGTGTCACGAAAAATTAGAAAAAAATTGTTAGATTGGGTTACACAATTAGCGTAAAATTGACATAGCTAAACATTTTTAATCGTATCAATTTTATGTCGAGTTTACACTATCAAAAAAATTACAATATTTAAAATGCTAACCCTTTCATTATGATTATAGTAATTTAATTCTGACACTAATATATATTAAAAACAATAAAAATTATATATATATGAACATTCATAAATTAAATATTTAAATTGTATATATATATGAACATTCATAAATTAAATATTTAAATTGTACTAACAACTTCGACATAATAAAATTGAAAAGCAAAATCTTTAATAAACAAGAAATATATAGCTTGAAAAAATTATATGTACAATAATGTTGTGGATGAGAAAGTAAGTTACTTCTCATCTACAAAATTATGTTCTAGAGGGAGTGACATTAATATAATAGTCCTTCCAAATAAAATAAATAAATACAACTATAGCCTAAATCTTAGAAGTCATCATCTTGACCATTTTCCATCATAACATTAGGGTCTAATATATATGAGGCAACCTCTAGCTCAATATTTGTTTCCTCATCGATGTAATTGACATAATAGGGGTCCTCTTCATTGTCCTGCTGAATATCATGATCCTTGAATAGGACTAATGGTCTCTAAAAAAGCAAAGACATAATTTAATTGGCATATAAGCACTTCAAGGTATATTTTACATAGTTAATTACAAGTTCAAATTATATACAACATATCTTCGTTCTTCTCATCTAATTACATATTAAATTTCTAACTAACACATAACCCCTGGAATGGGCCCACTTATTGAATGTTTGTGTGTCTCAGCCGATGGCTTTCAATTGTCATTGCACTTGTGTGGCCTTACAGTCATAACACTTGTCATGCAATAATATATATCATAAAATGAGGTGTAATAATTCACTATTGGAATGTATCGGTGTAACTATTATTTATATACAGTGATAATTATAACAATAAGGTGGTTGATTGGATTGCACAACCCATACTCCATGTAGGAAGAAGAATCCAACTCATATACATAAAAAATATTGACAAAGCACAACCCATAGTTACCAAAACTAACATAAATATATGAAGCACATTTCTTCATGCACATGCCATGACCCCAAAAGGAAGAGGAAGCATATCATCCTTAAGAGGTTGAGCACTCTAAGAGGAAGGCTCAACTGAAGGAGGATTGGGTGCCACCCAACTGTTATGAGTGGTATCTGAGGTGTAATAATTTATATAAAACAACTCAAAAGTTTAAAAATTTATCTAGAATAATTTATAAAAACTTACAAAGTAGTTTGTATCCTCATTTACACTCATTTTCCCCAAGAAATGAGTACTAAGATCCTCTAACTCAGTCGCAATTTATGGGTCCTACCCTAGCTAATTTTGACCTCCTCATTAATTACAATTTAATTGTAAAAAAACATATTTAGTCAAATATAAAGAATGAATAGGAGAGTGGAGAAGATATGGGGAAATCCTCAAGATCAAAAGCCAAAGATACATGCATGAGTTCTGGGAAGGTTTCTTCCCTATTGATGGAGGATCCACTGGTAAAAAGTCCCAAGTTGATCCCTAAGAGTGCATGCAAGAGCAAAGAAGGAGATTCAAAGCCACTGCAGAAGGATCACCCAAAAGAAGAACCCAAGACAATCTCTGAGAGTGCAAGTAGGAAATCTAGTGAAGAAAAGACTCATGAAAAACTTCATTCAAAGAGGTTATTTTGAATCATGTTTGTATGATAAATATATAGAATA
This sequence comes from Torreya grandis, assembly GCA_037957365.1. Classification (NCBI taxonomy): domain Eukaryota; kingdom Viridiplantae; phylum Streptophyta; class Pinopsida; order Cupressales; family Taxaceae; genus Torreya; species Torreya grandis. The sequence goes on along the minus strand of JARHVA010003899.1, from coordinate 1,587,253 downwards.
TGAAACTATGAAAAGAAGGACATGCAATAGATACAAACAAATATTATGGACCCAGTAATGTTATTGTTCCTTATCTTAAGCAAGGCTTTATTGTTGATAAATAAACTACACTTATCATGATTTGCCTAGATAATGAGAAAATGTCTAATTTTTATCTATGCTCAGTGAAAGAGGGTTAATCTATATGTTTAATTTATTTTGGCCTACTCTTCCTAATTGACATGAGTGGATAAGTCAACAGTGGCTCCTATCATATTAGGAGAGGTGTAAATATTCCCTTGTACCTAAGGGTTCTTCATTATGTTATTTTGGGACCAGCCAGAATGAGATGATATTTTCAAAAAGGGGTCATGGTTTTATAAGGGGGAATGATTGTCTATGAAACCTTAATTTCCAAAATTTGACCCCTTGACTAAAAACCTCTCTCATGTTCCAGTTTGGGTGAGGCTACCAAATTTACCTTTGCATTTTTGGACCTTACCAACCCTAAAACAAATCAGAGATGTTATAGGTGTGTTTTTTGGCCAAACTCTTAAAAAATTGACATATTCAAATCAACATGTGCCACATTTGTGTTTTTTTATATTTGAGCAAAGGGCTCCCTGCTAATTTTTCCTTAGATTGGGGTGGTTCAACAAGAACCCAAAAAGTAGACTATGAAAATATTACTTTTCGAGGTAGGTAATGTTTTTAATATGGCCACTTGGTTGTTACATGTCCATGTCTATAATATCCAAAGTCAAAATCCATTGGATAAGAGTTTTATCTCAGGTGATAATGGTTTCCAAGTGGTTCAAAGAAAGAGAAAACAAAAGGCTACTTGATGGAAGGGAGCTACATTGGACCACACATTAGTTGAATTAAATGATCAAAAGAAGGAATCTAAAGAAAGGGTGCTATCAGATACTTCCTTGGAAAAATCAAAAGAGTCACAAAGTTCACAGGAAATGGAGATCACTTTGAAGGAAATGGAGATGACTTTGAATAACATAGATGGGAAAATAGAATTTCCTATGGAAAAAAGACAAAAATTGACAATGAAGAGGAAAAAGGATCACATAAGCCCTTCTCCTAATAAAATTAAAAAAAACTCAAATTTAGAAGAGGGAGAATATTTATAGCTCTAAATCATCCTAACAATTTTAGAGAAAAAAAAATACAACATTAATGACTTAATTCAGTTTACTTATTTTTAGATTAATTTTAAAAAACATGCATGCATGTTATGTAGAAAATACTCATGTAACTTCTACCAAAAAATAGGCATGTATACAAGTTGTTGGAGTCACATGCATGTGTGCTTGTGTTTCTTTGCATCCATGCATAAATCAGAAAAAATAAAACATGTTATGATAGGGAAAAGAAAAAACCAGTTGCCTATTTTTTTTAGGAAAAATGAAACTTTGAGTTCATGTAAGATGTAATTGTAAATATTTTATTTAATACAAATTTTAATCATATATATATATATATATATATATATATATATATTAGAGAGAAAAAAATACAACATTAATGACTTAATTCAATTTACTTATTTTTAGATTAATTTTAAAAAACATGCATGCATGTTATGTGGAAAATACCCATGTAACTTCTACCAAAAAATAGGCGTGTATACAAGTTGTTGGAGTCACATGCATGTGTGCTTGTGTTTCTTTGCATCCATGCATAAATCAGAAAAAATAAAACATGTTATGATAGGGAAAAGAAAAAACCAGTTGCCTATTTTTTTTAGGAAAAATGAAACTTTGAGTTCATGTAAGATGTAATTGTAAATATTTTATTTAATACAAATTTTAATCATTCATATATATATATATGAGAAAAAAATACAACATTAATGACTTAATTCAGTTTATTTATTTTTAGATTAATTTTAAAAAACATGCATGCATGTTATGTAGAAAATACCCATGTAACTTCTACCAAAAAATAGGCATGTATACAAGTTGTTGGAGTCACATGCATGTGTGCTTGTGTTTCTTTGCATCCATGCATAAATCATAAAAAAAAAACATGTTATGATAGGGAAAAGAAAAACCCAGTTGCCTATTTTTTTTTGGAAAAATGAAACTTTGAGTTCATGTAAGATGTAATTGTAAATATTTTATTTAATACAAATTTTAATCATTCATATATATATATATATATATATATATATATATATATATATATGAGAGAAAAAAATACAACATTAATGACTTAATTCAGTTTACTTATTTTTAGATTAATTTTTAAAAACATGCATGCATGTTATGTAGAAAATACTCATGTAACTTCTACCAAAAAATAGGCATGTATACAAGTTGTTGGAGTCACATGCATGTGTGCTTGTGTTTCTTTGCATCCATGCATAAATCAGAAAAAATAAAACATGTTATGATAGGGAAAAGAAAAAACCAGTTGCCTATTTTTTTTTAGGAAAAATGAAACTTTGAATTCATGTAAGATGTAATTGTAAATATTTTATTTAATACAAATTTTAATCATATATATATATATATATATATATATATATATATATGTATGTATGTATGTATGTATGTATGTATGTATGTATGTATGTATGTATGTATGTATGTATGTATGTATGTATATATATAGAATGAACAAATAATTTTAACTCATTAATTTTGTTAACTAACTTGTAGTGACTTTTTTTATCTCACTCAAGGCATTTATCACATAGCTTTCAGAAAGTTTTTATTTTTTTGTATTGGGAAGTCAAAGCCTTTTAATCTTCTCATTTGTATTACCCTAGTATGTTATCAATAAATTATATATTTTTAAAAATATATAAAATAAAAAAATAATTATTAATATGTATTGAGGAAAGCTTACCCTCATATGCCTCCTCATCCTTTTAATCCCATTTGATGCATACCAAAATATTTTTCAATTGCCTTAGTCAGCAATAATCTGTTCTTAGTTAGAAAATATTTGTATTCTAGGTTGAAATATTCACAAAATATTTTTCTTAGAAAATTGTTCCTTTTTTGAAATACGTTAAAAAATGAATGTCAAATATAATGTAAATTGAAAAGCATAAAGATTGAAAATTGAAAAACATAAAATATTGAAATTAAAAACTTAAATTATATATATATATATATATATATATATATATATATATATATATATATATATATATAACATAAATTAAAATGCTTACTTCCTCAAGAATTTTACATTATTTTCATGCTATCATTTATATATAACTTCACTTAACGAGATCCAAACACTCAATATCTTTAATCTTCAAGTGTCAAATGAGAGGATCATTCATCATCAGAGTGTTATGAAGCCTCTTCATCATCCCCCCTTAATCCTTGTGTATAACCTCGACAAACCTAGACAGGGTCCCTCATGCAACCTCAAACGATGCATAATACTAGTATGACAAGCATGATGTCAACGAAAAAGAGGGGGTCCTACACCTATCATGTTTATCAATGTAAGATGATCAAAAGAAAAAAAATGTTGTAGATATATTTAATAAAATTAAACGCTAGAAAATAATTAATTGTAACACTTTAGTTTAAATAATAAAACAAAAAATTATACCTCCATGATAAGTCCTTAGAAGTAGATGAATAATGTTGTTTTCATCCTAGTGTGTTAATCTATCTCATCATCTTGCACCTCCATTTTAGTACCGAACCTATTATCAAAACCCCTAATTTAATTACTTCAATTTAAAAGACAAAACTGAACCCCATGTACACTTTGAGGCGTGTTGTAAATTTACCCCAAAATTTATCTATGAAGTGGTGGTGTAGTGGCGAAATGGTATATTTCAAAGTATGAGACCTAGGTTCAAATCATACACATGATAATATGACTTTCCATTTGATGGGTATCCTTGTTAATGGGGTTCTACAATAATGAGAAATCTTTGGGCACAATAATATGCTTCAATCTCCATAATAATTATGGAACCACTAATGATTTTGGGCTCAGTGATTTCCCATTAACCCTCATAAAAAAAACTAAAAATTATACTTGTATGACAAGTTCCTAGAATCAAATAAATGACATTGAATCATCCCAACAAGATCATATATCATCCTCCTATAATTCTATATGAATAATAGACCTATCATCAACACCTAATGATTGTGTTACTAACTAATAAATAATAGAATTTAAAATACAAATGATATATAAAACTAATTAAAAATAACAATTTTAAAATTTTCATACCTATAGTGTGTGGCTATATCACTTGAAGACCATTGAGGTGCTTACAGTGTGGTAATCCTTAGTCTATCAATGTATGCTTGAAGGATGAATAGGTGAGGGAATATAATATTTCTTGTCAATATCTCATTTTACAATATCATGAACATTAGAGCTACCACAAACCACACTATGTAACTTATTTTTATAATTAAAATTTCATGATATTCCCTACTAACACGTGCCTATCATATAAAAAAATCATTCAAATTGTAAAAAATGAAATCTCATCTTATCAAAATTTTCATTTTATTTTTTTAAGAAACTTTATGAGCTAATAAAATTTCAGCAAATATTAACTTCAAATATATATTTTTTGTTGGAAGGATAACTAAATTTACTTGTGTAATGATGAAAATATTGTGTAATTATTTAAACAAGTTAATGAGTCTACACCCTTGTTTTGCAATGACTACAATGTATATAAAGTAATGAATGAAAATTTAGTAATAAAAAATCAAGTTCTAGAAAAGAAAAGATTATTTAGAATATCAATCCGAAGTATCCAAAAAATGAACATTATAAAAAAACTTGTAAATGATGATATTTTTTTCCAATAATATCAGATATTATAATTTTATAAAATAAAAATTATTAATATGTATTGAGGCAAACTTATTTTTATATGCCTCCTCATCCTTTTGAACTCATCTAATGCATATTAAATTCTTTTTCAATTGTTCTGGAGAGCAACATCTATGTTCAGCTGGAAAAATATTTACATTTTAGGTTGCATTGTTCACAAAAAATAAATAAAAATAGAAAAACATAAAATAATGAATATCAAATATATTGTAAATAAATCAATTTTTTTTTTAAAATGAAAAACTTAAACAATGAAAAGTGAAAAATAATTAAAATACTTACTTCCCACAAGCATCTTGAAATATTTCCATATTATCATTTATAAATAACTTCACTTATACATAGCCATACACTTAGTGTCTTTAATCTTTAAGTGTCAGACGAAAGGGTCCATCATCATTAGAGTGTGGTATGGCCTCTCCATCATCCCCCCTCAATCCTTGTGGATAACCTTGACAAATCCAGACGTGGATCTTCTTGTCATCTTGAAGAATGAATAATACTAGTATGACAAGCATAGTGACAATGACGATGACAATGTTGAGCCCCTAAACCTACCATATTTATTGATGTAAGATGATCACGAGGCACAAATGGCATGGATCCATAAAAAAAATTAAACATTAAGAAAATAACTACTGGAAATAATTTAATTTAAATAACAAAACACAAATCATACCTTCATGATAGGTCCTTAGAATTAGACAAAGGACATCAACTTGTCCCATCACACTAATCTATCTCATCATCTTGTAGGTACATATAAGTACCATCCTTGTTATCAAAACCCCAAAAATTAATATTATAATTAATTTAAATACTTCAATTTAAAAAACTAAACTAAACCCCATTTAAGTTTGAGATGTATTGTAAATTTACTTTAAATTTTGTCTATGAAATGGTGGTGTAGTGGTCAATAGGTATATTTGAAAGTATGAAACCCAAATTCAAATCACACCCATAATAGTATGAATAACCATATGATGGGCATCTTCATTAATGAAGTGCCACAATAATGTAACCAAATCTATGGGTAAAATAATATACTTAAATCCTCATAATAAGTATGACACCATGACCGAGTTTAGGTTAAGTGATTTCTCTATTAACCCTCATAATATTTTTTGAAAATTATGTTTTTATATAAGTCTTTGGAATTAGAGGAAAGACGTTGAATCATCTCAATAAGCTCTTGCCTTATCCTTTCACAGTTTTATTTGTATAATACACATGTCAGTAATACCTAATAACTGTATTATTAACTAATAAATAATAGATTTTAAAATACAAATGATATATAAAAAAATTAATTTTTTAAATTTTAAAAAAATACCGTTAATATATGATTATATCATCCAAAAACTATCAATATATATGAAGAGTGTGATGATCCTCAATATATCAACTATTTACTTGAGTGACAAAGAGGTAAAGAAATATAATATCCTCTTCAATATTTTATTATAAAATATTATGAAAGCTAGACCTATTACAAACCACATTATGTAATATTTTTATAATTAAATTTATACAAAATTATTTACTAACATTCACTTATATTTTAAATATTCAATTATATTGTAAAAAATGAAATATCATCTCATCACCATTTCCATTCTATTTGGTAATGAAACTTTCTTAGCTAATGAGTTTTCATTAAGTCTTGTATTCATATATATAAATAAAATAAGTATAACTGAGTTTGCTTGTGTGATGAATTTGAAAATATTGTGTACCTATCAAAACAAATTAATAAGTGATATACCCTTGTTTTGAAATTTAAAGTAATGAAGTAAAATTTAGTAATGAAGGATCGAGTACTAATAAGAAAATGTTGTTAATTTAGATTATTAATTTAGATTACCCAACAAATGAATGTTATTAATCGAGTATTAGAAAAGTTGAAAATGACAATATTTTATTTAATGATCAATGAAGTAATCTTATAAAAATATTTTTAATTGATTTTTTTTTTTTTTTTTTTTTAAATTTATTAATATTTAATGAAGTTACGAAGCATCATAATCTTGGGAATGGAATTATGAAGGAAAAAATAAGGATGGATTCCCCCTCCCAAAAAAAATTAAGGAGAAAAAAATAATAAAAAGAAGAGTGGAAGAAAAAGGGGAGAGAAAAATTAAGATTTTTAAATATATAGATAAATTTTTGAAATCGATTTTTTTATAAATAAAAGTTTTTAAATAGAATGTAAAGGTTTTGGAGGTTCGTGATAAGAAATTAAAAGTCATAATGTTTAATTAGATTTAAAATTTTGGTTTTTATTAGATATTTCATATTGTAGATATAAATTTGGTTACATATATTTGAAAATATTAATCCTTGATACATTATAAATCACATGACCTATGATAAAATACATGAATCTTATTCATAATTATTTTACGTCATTTATCTATATGTAGGTTTGATTCTTTATTTTCTGTTATAACCACATAAAACTTCTAAAGTCAAATGCTCAAACTGGTTAATATCAACCTCAGTCTATCTCCACCTTAGGACAAGTATCCCTAATATTTAAAGATAGGTCCATGCCAGGTAGATAAGAGTATCGTCATGCTCTTGTCCACCTAGGGAAGTCACATCTTGTGCCAAATAATGGCTAGTCTCTAAATTTTGAATCAATCTTTTGGATCTTCCTACACGTTTCATAAGCTTGGAAAGATGAAACTATCAAAAGGTTTATCTATAAATACACATCAAATGTCATTCATTATCCCCACTTAGTTCTTAATTTGGTATTATCTATCGAACACTTTCACACTATTGCACATTGAGAAAATCTACCCTATTCCTTCCAAATTCAAGATCATTCACAAGGAGCAGTTATAATCTAAGTTTAAAACATCTAAAAGCAAGTCAATATTTATCATTTCAAGTATCAGAGCCATATTTATAATTGCATACATATAGTAAAGGAACACAATTACATAATCATTCTAAGTGGAAGAACTATGTGGACTTGATTTCTCTCCTTGAAATATTAGATATGTAGGCAGAGGTCAATCATCAAGGGGGTGATTAAGGTTAGATTAACACATTACACTCTCTTATTTTTTTGTAAGTTTCTATAATTTGAAAATGTCCTTAGGGTTTTCAAGATAAAATAAGAAAAATAATGAGTTTTATGTGGCACAACATGAATTGTGATATCTTAGTATGCTCAATAGACATAGGCACATATGACACAACGATCATATTTTTGTCATAGTCAATCAAAACAAGTCTATGGTCAAAAGACTTGATCAACTTATACTACTATCCTCTTCTAGTGGTTCTGTCAGTAGATACCCTTTGATCTTACTTTTGATATGTCATCATCAAGATTTTGTTTATCTTTTTCTTTTCCTATAAGTAATTAAGTACAATCAACTGGGATGAGTCTATGGTTAATAGACTCGAGGAACATGTGCTTTTGTTTGCTTGCAATAGACCTATCCAGATTTAATTTAATTTTTTTCTCTTGGTTCCAAGCATGCACAATCAAACCTTTTACTAATTTCCACTTTCAAATATTCAAAATGGTTAATATAAATATGTGTTTGAACTAAGTATATATTTTGAGTATTTTCTAAAAATAATAGTTTTTCATATCCGTTCATTATCAAAATTAGAATTGTTGATTATTTTACATCTTTAACATTCTGATATCTTTCAAGTTTTACACTTATTAACATTATAATATTTATTATTTTACCAAAAATAACGTACACCATATTAGTAAACCTATAAATTTTTTAAGATTATTTTTTAAATTTTTGTCTTAGGATGTCAAATTTATTTTTGATTTATATACACAATAATATTGCCTTCTAGTTGGGGGAATAATAACTCAGTTGCTCACAAGTAGGATAGGGATAGTGTGAGGGGAAGAGTATGTCAAAAGTTAGGGTTTTGATGCTTTCATGGATAGGGGATGCAAGTTGGGAGTCAGAGGAGGATGCACACAGGTCATAGAATGGATATATGCTAACAACTTTAGCATCCATGGGGAATTGGGACAGTGAGGACTTCATGGGACCATGATTTTTTTGTTTGATTGTGATACTACAACCCAAGATGGCTCTTTGACTATTGATGGTGGATTAAAACTGGAAGCCCAAGAACTAGAGGCTGATTTGGTATTGAGAGAGGAAGATGGGATGAAATGCACATATTCAAAGGATTACATGAAAAGGCTAGTTATGTTTTCATGTCTCACTTACATTCCTATGGGTAATGGCAGCCTCTACACTATCTATTCTTTAAATTGTCATGATGGGCATGAGGTTGAGGTAGTAGTGGTAGAATCTTTAGGCTGGCCAAAGAGCATTAGGCATGGTGGATTGAACAAAAAGAAGGATCTGAGCATGCATAAACCTATGGTTCTTGAGGATGAATATAAAGTGTTTGACAAAATATTTGAACAAAAGACTCCAAAAACCAAGCATCCAGAATACTAATTAATGGTGCACTCTCTTTCAAGGTTAAAAAAATAATTTTTGGGTAAAAGGGATAAATGTTGTGATAAATTTAAAATAGAGGCTAGATGCCTCTTTAGATGTTCTATTTGACTTTCAATGTTTGGTACATCAGTGTAAGGAACTATGAATTTTTTTACCATTATCTTTCTATTCTTTATGAAAAGACTCGATCATCTTCATGGCTTTCAGATTGTAGGAAGGGATGGTAGGGTCAAAACAAAAATATAAACTCAAACATACATCCTTAAAAGATGAGGTCAAAAATGTTACTTCCAATCCAAATTCAATGAATTATTCTCCTCCTCCTCAAGCTTATATTGTTGATCAAGTGAAGGAGGTTCCTTCTATGGATATTTTGAATGAGGATGTGGATGATTATTTTCATTCTCTAGTTGAGGATGTAGTTATCTACAAATTTAATGGTTTATGGCCTTCTTCGAACACTTTTTATAAATGGGTTCATGAGACATGGTCGACTTAATGTTAAATTTCTCTATGTTCTAAGGGTTTTTTTTTGTTGTCCACTTCCACAATCAGTAAGATTATCAAAAATGTCATTCAGAAGGCCCTTGGTTTTGGAGCAATGTGGGCTTATTTATCACTCCTTGGTTTTTGAATTTTAACCCTCTCACTCTCTCAGTCACTAAGATGCCAGTATGGGTTCATCTCCCTAACCTACCTCTGCATTTTTGGCATGCTTATAAGGAAATAATTAATGATTTGGGGCCATTTTTAAAGAATGATCATGAGAGAGATGTTGTAGGCTTGTGCACTTATGCCAATTTATGTAGAGATTGACTTAAGCAAAGGGGTTCTAGAAAAATGCATTTTAAAATATGGTAAATTTCAACATGTTCAAGTTTTATATTATGAGAACACCGATTTTAGATGTCACAACTACAAAGTACTAGGTCATCTTCATGTATCTTATCCTCATGGGCATCTACAAGTGGTTAAAAAGAAGGGCAAAAATTCCAAAACAAACAAATAAAGTGCACCAAATCCATCACTAGTGGCTGAAGGTTGTTTTAAAGATTAAAAAACACAAGAAAATAGAGATTTGGGAGATAGTAAGAGAAGAAAAAACTGCTTATGTTAAAAAAGCAGTGCCCAATGAAGGAGTCACATAATTTGTTCAAATTTTCACTTTGAAGCAGTCAATTGGGGGAATGAAAAGAGGACATGATTCTAAAAACTCAGACTCAAATAAGGAATTATCTAATAATAAAAATTTGGGAACACAGAATCCAGATAAACAATTAATTGTGGTGAACTTTGACCAAGAAATGTGGCAGGAGGTAAAAAATAAAAAAGGTAAAAAAGTCAAAAAAACTAATATTTTAGATTGCATTCCCATAATATGATGTTTGATACCAAATTTTGGGTGGTAGTTAGGTATGTTGTTTGGTTGTTTCTAGCCTTATGTCTATTTGGTGTAATTGGTTCTTCTAGGCCATGGCATTCTACCCTATTCTGGAGTGTAATCTCAGTATTAATATAGGTATGGATCCCATCAAAACCCATAATTATCCAAAAAAAAAATTTCTTTTTGAATTGCTTGTCAATTTTAGTTTCAATTTTAATTATTCAAATTTTATTATCTTTCTTCACTTGTTTTCTTAGAAATCATGTTCTAATAGTTTCAAAACTCATAGGAGTTGTCATTCTAGGCAAAGTGTTTTTCATTTTTACCTAACTCATGGTGTGGTGTATTTTCCCAATACTCAAGACATTAGGTAATGCTATATATGGATTTTAGTTTTCACATACCTCACAGTATATAAGAAATGCCTAGAATTTTGTTTTTTAGCCATATGAAGCCTTTGACCATTTTTTCTTGTAGTGCACCAGTAAGTGATTATCTTCAAGAAGTTACTCTTAACATACTTTATAAATGGAATAGTGTGGCTACGGGATAATAGAATAATCCATTTTTAGTGAATTTCGGGCTATGCTCACTATTTACAATTGGGATCAATATATCTGATAGCGTACAAAGCAAACACACCTTGACTAGTTACACACCTACTCTTTATTTCAAACCTCAAAGTTTCAAATTTAAAATATGGTAATAATGAATGCATTTTACTTATATCTTTTGAATTTTAATATCACTTTATGTCTTACTTTCGAAGATGTAATTTGGATTCTCTATATATTGGCATTAATCAAATTCAAATATCACAAAAGGCTAAAATGAATAATGTGCAAAATCAAGCCTTACTCAACTCAAGTTGTCGGAATAATAATCCTAAAATTCAAGAACCATCAAGTTAAACTTTCTTCAAATCAAGTATGACTTAGTAAAAATTAAAATTATATATTCATAGTGCTATAATGCACACTAAACACCTTATTGATGGACTTATCATGATTATTGAAGCTAATAAAAAGAAAATAGATGAGGCTGATGACAAAAAAAATCACTAAATATATTAATACAAAGCCACATAATATTGATGCATTGATATTCATTGCAATAGATGAACAAAATAAATCAGCTCAAGCTTCTACTAAAAATGTTCTAGTTATTACAATTCTTGTATAAATACCTCCAATTACATATGTGCTAACATCCCTACATATGGGATCATCACAAAGATTTTTAAAAAATCATGTCTATTTGTACAAGAGCATCATACACACCTCCCTTGATTACTATATAAGGTCTATTGCCATTTTCATCTAATACACACTCTCTCAAACATATAAAATAATTACATGCTAAGGTGTTCTAATTTGAGTAAGTTATCTCTAAAGCTAGTCAATCAATGGAATCCCATATACTCTACTTCATAATCTATTGGCACTTGATATAGCCTCTTCCACGTTACCAACAGGTTTCATAGATATTAAGGTACCACTATATGAATATAAAGGTGTTCTTGAGTAACAAAGTTGATCATTCCATTGAAAATTCTTGGAATATGCTTCCAATGATAAATTACTAACTAATATCTTTCCAATAAGCCTTAAAAACTATGCTTTACAATGTTTCTATGATTTTCCACTTCAATCAATTCAAGCATTCAACCCTTTGGAAAATCAATTTCTAACATGCTTTTTTATCAACATTGGTGAAAATATATCTTATGCACAAATCTTAAAACTCAAGAAAGGGTCAAATGAGCCAATAAGTGAATATTTTATTTGGTTTAAAACTATGATAGCTAAGATGACAAACTTTATGGTAAATAATGAATTACAAGATATTTTCACACAGAGTTTACTAGAATCACTTCTTAAATCAATAATGTTTGATAAATTCAAATATTTATATGAATTATGTTAAACTGTCAAGGAAAGAGAGGTCAAGATCATAAAAATGAACAAGCTAAAATATGCAAAAAGTGTTCCATCTACTTCAAATATCAAGTTTCAAACCAAACTAAACTACAAGGTCAAATCTAAAAAAATCAAGAGTGAATCAAAAGTAATAGTTAATGTAATATCACAACCAATCAACAAACTTAAATTGATAGCTCCACTAAGGATGAAATTTTCACAGTTACCACAACCTCCTCATATCTTTTTATATAAACTACTTGATTGCAATCTCATATCTTTACCTCCACCATTCGATCTTGATTTTACAAAGCCTTAACCAAGGGGCTTTGATAATAATACATATTAGACTACCACATATTTATTAGGCATTCTAAAAATGAGTTAGCTTAAGACATAAGGTACAAGATATTATTTATGATAATACTATTGATCTAAGCACACCCATAGAGAAAGGTAGACCATAATAGAATGACAATGCAAAGATTTAAATCTTCAGTATTCCATTCCCAAACCATGATACAATAGAGAACATAGATAATTTAGAGTTACATTATGCATACAATGTGCATCTTCCTCCTAAGACATATGGGCATCCAATAATCAGAATTATTCGTACATTTACAAGCACATTATCACAATGTCTAGTAATCACATTTGATGATACTGAAATCAATTATTATGATCTAGAGAGGCATGTTCTCTTTATTTGAGTTTACATCAAAAATAACATATATACAATGTCTTGATTGAAAATGGGTCAAGTGAAAATGCATGTACAATGATACTTCTTCACATTATTCAATACATAGATCAATATTTATAATATATATCAAGAGTATTCAAAACATTTAATGAACATACACAGAACACTCTCAGGCACACAGTGCTACCTATTCAAGTTGTTTAAATAACAATGGTTAATTTATGGTCTGACCAAGCACAAGGTTTTTTAATATGTTGTTAGGGCACCCTTGGATATAAAATCTATACATAGTACCATCTATAATGTATAGATGCCTCAAATACATACAATGTAATCATGTGTTCAAAGTTCAAGGAATTTGATATGAGTACCATCTACAGCTAGTCGTAACTCCCCCTCCTCCCCCTCCACCACCATAGTTGGTTATGGCACATATTCAAGATCACAATTAAAAGTCTATTGTGACACCTATTCATGACATAATGTAGAATCAATTGTTGAACCTATACATAATATTTTTATACAATTAATTCTAAGGAGAGTGGTACACCCTCATAAACAACAAGATTCATGTCAAAGAACTTATCAAGGTTCAAATAAATCTAAATATTATATAGTTCATCCTAAAGAAGTAAAATAAACAACTCAATGTGTATTTAAAAAAATACAAGAAGTGAGACGTTATTCAACCATACAACAGATTACATCAAGTCCTGCACCTTATCAAGTTACATACTCTATATAATATTATATGAGTAGTGATCAAGACAATTAAATTAAAACACCTCATGACTTTTCAAATTTAGATTCATTTATATGTAAATATATATTTCAAAATACAAAAACATTGAAAATATTATCAAAAAAATAAAAATTAGGATATGAGCCTAACATGAATTTTTAGTTTACTTATTTACAATAGTTATTTATTATATATTTGGTAGATAACATATTCTTTTTTTAAGACACACATGTATTTCATGAAGTATATGAGTGTGATGTAAGACATACATTATACATATATTTTAGGTCTTGGATTCCTTTTTACCTAGTGGTTATGCCTATGTTTAGTGCATCTAATTCTATAAGTTACATTATAAAGGGTTATATATTTCTATAACCTCTATACCATGTCAAGCTACATAACTTACAAGTGTCTTATTATTTTCTCATATCTTACATTGTGTTGCACGAATTTGATACTTTGTTATGATATTCCATTGATACATATAGATAGAACAAACTAGTATTTATTTATTCTATATTCCTTTGATGTTGTTACTTTCTTGTATGATAGGTTATATATTGGCTTATTGTTGTATGCACCCATTGGACCTCATATGCAAATTAATCTAGCATGTATATGATATTTTTGTGTGACATTTGAACATGTCAATTTCTTATGGACCCTGGCCTTATATTTCATGAAAAATTAGCATGTACCTTATCTGTGACATTATTAATGTTCTTTACGTATAGACCTTGGCCTTGTTTGTGGTGACATATTCATGTCCATTGTAAAAAGTCTATAAACTTACTATGTGACATTACATAATATTATGTTTATGATTTTTATGCTTGTTGAGCTTGGTTAGCTGTGTCATGATCCATATCATGCACTTTTACTACATAGTTTACTTAAAAAAAAACTTACTTTACTACGTGTCTCATTTTTAAATTTACGTAAAGATGAAATTCATGTGCCTCACATTTGATATGTATTGGTAAAAAATAGAGTTATACAATAGAATGAACACCAATAGAGGATAGACAAAGTTGGATAATATAATTCTCACACACTATATTCATTCAAATAATAATAAAGAACTTATATAGGAAGTGCACACACTATAAATGGGGATCCCTGAGATCCCTATAAAAACTCAATAAACAACCTCTAAACTATATACAAAATATGTTGCTACAATAATATATTTGTATAACTAACAATATAAAAATCTCACTAATAAAAAACTTACCATACGGTACATACTATCCATTAAATACCAATGTAAATGTTAATCCTTAACATTCTTCCCCTTAGTGTTTGCTTGGGGAGAATGTACATCTTCAAAAACTATCCTAAATAGAATCATATTTCAACACATTCTTTTAGGTCTGCATACTACTATCTGAATCTTGTTGTCTAGGTCTTGTTGCACATAACCACTATTATACGAATAACATATCCTATATTTGCTCTATGTGTACATAATAGACATTTCACTAGTTGATAATATTCATAAATAAGTATGGTAGTTAGAGGATCTTTGTAGTTAGAGGATTTATGCTATTAGCTGCCCTCCTATACAATTATTTCCACATTTCATTATATTTACACTCCTTTTTTCCAATCTAGTAGGGGAATGAAAACACACATAATTATAAAAAATGAAATATCATGAGGAATAAATCCTCGTTGTCATAATATGCAACCTCTATTAATGTTTTTTGCCACCTAAACAAAAATAACATGAATAACTATCTTTGGCATTAGCTAATTTGGTGCAAAACATACCACACTAAAAAAATGAAAAACCACACCACACAAAAGATGTCACCAAATCATCTGGGCCCCATTGTTGGTGACTGATAAGAGGTTCTAAAACCTGCTACCTCTATTGCCTCTGACCTCCAATGAATGAAGTTTCTTATTCAACACATGTCGATGGAGCTCAATTGTATGAATATTTTGAAGAGAAATCCCCCCCCACCATTGAGATGTTGCGTACAAGAAAAAATGCATCTATAGAATAAATAGTTTTATATTTTACAATTTTGACAATGACTCTATATGACATAAAGAATAGAACTCTAGACAAAACAACTCAACTATCGACACTTTTGATTTTTAACATTGATGACCAAAAGACTAAAATATTATCAAGACTATTTTGACAAAATTTGACATAATATAACTTTTTAAAAATTTAATAACCTTAAAATTAGATTTTATAATAATTAAACACATAATTAGATTAGACTCCTAAAATTGACTTTTAATGTCTTTTGAATTTTAAATTCATACAGAACTAAATTTTAAATTCAAGACTCAAACCATATTGAAAGGACACATCTCAATGGTGATAGATTATGTACATACAATATTGATTTCAGTGATCAAATAAATTATTGACACAGATGACCATATCTAAAAGCAAAAAAACTTAACAATTTTACCTAATGATAACTAGTAGATTTATGGGGCAATATATAGACCATAAACGTATTGTCTTAATATAAATATAAAAAACTAAAGACTCAAGATACCTATAACATAATAGCTGTGGGTAGACTACAACTAGAGATGCAATGTGCAGCTAAGTTAATGCACACCCATGCACAAAAAAGACATAGAGATGAAGATAGTTAGTTTTGGATCCTTTGAATGCAGCTAGACTCAAAGTTAATTGCAGATTGTGTAGAAAAAGCTAAGATACAAAGTTTGATATGAATTCTACCAATGTCATGGATGTTAAATCACAAAGCCTCTTATGCAAGTCAACTATGGTTATTTTTGGAGAACAATTAGAATGTTGCTCAAATTTTAAATAGGATTTTATCCTTTCAACTCAGATGGAAGAGAAATGCACTTCAATCACTTTGGATATGTTATCTTTGTACAAATTCATTTGATAAGAGGGCTTGCATACCAATAAGCATCTACATGTTTTTTAGGAAGAATGCTCTGTTCAAACTTTTCATGAATGTTCATTGAAAGTGGAGACCAATGGCATTGGTCATGGAAGATGGTGCTTGAATTATATATGTGAATATGACTCTCAAAGATAGTATATGCAGAACTGCATGCATGTGTGACTAGCACAAATTACATGATCTGACGTACAAGATTATGGATCCAGAAGTAAAAAGTCTATTGAATGATTCATGAAAATGACAATGATAGTATATGTAGGTCTATGTACTACACAAAAAACAAAGTTGAAAAAATACCTTTAAGCAACTTGGTGACTCTGATGTTGATGTGGAAAAATGGATTTGAACTAACAAAATATTTAATGACAATTTTCTTATGAAAGTGAGGTGAGAGATCCAAATGCAACCAAACATACCACTAGAAAGAACTCCATGTGGGGAGGGATGTCTTGATCTTGTGATGGTAGAAAAACAAAACATACGAACCTATGATTTTTTCTTCTTAGAAAATACCTAAAATCCATCAAGTTACTTCATTGCGTATGACTCTCATGGCTTAATGCCTACTATGATACTAAATATTGGTAAAAATTAGAGCTGTATAGCATAATAAACACTAACAATGGATAGACAAAGTTTGATAATATAATTTTCACACATTGTATTCATTCGAATCATTACAAGGAACTTAATAGGAAGTGAAAACACTATATATGGGGATCCCTGAGATCACTATAAACAATCAATAAATAACCTCCAAACTATATATGAAATATACTGCTATAACAATATATTCATATAACTAAGAATATAACAATCTCACTAATAATATCCAAACTTACCATACGGTACATACTATCCAATAAATAATCATTTATGCTATATTAAATGCCAATGTAAATGTTAATCGTTAACAATATGTTATATACATGCTTCACATATAATTACATTACATTATTATGATGACATACTCTCCACATGTTGACATAAGACTACATGATTATATATTTATTGTATGATATATATAACTCTTATTTTGAGATGAGTGAATTTCATGCTACATCCCTCATCTCAAAAGGGTAGAATCATAGTGAGTTTATAGTATAGGTCCATATCTCCATGAATAGACAAATATCATATTTGATATAAAGTACAAGGTTCAAAGATACAAAGTACAATGTTCAATTGATTCAAATTATTTCAAAGATAAATTATATAATAGAGTACATGTTTACAAATATTCATATTCATTTTATAATGAAACACATAACATATATGATAACATTGATACAAATAATGGGGGCATATGACATGTACATGCACTCACTTTTCAAAGACTCAAAGTATATAATCATACACATTTGAATGCATATACATGGGCATATGCAAAACATGTACAATATCAAAGTTATAGGTTGTAAATATAGTTATAATTGAGAAATAGATGTATGGAATTCTATATCACTTGGCACAATATTTAAGGGGCATGATACTTATTCATGCTCATGATTATTCAAAGTTCAAAGTTTTGAATTTTAAATGGAATGATACTTGTATACCTAGTCTTTCAAAGTTCAAAGTTATAAAATCAAAAGTTCAAAAGGTGGGATATTTTTTCATGATTATTCAAAGTTCAAAGATAAAAAATCAAATGTTAAAAGGGCATGATATTTATTCATTGTTATTCAAAGTCTAAAGTTACAGTTTCAAAGTTTAGGGGGAATGATGTTTATTCTTGCTCATCCTTATTCAAAGATCAAAGATAGAAAAAAGCATGATACTGGTTCCTGCACATTTTTAAATTTCAAAGTTACAATTTTAAAGGCATAATATTTATTTTAATGTAAATATATGAGAAATGTGGTCAAGATAAGGACATGAACATTATTCATTCTCCTTTGATGATGAAAATATAATCTAGATCTATTTATATTAGTGTGATTTATTCTATTATGGATAATGTACATTCAAGTTTAGTGACACTCAATGTCCTTGGCATTACTTATATAAAACCCATTGGGTGGTTATATCTTCTATTATAGGTGGTGTACGTTTGAGTTTAGTGACACTCAATGACCTTGGCATCACTTATAGTGAACCCATCATGGTTTTAATTTTTTGAATTAGTATGTTGGGTACTATTCCCCCTTCGTGAGAGTTATAAGTATATATCTTTCAAACTCAAGGAATTTATTAGTTATTCAAAAATTGGGACTTGATCATTCTCAATTTGCCATTGGTTTAAATTATCCAAGTGCTTCAACAAGGGTTCATAGTTATCCATCATCAATTATAGGGTATAGAGGAAGTTGGTTTCATCTCTATACAAGTATACTCCTTCCTTTATCTCTTTTAAACTTTTTAATTTTAAAATTTTAAAATGAACAAATGACTACTTTATGTGTTCTTACAAGGTTTTATAAATTTGAGTGCCTTACACATTTTAAGTATCCTCTCAAAGAAAAAATGTGTTGTGTATACTTAGGTTAATTTATTTCCCCTTTACTCTATAAATTTAATTATTGTAATAAAGTGGTGAGATGATCTAGACACATAATTTTGGTCATAGGTACTTGATAATGCTAATTCCTGACAAATCCTAATCCACATGACTCTCACTTGAATATATGGCTTTATTTACCATTAATATAAGCTATTTATCCATATGTGGGATAAACCCTTTGTTTTCCATCACAATTACATAAAATTCAAAAGTAAAATGCTCAAACTTCTTAATATTGCCCTCAGATTCGCTTCAACTTAGGATAAGTATCTGTGATCTTTTTGGATAAGTTCGTGTCAGGTAGATAAAATATCTAATTTTCTCCTATCCACCTAAGGTGACTTCATCCCATGATAAATAATGGATAGTTTTTAAATTTTAAATCAATCATTTGGGTCTTCATGTGAATTTCATAAGGTCGGCTAAAGGAAATCATCAAAAGGTTTGTCTATAAATACACATCAGAGGTCATTCATTATCCCATTTGGTTCCTATCTTGGAACTATCTATTGATCACTTTCACACTATTGCACATTGATTAAATATGCCATATTCCCTAAAAATGCATGATCATTTAGAAGGACTATCCATAAGCCAAGTCTAAGGCATCTTAATGCAAGTCAAGAGCTATCATTATGAAGTATCAAAACCATATTTATGGCTGCATACATATAGTCAATGATCATAGTTATACAATCACTCTAGGTGGGAGAACTACGTGGGATTTATTTACGTCATTGGAGTATTGGATATGTAGGTAGAGGTAAATAATCAAGGGGGTGATGGAGGTTAGTGTTAACCAAATTTCCAAAAGTTGAAGGACACTTGCAACTTTTTTAAAGGGGTCTTTTCAAATTTATGAAGGGTCATTTGAAGGAAGCCAAAAGGGTCATTCCAAAGTTTAAGGTCCACTTTAAGGAACCCAAAGGAACATTTTGAAGGGCCAAACAAAATTTTTGAAGGAATGAATTCTTTCAGAAAACTTGTCTGATACAAAGGAAACAAAGGGTTGAGACAAAAAGTCTAAAGAAAATACCTGAAGGATGATGACCCATAAAATGTCAATTTCAAATTATGGGAAATAGCCATTGGAGTTTAAAAGCTCGGTTGGAACTTGAAGGTGAAGATAGAGGTAATAAATGGACAAATGTAACTAAGGCTTTGGTTCATTTATAACAAATGTAACTAATGCTTTTGGTTTAGTTGTAACTCATTGTAACTGATCCATTTGATGACATGGCATAGCTCACCCACTTCTCTCCCAAGTAAATGTAATTGATTCTTTCAAGATGACACATGTCCAAGTGACCTTTGGACTTCCTTTGATTGTTATACCTCTCAAGGCTATATATATGTATTCTCTTGGCTCATTTTTGCAATCTCTATTGGTTATTGGGAAAATTTTGGCCAAATTTGTACTTGCAAAACTCTTGAAGAAATATGCAAGTGAATTTGTCATTCACAAATTGTACTATTGAGTATAGGTTTGAATCTTGTTGATAATAACTAGTGAAAGAGTTACTTTTATAGCATGTCAATCTATGGTCACTTACCAATGTGTAAAATGGATGTTGTTTCAGGTCTCTGTTAGTATTCTTTAATAAGTATATAAGAGTTTTAGAAGTGGTATATGTTTATTCTCTTCATGGAATCATTCATCACCTTCCTGAGTGTTAAGTACCTTCCTAAATCTAACTTATACAATATTGATGCAACAATGTCTTTTTGTTGTGAGTTTATGTGAAACATCCTTGTTTACCTTTAAGTAGTGGATTTTCAATCAAATAGGAGGATAATACATATTGGTGCATCACTATTTTGTTTTTTAGTTATTTTCCTTAACATTTTTCATACATAATCAATAGATTAGAGAGAGCTTTAAAGGTGCATCAAGGGGAGATAGCCCCTAATCTAGAGATTTATCTCAATCAAATTGTCACCCACAGCAAGAGAGATGATTCCATTTTTCCACTTGGATGAGGAGAGTTGAGCATCTCCTCAAGGGTGAAAATCTAAGCATCAACATATTTTGGCACGCCCGATGGGACATCTCAATCCTAAAATATTGTTCAAGATTGGTACTAGTCTTGGCATTATTGAATATTGAAAAAAGTGTCTATATTTATTACCTGGTGACTCCATTGAAGAATTCAAGTCTTTGGTTGATGATCAGTCCTATTTTCTATGCCAAAGGTGACCACTAGGTCTACTGCTAAAGGTGTACCCTTCAAGTTTGTGGAATTACCTCCATATTCCACCAAAAGGTTCAGGTTTGTCAATACTCATCCTTAAAAAAGAGATTTTGTGTTTAAATCTTCCAAGTTTGTGTTACATTCCATCCCTAACACCCATAGTGATCATTCTAAAATTGCTAGAAGACAACCTTTTATGCCTTTCACTAGTGCATCTCCCTTACATCTTGCCCAATATGATCAAATTCTAGGAGCAATCCTCAAAAGTGTCCCATCTTTTAGTGGATATGGTCCAATTATTGCCATTGATCACATTCAAAATATATAAATTTTTTTAATATCCACAATATCACCCAATAAAATGTAGATATTAGGTTGTTGGCCTTGTCTTTCAAAGGAAAAGTTTTGGATTGGTATGGGACCCTACCTGTAAATTATATTGGCTCATGGGATGAGTTAGGGACCCTATTGATCGATAGGTTTGGGGAAAAGAGTGATCACTTATCTCCAACTAAGAAATTGACCATAATAAAGAGGGTACCACATGAATTCATGCAATATTTTAATACTAGGTTCCAAAAAACTTGGGATAGAATCCCAATTCTTGTGAAGCCAATTGCAAACTATGCATTTTTGTACTATTTGAAAGCGTTGAATAGTGGCATTGTCATGATGATTCAATATATGAGTGGAAATGCATTACCTGATACCTATGAAATAGCCATAAATGTTAAGAATTATCTTGTCCAAGTGGGAAAGATAGCTCCTAGACCTCTAATGCCACTATTCCTTGATTTTCATTCTCCTAGTCAAAGTGCATTGCCCACTTTAACTCCTTTGCTTGGTCAAGAAAAATCTACCATTGCCCCTACCATTGAAATACATAAAGTCAAAATTTTGCTCTAAAGTGTTACTAATGAACTGGTTGCTCTCAAAAGGCAACAACCCCAAGGTTATAGGCGATATCAATCTTACAATCAGTTTGGACAAATAAATAGGACTTCTTTTCAAGGAAATAATCAAGGACAAGGCCAAATTACCCATGTCAAGCCTTATAAAATATATAATCCTAGTCCTCCCTCATCCTTTAAAGCCTTTGTCCCCACTCAAAATAATTTCTTCCAAGAACAGCCCGATTATCCGCCTTTTTAACATGGTCAAGAACAAGTTGCTTATGCCAATGAGATGCAAAATCAAGGCATGATTACACAAGGTGATCAAACATATCAATTTTCAAATTTTGAGATGCCAATGCAATTTGAGATGGAAATCAGATAGCTTCAATCTGATTCCACTCTCATGAATCATTTGGAGGGTGAGTTTTATGCCATTAATTAAGTGGGGAATACAAGTAATTAGGATACTAGTGTTGCCTTTATACTAGGTCCAAAAGGAGGGCTATTAATGAAGCTCAAGGAGATAATCAAGAACCTATTGTGGCTTCTAAATCATCTCTTATGGTAAGTGGGTCTAAGATAGCTTCTAAACTACAATAAAATTAGAGGATTCTAAATTTTAGGACAATTGCTACAACTCTACCTCCACAAGCTACATCACAAAGTGCAAATGTTCATAAAGAGAACCCCAAGGTGAATAATATTTCCATCAATGTGGTAGACCAAATGAAGAAAATACATATAAACATATCATTTTGGGATTATATAACATTACTAGGGTAGAAATATTGACTTCAAAAAGAATTATATGGATTGGGCAAACAAGTTGGCCCATCTAGAAATGACAATGTGGTTTTGGTCAATGGAACTCAATCCATAAATGGGAAAGTGAAGAAATATGAGAAGACTCATCATTTTTACCTATCTCTAATTATTGGTGATTTATTAGTTCATAATTATATCATTGATAGTATATCAAGCACATCAGTTATGCCAAAATGTATAATAGATAAGCTAGGTTTCAAGTATAAGCCAATGACTAAAGGAGTTTTACAACTGGATGGATCACCAGCCAAGAATTTGGGGGTAGTGAAAGGTTTTAATTTCACCCTTCATGCTTGTCCTAATTTTTCAATTCCCCATGATGTGGTAGTATTATATTGACCTCCCTATTTTCATCTTTGCTTGTCAAGGGACTTTACATCCAAAATAGGTGGATATTTGGCAGCCAATTGGTCTTACATGATGTTTAAGATAAAATATAGCACTAAGGTGAATATTTAGTTATAACCTATCCATAAAAATAACTTGAAACCATATTAACCTAAGGTGGAAAATGTTAACTATGTCATCATTGATGAAGATGAGCTTCACATTGACCAATCTTTGTCATCTTCCCTCAAGGGAGTTTCTGATTTGTTTCTAGATGAGTGGAGAGAAGAAAAATATGATCATGATCCTTACAAGTTTATTGAATAATCTGTTCTTGGAGTCTATTATATGCATGAGAAAGGCTCTTTCATGCCTAATTTTATGAATCCAAGTGAGGATGTGATGGCTTGTGGAAGCTCTTCTTTGATGGGTCTAGTGGAGCTATGTTGGTTTCAACTTCAAAGGAAAGGTATTTCTCAGCCTTCATATTTCAATTCTCATGCACTTGTAATGTACTATAGTATGAGGCCCTTATCCATGGCCTTGAATGGACAAGGAGAAGAGGTGTCAAGTAATTGTAAGTATTTGGTGATAGCAAGCTTGTTGTGATACAAGTTAGAGGGTAAAATTTGACCAAGAATTCCTTGCTCAAATCCTACAAGCATAGATTTTGGGACCTTCTAGAAGATTTCATGGATTTTAACACAAAATATATTCCAAGGGAAGACAATAAGCACGCTGATAGGTTGTCATATATTAGTGCTCAATTTGATGTTCCAAAGGGCATAAACGAAGACAAAAACCAACCCCATCTAAAGGTGATTATGAGACCATCCATACCAGATAATGTCACTAATTGGAAGGTATTTGATAGTGACCAGTAAATAGAACTTTTTATACAAGAAGAGGATAAGTTTTCTTCTAAGAATTAGTCTAAACTACAACAATAATATGGAGGGCAGATTGTCTAGTTAAAGTCTTACAAGCTTATTAAAGGCTTAGTGACTCTCGAGAGCATTTTCAATGAGGATGACTAGCTCAAGAAGGAAAAGGTAGGTATGCCCACTAATAAATAGAACTATGAAAGCATATAAATATTTAAAGATAAGCTACTTGCATTTGGAAAGGTATGCACTAGTCAAAAGAGGCATGATTTCATTGAACTATGTAAGGAGTTTAGTGATATTTTTGCATGGGAGTATAGTGATTTCAAAGGTTTTGACCTAAGCTTAGATCAACACACCATAGATATAGATAAAAATTCCAAACCCATAAATTAAATATAAATGCCAATCAATCCCAATATTGAGCCTCTCATGAGGAAAGAACTCACCTAACTGATTGAGTCTAAAATCATCTTTCCCATCAAACATTCTTCTTGGTTGGCCAATGTAGTCCTTGTTAGAAAGAAGAATGGGTAGATCATGTTGTGTGTGTAATTTAGGGACTTAAATAGAGTGTTTTTAAGAGATCATTATCCCCTCCCTTCCATGGAGTAAATTTTGCAAGTGGTGTTAGGTAGTGAGAGGTTTTCCCTCCTAGACGGTTATTCTGGGTATAATCAGATTTTGGTGAAACAAAGTGACCAATAAAAAATAGCCTTCAACACCAAATGGGGTACATATGCCTATAAAAATATGTCATTTAGATTGTCAAATTCTAGGGATAATTTTCAACATCTAATGGATATGGCTTTTCAAGGATTGATCAATGACATTGTATTGGTATAACTTGATGATGTGATAGGTTTCTCCAAGGAAACAAAAGATCATTTGAATCACCTAAGACAAATATTTGAGAGGTGTAGAGAGTTTGGGATCTCTCTAAACCCAAATAAGTGTGTGTTTTTTGTTCATAAAGGCAAACTCTTAGGTCACATTGTTTCTAAGAAAGGTATGTCTATTGATCCTAAAAGGGTAAGTGCCATCTTGGCATTATCCTGGCCTAAACATAAGAAGGGTCTACAAAGCTTCTTTGGTAAGATAAATTTCATTTTGAGGTTTATTATTAATTTTTCTAACCTGGTCAAGCCTTTGACCTCCATATTAAGGAAGGATGATATATTTACTTGGATAGGAAGGAAGAAAGAGATTTTTGAGGAGATCCAGTAAGCCATTGCCCAAGCTCCTACTCTTGCAAGTCCAAACTTCTCCAAGGACTTCAATTTGTATAATTTTGGGAATGAAGAGGTAATATCTACCATGCTTACCCAATAAAATGATGAGAATTCATAACAACCTATTACCTTTTTTAGCCAAGGTTTAGAAGGCTATGAAACAAGATACACATATGTTGAGAAATAAGTGATTTCAATTATAAGGAGTTTAAATAAATTTAGGCATATGTTGTCTAATAACAAGATTCAAATTTTTTTGCCTCATCCTAGTGTGAATGAATTTATATTGAATAGAGATTTTAATGACAAAAGAGCAGGTTGGATCACCAAAGTGATGGAGTATGATGTGTAAATCAAAACAACTAAGCTAGTGAGGGGAAGAGGTAGTTACATCATCAATAAAAGTAACATAATAATAAGATCCACCAAGGGATGATACTTGAGCCAGTACCCATACATCTATATGCACAAAATCTTAATTTTCATCCTTCTTTGTCTTCCAAACTCTGAGAAATCTGACTCTCTTCTATTTTCCATACACATAGTGCTCACATAAATCCAAATCCACCTTTAAATTTGACAACAAATTCTTTGAGTGGAAAACTTGCATCCCCTTATCACTCATGTACCCAAGTCTGTGGTTCTATAATTTTGTGTCCACTATTGTAGAAGCTAAAGGAATAGAAGAGTCAACATCACCAGTAGATAAATATAATGTACCTACCTTCTCTCCTTGTGTTATTACCAGTGATCCTTTAGTGACCTTCCATGAATTTTTTGCAAATGTAACTGTGTTTTCCTAACTTCCTAACTACCCTATTGAAATTAGACTTCTTCTCAACTCAAGAACATGCCTCTCCTCTTTCACAAACCATTTGTTTCTATTCTATAATTTAATCTATATCTTACCCTTTCCAATAATTTTAAAAGGTTCACCATCACCCAAATAAACCTATCCAAAATCACCTTGAACATAGTCTTGAAAATATTTCCTATGGGGTGTCGCATGAAATGAAGCCCTTGAATCTAACACCCAAGAATCATTAATATTATCTAATGAAAGGATTAAATCATCTTTAAACTCATCACCTGCTACATTTTCTGTTTGATTTTTATCTTTTTGTTCTTTTCTTTGTTTTCCTTTTCAAAACCAAGAATATTTCTTTAGGTGTCCTTTCTTCCCATAAATCTAGCACACTAACATTCCTCTAGATTTGGATATGCCCTTCTTAGAATTCTCATGATTCCTTGGGCTCTTTCCTCTATCCTTTTGTCTTTCCCTATTCTCCATAGTCAAAGTATTACCTGATGTCTCACCTATGTTTTTTCATCACATTTCCTCACTAGGAATAACACTAATGGCACCATCAAACTTTAAAGTGTTTAAACTAGAGAGAGAATTACTCACAACCATGAACAAGCCATTCTAACTTTTTGGCAATGAGCATAGAATCAAATATCCCTAACCTCATCATCAAAGTATACTCCTATAAATCTTAACTGATTTGTGACCATGTTAAATTAATTTAAATGATCAATAATAGATCCACCTTTTGACATCTCCATATTAAATAAATGCTTCATAAGAAATACTTTGTCAAAGGCTAAAGGTTTTTCATATACTCTATCCAATGCTTTTATCACATCTATTATTATATTTTCTTTTGAAATATTGAAGTCCATCAATGCTTCCAGGCACAATCATATTGTTCCTAGTGCCTTTCTATCAAGAACCTCCCATTTTTCATCTTTCATAGTCGTTGGATTATTTTCTATTCTACCCAATGGTAGGAAAAGATCCTTCTAATATAGGTAATCCTCCATTTGCATCTTCTATAGCGGGTACTTTTGGCCATTAAACTTCTTGACTTTAAACTTTCCTTCTTTTGCCATTACTCCCACTCAAACCAAGAACACCTTTTTCCTATGAGTTTATCTACCAAATAAACCTTTAGCTCTAATATCAGTTGTTAGAAATATAGAATGTAGAGCAATATTAATGAAATAAAGATAAAATTAAAATATAAAAGATACAACACAAGAGAGACACATATTTAACATGGTTCACGCAAAATGGGCTTCATCCACACATAAATAGTCAATTTTTCTCCTATTCAATCCAACAAATGAAGGGATAAAACCTACAAAACATCCACTACAATTTCATCTTCACTCACACACAGTATACCACCATGATTACAATGCCTCAATATCAAAAAGAGGGTTATGTATTAGGGCAAAAATATACCAACATAATTTCTACCATTAGATATGTGACCTAATAGTCAATGGTCCAGATTTATTACAAAATTATAATATTTTACAATGCATTTTCACAAAATTTTACTTTGGGGTCGCTACCCCCAAATCCACACCAAATGTGGGGGCGAGGGGGGGGGGGGGTTCCCCCCACACCCCATATTAGTAATTAGGGGGGGTTCCCCCCACACCCCATATTAGTAATTAGGAATTATAATAAGATTAGCCTCTATCATCCAATAATCTCCCACTTGGAGACTAATTGCTATAACTCCACTGCTACAGCTTCTTCTTTAGACATTTCTTTAAACTTTGACCCTGGCATGTTTATCTTCTTTATTATCCCTAAAGACCTATTGAAGCTAAAAAACTCTATGGTTTCTCCTTTATGACTACCTTTGTTATCATATCTACAATATTATGACTCATATGGATCTTTTCCAAGTTAAGTTAACTACGCACTAAAATTGAATGAATGAAGTGATACCTGAGTTGTATATGTTTGGTTCTTAAATGGAATGCTAAATTCTCTGCTGATGAATCGCACTCTAACTATCACTATAAAACTTTAAATATTCCTACTTTTGCTTTAACTCTTTCATGAACCATTGCATCCATATCATCTCCTTGCTTACTTTTGTACTTGTAACATATTCTACCTCTATAGTTGACAAAGCAACTATCTTCTACAATTTTAAAATCCAACTAACTATTGTGTCACCAACAATGAATACATAACCTTAGGTGTTCCTCCTACCATCAAAATCTCTAGCCATTTTTGTATCAATATATCATTGTAAGGTAACATCTAACCCTTCATAGCCCAATTTTCTATTAGTGGTCCCTCTCAAGTACCTAAGAATCCACTTGACTACATCCCAAAGTTCCTTTCCTGAATTATTTATAAACCTACTAACAACTCCCATTGTATGAGTAATGTCTGGTCACATGCACACCATAGAATACGTTAAACTTCCAATGAATGAATTATAGGTAACTTTGGACATGTAATTTATTTCCTCTTGCATTTTAGGATATTGTTCATTGCTTAATTTTAAGTTCCCTCCCAAAGGTGTACTCAATGGTTTTGCATCTTGCATATTGAACCTGACTAATGCCTTCTTAATGTACTCTTCTTAAGATAATGTCAATTTTATATTTTTCCTATCTCTTGGTATTCTCATACTAAGGATTTGCTTTGTAGTACCTAAATCTTTCATATAAAATGAGTTTTCTAGTTTTCTTTTGAGATCATTTGTATCATACATGTTAGACCCTACAACAAGCATGTCATCTACATACAATAACAAGATAATATAGCTACTATTATATAATCTCTTAAAATAAACACATTAATTAGAATGGCATCTAATATAACCTTATTCTATCATAAACATATCAAATTTCAAATATCAATGCCTTGGAGCTTGCTTTAGGCCATCCAACTCTTTTTCAATCTACACACTATTTTCTCCTTACCTTTGACTTCATATCCCTATGGTTGATCCATTTATATTTCATCTTATAAGTCACCATGAAATAAAATGATATTCACATCTAACTATTCAACATGCAAGTCTTCTACTGCTACCAGCCTTAAAATAGTTCTTATATAAGTCATTTTAATAATTAGAGAAAATATTTCATCAAAATCTATACCTTTCTTTTGTGCAAAACCCTTTACAAAAAGTTTGGCCTTGTACCTATTTTTTCCTCCATATTATTCCTTCAACCTATAAACCATTTATTTTGTAACGCTCTTTTGCCAGTAGGCAAATGAACTAAATCCCAAGTTTGGTTATGTACCAAGGAGTCCATTTCCTCTTTCATGCCTTGCTCCCACTTTTTTCTAGTTTCTACCAACATTGCTTCTTCATAGATTTTTGACTCACCACCATCAGTCAATAATAAGTAATAAACTGAAGGAGATCATCATCCAATGAGTATACTTTGGTATATCTTTTAACTACACTTTAAGGAGTTTGAGGTACTTATTATTATTGTAGTTATTGCATATTATGATTTTCTAGTACTTTTTAAATTTTATTTCCAGTGGTTTCATCAAGTACTACATATTATATATATTTTTTGAATTAAAAGGAATCATAGAGGGGTTGAATAAATCCTTAAAACTTTTTATTCATTTCTACTTAATCATATATGAACCATTGTAACAAGCATGTTCATCTTAGCAAGCATAAGCACCAAATCATAAAAGCATGAAACACATGAACATAATATATACATAGATAAATTTTAAAGGGAAAAAAATATAATGATGAATCAAATGGAATATAATACTATAAGTTAAACATCAAATTTTATTGAAGTACCAACTCCACATTGAGTACCAACCCCAACTAGCTCAACACCAACTCAACTAGGCTTTAACAAGCACCCAGTTTAAAAGAGGCACCAACCCCCTAGATGACTCAGAACTAATTCAAAAATTGAATATTTTATCAACTTTATAAAAAATGGTTTCTCATATAATAGATTATGATCTTCTCCTTCAGTTCTTCTCTCACTTTTATCCCTCTCAAACTGGCTTCTAACCCTCTTTGTTTAACTATCACTCTTCACAGCTTGATTAGGTATTTTAACCTTGTTCCTCATATGTATATCCTCTATTACATATTAATGACACTTATATAATGGTATTAATTTCCTCATTAGTCTCACTAATGATCTATATCACTCATTTACTCTCTGCTCACTCTCTAAGCACACACAAATAGGCCTAAACTACCTTACTTTTATATAAGTCACTTGATCATATCCTTCTTTGTCAAACATACATAAAATATATTAGGTCAGACATGAATAGTTATTATAATATTAAAATAACATTCCTTAATCATGAATCAATCAATACATTAAGTCATCCATACATCAATTAACCCTTACTCCTCTTTTAGAATTATGGAGACCTAATAGGCCTTCTTAGCACATGTTACCCTTTGATTTTTCTTGAAGCTTATTAAAACACCTTATATGGAAGGAACACATAATATTTCACTCTAATATAACTTATCCAACTTCACTTTATGTCCATAACACCTTTTATATCCAACCACCATTTGAACCCCTTCTCAAATCATTGTTCATAAAAGGCTTGTGCATATACAAAATATCTATCTTAAACAATTGAGGCATAAACTCAATTTTCCCAAATAAACATAGACATAAATAACATATTAAAAATCCTCATGACCTCAAGGTAATAAAAAAATTCATCAGATGCTTTAGATCAAGGCATACAAGCTCAAACTCTTCTCTACAAGATTTTCACTCAAAACTGCCAACTAACTTCAAGACACAATCAAGGAAACATAAACTTATGACAACTGATTGAATGCATTCAAGGGATTTAATGCATTTAAAATATATTATACCATACTCATATCAACCTCAACTAAACATATCATATTCTCTCATAGAAACTATTGTTCTTGTAAACCAATTTATTGACTTCCTTTCTCATAAACTACACTCAACCAAATAAGACATTTTTAGATTCAATGTTTCAACATCTTGTGCTAACTTATGAGATTTTGAAAAACATGGATAGATTATTCAATTCCCAAATAACATCATCATTAACTTCTATGCATCACTCTTATATTAAAACACATCAGGAATCATCTTCTCACTTCTATCTAATTTTATTATTGTTTGCAATACTAGGTATACTAACGACTGGCCAACTTAGATCAAAAAATTTGCACACATGAGATATAAAACCTATCCATAAAAATTCATGTAAAATAAATAAAATTTTCATACTTTTACCTTCATCTATTTAACAACTTTGATTCAATCAACTCTATCTTCTCCAACAAATCTCTAAAAGACAAGCACTTTTCTATAGGGTATGCTCACTCATCTGAGAAACTAATCACATATAGAGATGCCTAGGAGAGTTTAATTAAACCTCCAATCTCTTAACTATCCATATCAAACCATTCGTATATCTTTATAACAAGATATTCAACATCAAGTCATTGTTAGGGTTCTATGAGGGTTTAAACCATCTTCCAGTCTTAACAATCATTCATAAAACTTAGCTTCTCTTTCTAGAAACCAAAGCTTAAAACATTGAGTTAGAACCCTTCCTCATCTACCATGAACAAATTATATCCTTATGTATACATTTCATGTTCCAAATAGAACATGAAAAACCTTCTCGGATAGATACCTCTTCATTCTGTGCACTCAAAAAGCTTTTAAACACTTTTTTAAGATTTTTGTTGTAAACCATGACCTAAAAATTCATGCACATCCTTAAATTAACTTTAATCACCTTTTTTAATTCTCACCTATTCATCCATGAAATGGAAATTGATCCTAATAACTCATCTATCCACCATCTCTCTTTTACTTTCTATATTTTGACCTGTAAGTCTCATTAGGCCTTGAATCTAACCTTCTAGCCATCCTATAGGCTTTACCTTGAAACTATCTTATGTTTCAATGCCTCTTTTGTATGTTAAATCAACCTCATATATTCACTCTTATTCAATGATTCAACTAAGCATCTTTGGATCTTCTTACATATCTTTGAAGCTTGATTAAGGATCTTCATAGCATCTTCAGATCAAATTTAGAGCTGCATACATAGATTGTCATAGCTGATATTTTAATAATTTGCAAGTCCCTCAACACCTCATGTATAAAATCAAATTAAATCTCTCATGATTAAACACTATCAAGCATTATTTGGATCATGCACATATTCATAACTCATTTGGATCATCTTCAAAGCTGCTTACATAGATCTTCAGAGCACATAATTTCTTCTTCAAAACTTACTCATTTCATCATGCTACCTACACATACCTTCTCACAAGATCTATACAAATATTTAAAAGATATTAGGCACTTATCATACTGACCTGTAATTACTCATATTGATATTAAAACTCATCATGCACATGTGTCAGGGCTTACTTGACCAAGTATCTTCACAATAACCTTTGACATCAATGACATTAGATTGACATCAATGAAAGAACCATGCACCTTCAAAAAATCTATGACATTAATGACAATATTAAATACCAAATATAAACACTCAATTACAATGCTCAATAATCTCCTCCTCAATCAATGATAATTTTCAATAATCTCCCCCTTTTGTCATTGATGGCAAACACAATCAAAAAATTGTGTCAACCACTCTTGATGGCAATCATCTCTTAAACCTAGTTCTTTCCTTTTTTCATCCTTTTTGATCTTGCCCTTTTATTTTTGATATTTCTCCCCCTTTGACATTAATAACAAAGGTCTTCTATAATTATTGTCTCTTTCATAATGAACTCAAATTACAAGACATAGACTAAGCTTGTCAACAACCTGAATAGCTCCCCCTCGAACTAGGCATACACCATGTTTCTTTTAATAGTAGACAATAAAGGTCACCTATAATTATTTAAATCATACTTTCTTCCTTTTATTTGATATTATCTCTCAAAGACACTAGATTAACATACAATCTTTAAAAACTATGGTAACCACCTATGACAACATTCTCAGAAACTTCTCTCAATCAAGTCACTCTCCCAGCTAATCCATCACAAACTCAACAAATATAGTCTATGAAGCATCTCAGACATAATCTCTCTTTAACTCCATGCATATCAAAAATAAATCTCTTTCTTGATAATGAACTCAAATCTACCAAGCTCCCCCTTAGACCAATCATATCTTCTTTCAAATAACTAGAAACTTAGATCACTTACCTTCCTTGATATGACTAAATAATATCAAACTCTTGATCACACACTAGGCTACCACACTCTTGAAATCAACTATAGAAATATGGACTCCCCCTTTGTCTTCACAGATCAAGCTCAACTGCTCATACAAATATATATAAAAAGCTTACCTCTGATATACCAGTTATTTTTACTTTGACTTTAGATACTTGATAACAACCTTTGATATCTCATCATGTTACCTACTACACTTTAGGCCATAGAGCTACAATCATAGGAATGGATAATATCCACATTCATCTCCTTGATTGTAACATAGACAACCTAGAATCTTCTAAAAAAGAAGCCTTATTTAACTTCAAACCCATTCTTCTATTGATAGAATAATATCTCCATAAAGCTTAATGGATCCACCATTTTTCATAGGGCACTAAAACAATATGAAATCAAGAGATTCCTATATCTCCATATTTTTACAAGATTCAATATTCTGCAACATCCTTCTATTCTTGATTGGCACTTTAGGCTTGATATGATCATCAATCATTTAATCATCATTGTGAGTTAAAAATAAACATTACTTACTTGATTTCACATCTAATGCATACTTTATCTTAGCAAATAGTCCATTTTAGCTTATAGACTGATCATGACTTATCTTTACTACATTTGGTTTCTATACATTCATTTGTCTTCTTTGTTTCACTCTCAGATCTTCAAACTTCTTACTTTGACTTGATGATCTTCTAGCTCTATTAGGATAGAATATTGTAATGTGTCCTATATTATGATAGCTATAAAAGACCACATTATAGATACCATTTGGATAATGTGAATTATGACCCCTTCTATAGCTATATGAATACTCATTCTTGGATGGTCTTCTACATTCACTTGCTCTATGACCAAACTAACTACATTCAAAATAGTAACCATTAAAAGAACTAGCATACCTTGTAGCATTGGGTTGTCTAATAGGTATTTTCATGTTGACCTTTTTGTATTCAACAATCTTATCCTTGACTTGAGATGTCTTCTTTTGGTCTTCTTTGAAACCAATACTTGTCTTGTCACTTTTATATTTTTGGCTACTCAAGATGTCATCTAGAGCCTCAATACTTTTTTCAAATTTCAAAAAGATCTTCACTATTCTATATGCTTGATCCAACTTAGCTTTCAGAGATTTTATTTTAGTTTCATACCTGATGTAATCTTCCTCTTTAGAATTTAAGCTTGCATTGACCATCTCCATCTATGTCTCAAATTGATTGATAATCTCATCATACTCCTTGGAATTTTTGCTCAACCTTTCCTCAAACAATCTAATCTACTCTTCACAGTCCTAAACTAATGACTTCAGTTTTTTATTCTTCTTCTTCACAATCTTCAACTCTTTTAGGGGACTTATCAGTTCTAACTCAAGATCCACTTTAGCTTCTCCTTTTTCACTATCATACTATACTTCTTCATCTGATTTTACATCAACCATAAGGCATTTCCCATTTGAACAACCCTCATTGTCTAATTCTAAGCCTATGAATAAAGTTTCACTATTATCATGTTCAAATTCATTAATTCCATCATCACTATCAGATGTGTCTTAATCACTTACATTAGATGAGTTGTCTTCTTTGGTATATAAGTTCTTCTTATTTTTGAATGATCATTTCTTTCCTTTATTCTTCTTGAAATCCCTCTTGTTCTTGTTAGATTTATAGGCCTTCCTATCATCTCCATGATGTTCGTCATGCTATTCACCATCCTTATCCTTATGTTTATGAGGACACTTGTTTGTAAAATTTCCAATTTCTCCATAGTTAAAATACTTAAATGGAAACTTACCTTTGTACTTCCCTGAACTTATATTTAACTTCCTATAAAACATGGCAATCAATTCATCATCATCAATATTATTTGAACATACCTCATATTTGACCTTATTATCCTTTGAATCAATTTCAACCTTGAAATTAGCTTCCTTCTTGGGATATCTTCCTTAATTATTTCTCATCTCATAGGCTGTCAAGATGCCATGAAGGCCATCCATCTCTAGCTTGTCCAAATCTTGCATCTCTTCTATTACAAATACCTTAGATTCAAACTTAAGAGTTGTTCATCTTAATAACTTTTGGAAAATATCATATTCTTTCACTTCTTCTCCAAATCCTCTAATGATATTGAAACTTCTTCAACCCTCAATAGGTAGGATGCAATGGTTTCATCTTCATTAATCTTCAGGCTTTCAAATTATCTTTTGTGAGTTTGCAACTTGGCCAACTTCACCTTGGTATCTCCTTCATAAATGCTCTTCAATTTATCCCATATATGTTTTGTTGGTACACAATGCATTACCTTGACAATCTCTACCTTTGATAGGCCACACAAAATGACATCCATTTCCTTGGAGTTATTTTCATTTGCTTTCTTACTTGTTGTATCTGTTGGTGGAATTGGAAATGTAATATAAATATCAATAAATAAATATCAAATACCATGTCCTTGTGACATAAAATATATATTCATTCTAACTTTAAAAAATACATATTCGGATCCATTGAATAATGGATCCTTACTAGTAGAGAAACCACCTTGAGCTTGTAGACTAGTCATCCTTGCTTCTTAGGATCTAGTTTAGGATTTTAGACCTAATTCAAAGGACCAAGATATAATACCAATTATTAGAAGAAAAAGGACTGAGAGGGGGAGTGAATCAATATTTAAAATTTTTCATTCATTTCACTTAATCATATATGAACCATTCTAACAAGCATGTTCATCTTAGCAAGCATAAACACCAAATCACAAAAGCATGAAACATATGACCATAACATATACATGGTAAAAAATTAAAGGGAAGAAAACCTACTTATGAAGAAAATGGAATATAGACCTATATGATAAACATATATATTTAGTGAAGCACCAATTCTATATGGAACACCAATCCCAACTAGCTCAACACCAACATAGCTAGACTTTAGCGAGCACCCACTCACAAGGAGGCACCAACCCCCTAGATGACTCAGCACCAACTCAGCCACTTGATTATTTGATCACATTCATAAACCTTTATTACACATATAATACATTATGATCTTATTTTTCAAATTTTTTTCTCACTTCTATCCCTCTTAAACTGGCATCTACCCTCTTCGCTCAACTAACCCTCTTCATGGCTTGATTAGGTATTTGGACCTTATTACTCATATGAAAAGCTTATTTTATATTTTCATGAAACTTATATGATGTTTTTAATGACCTATTTCTACTCACCAATGATATATATCATTTGTTTACCCTCTGCTCACTCTCTAAGCACTCCCAAATAGGCCTAAACTGCCTTGTTTTTATACAAGTCACTTGATCATATCCTTCTTAGTTGGCCATACATAAAATATATTAGGTCAGATATGAATAGGTATAATAATATCAAAATAACATTTCTTAATAATGAATTAATCAATACATTAGGGCGGCCATATATCAATTAACCCTTACTCCTATTTTAGGCTTATGAAGACCTAATAGGCCTTCTTAGCACATATTACCCTTTAATCTTTCTTGAAGTTTGTTTAAAAAACTTATATGGTAGGAAAACATCATATACCACTCCAATATACCTTATCCAACTTCACTTGTCCATAACACATTTTATTTCCAACCACCATTTGAACCCCTTTGTCAAATCACTATTCATAAAAGTCTTTGTGCATATACATAATATTTATCTTAAACAACTAAGGCATAAACTCAAATTTGACAAAAAACCATGGAAAAAAATCACATATTAATAATATTCATGACCTTATGGTCATCACAAACTTCATTATATGATTCATTTCAAGGCATATAGGCTTAAACTCTTCTTTACTAGATGCTCACTCAAAACTATCAACTGACTTCAAGACACAGTCAAGGAAACATATAATTATCATAGATAATTGAATGTAATAAATGGATTTAAATGCATGAAAAATATATTATACCATCCTAAAATAAACCTCAACTAAACAAATCATAATATCTCATGGAAACTATTAGTCTTGTAAACCAATCTGTTGACTACCTTTCTCACAGACTTCACTCAACCAGATAAGTCATTTTTGGCTTAAATGTTTTAACCTATTATAATAAATTAAAAGCTTATGTAAAACATTCATATATTATTCAATTCCAAAATAATATCATCATGCACTTCAATTCATTACTCTTATAAGAAAACACATCAGGAATCATCTTCTCACTTTTACCTAATTTTCATATAGTCTACACCACTAGGTCTATTAGTGACTCACCAACTTGGATCACAAAATTTACACCCCTGAGATATGTAACCTATCCATAAATATTCATGGAAAACAACTATAAGTCTCATACTTTGACCTTCATCCATTTAACAACTTTGACTTAGTCAACTTTTTTTGCTACAACAAATCTCTGAAAGACACACTTTCATGTAGGGTCTGCTCACTCACCTAAGAAACCAATCACACCTGGAGATGTTTGGGAGAGTTGAATTAAAACTCAAATATATTAATTGTCCATATCAAATAATTATTATCTCTTTATAATAAGGTCTTCAACATTAGGTCACTATTAGGTTTTTATGAGGGTTTAAACCATCTTCTAGTCTTAATGATCATTCATAAAACTTACCTACTCTTTTTAGAAACCAATGCTTGGAAATTTTAGCTAGAACACTTATTCATATACCATAGGTATCTTATATCCTCATACAAATTTTACACTTTCCAATGAGCACATGAAAACCTTCTCAAGTAGACACCTCTTCATTCTTTGCACTTGAGAAACCTTGAAACACTTTTCCAAGAATGTTTTTACAAAACATGACCTAAAACTGCATGCACATCCTTAAAACAACTTTAATAACCTCTATCAATGCTCACCTACTCATCCATGTCATGGAAACTAATCCAGATACCTCATCTGGCCACCATCTTTCTTTTGCTTTCTAGGTCTTGACCTGTAAGTCTCATTAGGCCTTGAATAGGACCTTCTAACCACCTTGTAGGCTTCACCTTGAAACTCTCTTATTGTTCAATGCCTCTTTCATTTATTAAAGCAACCTCATACAATCACTCTTCTTTTGATATTCAATTGAGCATCTTCAAACCTTCTTAAAAATATTTGGAGCTCAACTAAGGATCTTCATAGCATCTTCAAATATTTTTTAGAGATGCACACACAGATCTTTGAATCTGGTATTTTAATCATTTACAAGGCCCTCAACACCTCATGTACAAACTCAAATTACCTATCTCATGCTTAAACACTATCAATCATTATTCAGATCATTCAAATCTTGGCAACTCATTTGAAGCATCTTCAAAGCTACTTACAGAGATCTTTGGAGCACAAAGTTTCTTCTTTGGAGCTTACTCATATCATCATGCTACATACACATACCTTCTCATAAGGTCTAGATAAATATTTAAAATATACTAGGCTTATCATACTAACCTGTACTTACTCGTGCTAACATAAGAACTCATCATGCACATGTTTTAGCACTTACTTTATCAGGCATCTTCACAATAAGCTTTGACATCAATAACATTAGAATGACATCAATGAAATAATGATACAATTTTAAAATAATCTTTGACATCAATGACAACATTAAATACTAAATATCAACACTCAATGACAATGCTCAATAATCTCCTTCTCAATCAATGAAACTGTTCAACATATTTGGTTTTTCTTATTTCTCTCCCTGCAACTGATCTCTGTACATGACCTTATCATTAAATATCACATCTCTACTCCTAATGATTTTTTTATTTTTAAAATATCATAAGCAGTAACCAAAATCATTAAGTCTATATCCAATAAAATTATATTTTTTTGGATTTTGCTTTAAGATTGGTTCTATTTTCTTTATCAATATGGACAAATGCTTCACAACCAAAAGCATTTAAAAAGGAATAGTCTAAATTTTTACTTGTCCATGCTTCCTCTAGAATTCCACCATCTAAAGGACATTAAGGCCCTCTATTTATTAATAAAATAATAGTATCCACAACATCTATCCAAAATTATAAGGGTAACCCTACAAACAATCACATTCTCCTTGCATGTTCCATGATTGTCTTGTTCATCCTTTCTGATACATCATTTTCTTGTGGTGTTCTTAGAACCATATCTCTATGAATCCCATGAGATTAAAAATAATTTTCAAACTCCTTGATAAAATTTTCACTTTCATTGTATGATCTCACACATTTCAACTTATTTCCTGTCTCATTCTCAACCAAAGCTTTCCATTTCTCGAAAGTATCAAAAACATCAAAAAAATTTCATATGCAATTAACCCAAGTTTTTGTAGTTACATCATCAATAAAAACATAATAAAAAGAGCCACTAAGGGATGATACTTGAGTCAGTCCCCATACATCTATATTCATAAGTACTAACTATTCATCCTTCTTTGCTTTCTAACTCTGAAAAATATGACTCTCTTTTATTTTTCATACACACAATGCTCATAGAAATCCAAATCCACCTTCTTCAAATTTTGCAAAAAATTATTTGAGTGAATAACTTGCATCCCCTTCTCACTCATGTGCCCAAGTCTATGGTGCCATAATTTTGTATCCACTTCTATAGAAGTAAAGCAATAGAAGAGTCAACATCACCAATAGATAAATATAATGTACCTATCTTCTCTCTTTTTTCTATTATTAGTGATCTTTTAGTGACCTTCAATGAATTTTATACAAATGTAACTATTTATCCCTCATTTCCCAACTACCCTACTAAAATTATATTTCTTCTCAACTCAAGAACATGCCTCACTTATTTCATCAACCATTTATTTCCATTCTATAAATTTATCTATATCTTACCCTTTCCAATAATTTTACAAGGTTCATCATCACCCAAATAAACCTATCTAAAATCACCTTGAATATAGTCTTGAAAATATTTCCTATGGGTTGTAGCATGAAATGAAACCCCTAAATCTAACACCAAAGAATCATTATTATTATCTAGAGAAAGGATTAAAGCATTTTACAACACATCACCTGCTACATTTGCTTCTTGATTTTTATCTCGTTGTCCTTCTTGATTTGTTTTTTTAAACCAACAATATTTCTTCAGGTGTCCTTTTTCCCTATAAATCCAACACATCAACATTCCTCTAGATTTGGATCTACCCTTTTTAGAGTTCTCCTGATTCTCTAGGCCCTTTCCTCTATCCTTTTGTCTTCCTCTATTCTTCATAGTCAAAGAATTACCTAATGTCTCACCTATGCTTTTTCATCACATTTCCTCGCTAAGAATAACACCAATGACATCATCAAACTTTAAAGTGTTTGAACCAAAGATAGAATTCATCACAACCATGACCAATCCATTTGAGCTTTCTAGTAATGAGCACATAATCAAAAGATCCCTAACCTTATCATCAAAGTTTACTCCTACAGATCTTAACTAATTTTTAACTATGTTAAATTCATTTAAATGATCAGCAACAAACCCACCTTTTAGCATCTCCATATGAAATAAACACTTCATAAAAAATACCTTGTTAGAGTCTGAGGGTTTTTCATACAATCTATCCAATTATTTTATTACATCTATTTTTGTCTTTTATTTTTAAATATTGAAGGCCATCGACACTACCAGGTACAAGCATATTGTTCTTAGTGCCTTTCTATTAAGAACCTTCCATTGTTTAGCCATCATAGTCATCAGCTTCTTTTCTATTCTACCCAATGGTAGGAAAATATATTTTTGATATAGATAGTCCTCCATTTGCATCTTCCATAGCTAGTAATTTTGGCCATTAAAATTCTAAACTTTAAACTTGCCTTCTTCCACCATTTCTCCCACTCGAACTAGGAACCCTCTTTTCCTATGAATATATCTACCAAAAAAACCTTCGACTCTAATATTAATTGTTAGGAATATATAATGTAGAGCAATATTAATGAAATAAGGATAGAATTAAAATGAAAAAAACACAACATAAGAGAGGTACACATTTAATGTGGTTCACCCAAAATGGGCTACATCCACACATAAACAATCACTTCTCTTATTCAATCCAACAAATGAAGGGATAAAACATGAAATACTTCTACTAAAATCTCTTCTTCACTCACACACAGTATACCTCCATGATTACAATGCCCTCATATTAAAAGGAGGGTTACATATTAGGTCAAAAATTAAACAACATAATTTCTATCGTTAGATATGTGACCTAATAGTGAATGGTCCAGATTTATTACGAAATTATAATATTTTACAATGCATTTTTCACAAAAAAATTCTTTTGGTGTGTTTTCCCAAAACCGCCACCACATGTGTGGATTTTTTCCCCCTACCCCCCCCCCCCCCCCCAACATGAATAACTAGGTATTATAATAATATCAAGCTCCACCATCCAACAATCTCCCACTTGGAGACTAATTTTTGTAACTCCACCGCTACAACTCCTTCTTTGGAATTTTCTTTGAAATTTGGCCTTGGCATATTTTTAATCTTTTGTATTATCCCTGAAGACCTATTAAAGTTTAAAAACTCTCTATTTTATCCTTTATGACTACTTTTGTTAACATATCTACAAGATTTTGACTCATATGGATCTTTTTAAAACTTTAGTTGACCATCCTCCAAAACTAAATGAATGAATTAATACATGAGTTGTATATGTCTAGTTCTTGAATGAAATGTTGAATTCTTTTCTAAATGAATCACACTCTAGCTATCAATATACAACCTGAAATATTCTTACTTCTACCTCACTTCTTCCATGAACCATTACATCCATATCATCTCCTTCCTTGCTTCTATAGCTGCAACATATTATGCCTTTATAGTTGACAAAGAAACTATCCTCTATAATTTTTGAAATCCAACTAACTGTTGTGTCACTAATAGTGAATACATAACCTATGGTACTCCTCTTTTGATCTAACTCTCTAACCATGTTTGCATCAACATATCCTTGTAAGTTAATATCAAACCCTTCATAGCATAATTGTCAATCAGTGGTCCCTCTCAAGTACCTAAGAATCCACTTTACTTCATCCCAATGCTCCTTTCCTAGATTATTCATAAACATGCTGACAACTCCCACTGTGTGATCAATTTTTGGTCTTGTGCACACCATGAAATATATTAAACTTCAAAATGATGAAGCATAGGGCACTTTAGACATGTAATTTATTTCTTCATGTATTTTAGGACACTATTCCTTTCTTAATTTGAAGTGCCCTCCCAAAGGTATACTTGATTGTTTTTATTCTTACATATTGAACCTATCTAACACCTTCTTGATGTACTCTTCTTTAGATAATGCCAATTTTATTTTTTTCCTATCTCTTGTTATTCTCATACCAAGGATTTATTTTGTAGCACCTAAATCCTTCATAGAAAATGATTCTAGTTTTATTTTGAGCTTGTTTATATCATGCATGTTAGACCCTAAAATAAGCAAGTCATCAACATACAATAACAAGATAATATATCTACCATTATGTAATCTCTTAAAATAAATACAGTGGTTATATTGACATCTACTGTAAACTTGTTTTGTCATAAACATGTCAAATTTTAAATACCACTGTCTTAGAGCTTGCTTTAGGCCATAAAAAATCTTCTTCAACTTGCACACCCTTTTCTCCTTACCTTTGACTTTGTATCATTATGGTTGATCCATGTATATGTCCTCCTCCAAGTCATTATGAAGGAAAGTGGTCTTTACATCTAACTATTCAAGGTGCAATTCTTCTACTGCTACCAAATTTAAAATAGTTCTTATGGAAGTCATTTCAATAATTAGAGAAAATATTTCATCAAAATCTATATCTTTCTTTTGTGCAAACCCCTTTACAACAAGTTTTAACTTATACATATTTTTTCCTCCATATTATTTCTTCAATCTATAAACCCATTTATTATGCAATGCTCTTTTACCTACAGTCAACTAAACCAAATCCCAAGTTTAGTTATGTACCAAAGAGTCCAGTTCCTCTTTCATGCTTTGATCTCACTTCTTTATGGTTTCTACCTACATTACTTCTTCATAACCTTTTGCCTCACCATCGTCAATTAATAATAATTAATAAAGCAAAGGAGAGTATCATTTAGGGATTCTACTTACTCTGGTAGATCTTCTAACTACACTTTTAGGAGTTTGAGGTACTTGTTTTTGTTTTCATAGTTGTTACACATTCTAATTTTCTTGCACTTTTGAAATTTCATTTCCAATTATTTCATCAACTACTACATATTTTATATTTGGATTTTCTTTTTTCTTTCCTTACAATTGATCTCTGTACATGACCTTTTCATTAAAGATCACATCTTTACTTTTAATGATTTTGCAATTTTTAAAATCCCAAAAATGGTAACCAAAATCATTACCTCAATATCTAATAAAAGTACATTTCTTGGATTTTGCTTTAAGCTTGGTTCTATTTTCTTTATGCTTCACAACCAAAAGTATTTAAAAATGAATAGTCTACCTTTTTACTTGTCCATGCTTCCTCTATAATTCCACCATCTAAAGGAATTGAAGGCCCTCTATTTATTAAGTAAACAACAATATCCATAGCATCTTCCCAAAATTGTAAGGTCAACCCTGCATGAAATCTAATGTTCTTTAAACACTCCATGATTATCTTGTTCATCCTTTTTAACACACCATTTTGTTGTGGTGTTCTTGGAACTATCTTCTCTCTACAAATCCCATGAGATGAATAGGAATTATCAAACTCCTTGTTGTAGTATTCACCTCCATTGTCTAATTTGACACACTTCAACTTATTTCATGTCTCATTTTCAACCAAAGTTTTCCATTTCTTAAAAGTATCAAAACATCATATTTTTTTTGTATGCAATAAATCCAAGTTTTTCTAGTTGCATCATCAATAAAATTAACATAATAAGAAGAGTCACTAAGGTATGATACCCGAGTCAATATCCATACATTTGTATGCATAAGCTCTAACTTTTCATCCTTCTTTATCTTCCCAACTCTGAGAAATCTAACTCCCTTCTATTTTCAATACACATAGTGCTCACAGAAATCCAAATCCACCTTCTTCAAATTTGACAACAAATTCTTTGGGTGGAGAACTTGCATCCCCTTCTCACCCATGTGCCTAAGTCTGTGGTG
Organism: Torreya grandis; assembly: GCA_037957365.1. Lineage (NCBI taxonomy): Eukaryota > Viridiplantae > Streptophyta > Pinopsida > Cupressales > Taxaceae > Torreya > Torreya grandis. The sequence goes on along the minus strand of JARHVA010003899.1, from coordinate 1,542,307 downwards.
CCATAATTTGTATCCAATTGTGTATAAGTTAAAGCCATAGAATATTCAACATCACCAATAGATAAATATAATGTACCTACATTATCTCCTTTCGTTATTACCTATGGTCCTTTAGTGACCTTCTATGAATTTTCTATAAATGTATTTATGCAGACCTCACTTCCCAACTGCCCTATTGAAATTAGATTTCTTCTCAACTCAGGAACATGCCTCACCTCTTTCAACAACCATTTGTTTCTATTATGTAATTTTATATATATCTTACCCTCTCCAAAAATTTACAAGGTTCACCATCACCTAAATAAACCTATCCAAAATCACCTTGAACATAGTCTTGAAAATATTTTCTATGAGGTGTAGCATGAAATGAAGCCCCTGAATCTAACACCCAATAATCATTAATATTATCTAATGAAAGGATTAAATCATCTTGAAAAATATCACCTACTACATTTGCTTCTTCATTTTTATCTTTTTGTCCTTCTCTTTATTTTTCTTTTTGAAACCAACAATATTTATTTAGGTTTCCTTTCTTCCAACAAACCTAGCATACCAACATTCCTATGGATTTAGATTTATCCTTATTAGACTTTACACAACTATCTAGGCCCTTTCCTCTATCTTTTTATCTTCCCCTATTCTTCATAGTCAAAGCACTACATGATGTCTCACATGTGTTTTTTCATCACATTTCCTTGCTAAGAATAACACCAATGACATCATAAAACCTTAAAGTGTTTGAACTAGAGATGGAATTACTCACAGCCATGACCAAGCCATTTCATATTTCTAATAATGAACAAGAATCAAAGAGCCCTAACCTCATCATCAAAGTTTACTCCTATAGAGCTTAACTAATTTTTGACCATGTTAAATTCATTTAAATGATCAATAATAGATCCACCTTCTGACATCTCCATATTAAATAAATTATTCATAAGAAAAACCTTGTTGGAGGCTTAAGGTTTTTTATAAACTCTATCCAATAAATTTATCACATCCATTGTAATATTTTATTTTGAAATATTGAATTCCATCGATGTTTTCAGGCATAACCATGTTGTTCCTAGTCCCTTTCTATCAAGAACCTCCCATTATTCATCCTTCATAGTCATTCGCTTCTTTGCTATTCTACCCAATGGTAGGAAAGGATCCTTATGATATAAATAGTCTTCCATTTGCATCTTACATAGATGATAGTTTTGGCTATTAAATTTCTTGACTTTAAACTTGCCTTCTTTCTCCATTACTCCTACTCAAACTAGGAACCCTCTTTTCCTACAAGTTTATATGCCAAATAAAATTTTGACTATGATACCAGTTGTTAGGAATATAGAATGTAGAGCAATATTAATAAAATAAAGCCATAATTAAAATGCAAAAAACACAACACAAGAGAGATACATATTTAATGTGGTTCACCAAAAATGGGCTACGCCCATAAAAAATAGTTAATTCTTCTCTTATTCAGTCTGAAAAATGAAGGGATAAAACCTAAAATACATCTACTACAATCTCCTCTTCACTCACACACAATATACCACCATGATTACAATGCCCTCATATCAAAAGGAGGGTTACATATTAGGGAAAAACTTCACCAACATAATTTCTACCATTAGATATATGACCTAATAGTGAATGTCCAAATTTGCCATGAAATTACAATATCTTACAATGAATTTTTCATAAAATTTTGCTTTGGGGTGTTTCCCCCAAACCCCTACTATGGGGGCTACAAAGTAGGTCATTTTCCCCCTATACCCCCATGATGACCTTTGTGGGGGGGTATTTCCCCTCACACCCCTCTATCAATAATTGAGAATTATAATAAGATCAGGCTCCATCGACCATATATATATATATATATATATATATATATATATATATATATATATATATATATATATATATATATCATGTGTTTTATACAAGATAATGTACAAAATAAAATAACTATAGATATAAGCTTATGCTCCATCATGTTTGTCATATGGCCTAGCCACGCTACCCATGGATGCCTATGATTGGCCCCTCTAAATAGTGTGTTGTAAAGAGGTAGTCAAGGATTTCAAACCAACAACCTATCCCTATAGATTAGACACATGGGCCTATACCTATCCTATCTAGATAGTAGTCACCATGTGCACATCTCACTCTGGTTTTAAGGCCTACCAAGCCTAAGCCTTTCTATCTCTAACCCCTATAGGTGGTTTTAACCCATCACCATGTGCCTATGACTATCTTGTATCCTCTCCCACTAGTTTGAACTAGTCCACCTAGGTTGGGTCAAACAGAACCATAAGATCATCCAAAGTGGTAAGGTCATAAGGTGTTATCACCTCATCCAAAATTTCTTGATGTGTGGCTATAACTAGGGCTCCCCATCTGACCTCCTCTAAGCAGGATATGTAAAACCAAAAACCAAGTGTCTATCAAATCATGTATACCAATATATCTTAAATCATCTATCTATCATAATCAATAATGTAACTAGTGTTTTATATCCAAAAATTAAAACAAATTGAAACATTTCTCAGTAGTGTCAGTCTCACCAACCATAGTCTCACCATCTGCTCACCCACTGAGATCCACCTTTGTCAACTGCCTACACACTAATGAAAATCCAAGCTTGACCACTCAAGCCCATCATATTCTTCTTCTTAGTGGTCTCTTTATGGACCAACGATGTCCTAGATCTATTGTCAGATCCCCTTATGTGATATTTAGTGTTTGTATCTCCTCGTATCGATAGTGCCTATATCTCTAATAAGTGTGTGTTGGATGTTACCACCTATATTATGGTGCCTATTATGTTCCTTCCTCCCTTATATCCATATCCATATCATCTCCTCCTAGTCCTATTACCTTTTGATATCATGCTTAACTAGCCCATAATCTATCTTATTGAGGCTTGATCATCGGTATCTCCATAGGTATCCCTCCACCTTGTCTCCCTCTTGACTCTCTAGCATGTCATGCCAAATAATTAGTCACTACTAAAATATCCACTATATGGGGAAGTCCTAGTTGTCCAGGTATGTGATCCACTAAATGAGTCTCTAACCATGAAGTGTAGTGGCTCATGGTCCACACACAATCCAAAATTGTAGTAATAATATCCCAATTAGGCCATATGGTAGTTATGTGAATGTATAGATACTAAAATATCTACCCTCATGTTATAGTCTATGATGTTGGTACATAGGGCATGACCCATGCTACATAGCCCTTCTTCTATTAAATGACCTAAGGTAACCTATCATTGATCGCATGGGGTAACCTAGTCGGTTGATATATAGGGAACCCCTCATATATCCATGCACTTAAAATAATCATAGGTCACATCATCTTCTATCCCCTAGACAACATCCCATACATATAATGCATGAACTGAATGTAGATGATAGAACCAAAATCATATAACACTCCTTGATCTAGAATCAACTAGCACAACGCTATCACATAAAACATTACCTTTCCATCTAACTTATGGCATAACACTCATGTTATCACAAGTCCTATCATAGCCTTCCAAATTTCTAAAATGACCACATGATATACATCAAAAAAGCTCACCCATAATCCAAAGTAGATATTATTTGATCTTGTATCCCACTAGGATAAGGCTCATCTCTTGTCCTTTGACTATAGTCTATTAGTAATCACTGGTGTCCTACCTATCAAAATTCCAAGTAATGCATGGAAATCCTCCAAATTAATATCCACCTCGATAGTGTCCCCCTCCATCTCCAATTGAATAGTGTTAGTCAACCATTCCCATGCTCTTAGGAAAATGAAAAAGAGATCAACACTTAAATAGATATGTCTCATATTCATAATATCATTGAAGCCTAAGGTAAATAGTTGAGCCCTATCCATATCAGCTAATCACTCTAATATATTTGGTAGCCATGATGCATCCACTAGGAACCAAAATCTTTAGTATCTCTACAAAATATCAAACAACATAGGATGTATTGTATCCCAATGTATTAATAATTAAAATACATTATTAGAATTTACAAATTAACTATTTCATTAGTTTATTTAATTTATTTTTCTAGGCCTATTTTGATACACCATCAATCCATTTGATACTAGATCGACCCTATCACATTATAGTTCTATTGTATTATCCCATTGATATGCATTAATCCCTTTTATTTCATATTGTATCAACTTATTTGATACTAAATTGGCCTTTTTCTATATTTAGCATATTAAATTGGCCCTCTAGTATGCATTCATCCCCTTTTAACAAATTATATTAACCACATATTACCAACTGCATTAGCTAGAGGGTACTATGTCATCCATCTTCCTATTGCAAACAATGTTAACCTAATACTATACAATTGGCCATCTTCAACAATACTATGTCATCCCACTACTATGTATTCAGTCCCTATTCTTCTCTTGCCTTATGGATTGAGTTGATAGGGTTGACTCTAATCTTTGTATGTGGTGACTTTTTGACCATTTAACATAAATACTTAGACATTTATTGGTCCAATATTTTCCTACATATGTTTTGTTCTACCCTTAGTTTGCCTAAAAAATTCCTAGGGTCAGTTTCAAGGTCTAGATTTTGCCTACTATTCAATTTTCTATATTTATTTCAATTTCAAATGAAATTATTCAAAATTTTGAAATTTATGCTTTATTACCTATGTTGCACTCATTATGACTACTATGCATCCTCCACATCATACATATTATCTCCTCACCATGGGCACTCTCTAGGCTCAATTTAGTTTTCTCAGAGCAATGTTTTCTCCGAATGGTAAAAATAAAAAATGAATTGTTTTTTACTATTCAAAATTATTTACCTATTGAATATTTACAAGCAGATTCCATTTTTTGATCATATTTTTGTTTCTACTAGCTCTTTTTTCAAACTGTAAGATGTTCTAGAATCCTAAAATTATAGAGAATCTTTTCATATATTACACATGTATTTTGAAAAAAATGATTTTTCACCTTTTTCTCTAATTTTTATAGGTTCACCTAATGTTCCCTACATTGGACACCTTCACATTTATTTCACTTCATTTCTTATCCAAAAAATTAAGGTAATTAAAGGTATGTGTTTTTAAATTCTATTCTTTCATTTATCTTATTTGCTTCTTAATGCAATTTATTTAGCTTCAACATTGTATGTTACTATGTTCATTTCCCAAAGCATCATCCCTTATTGCACCTATGTGACACATGATGAGCTTAAAGTGGGGCATATGTATACACATAATATTTTGAAACTTTATCAATTACTGATTCTTTCTCTCTTTTAGAAACCCATCAAATCTTAATCTCTTTGAGTGCATGCCTTAAAGGGTGCATTGAGAAAGGGGTGGGCAGAGCATTGGTGCTTCATATGATTGTTGTCCCCTATACCACCACTTTTTATTTACAAAAATTTATCCTATACACTTTCCTAATCTTTAACACCTCCCTTACACACTCCTCAAAGTAATTCACCACCTTAATTAGCCCCTAAATAAGCCTAAAACCATATTTGACATTTATCATACATTATCCATCTGGGCCGACCATGTATTCCCATTGATATTTTCACATTATAGGTCTATGTCGGTCTTGGCCAACCTAGACCAAGACCTGACTTTTTTTTATCAATAATGATATAGAGTCAAATTGGGTTGACCTTGTCTACTAAACTTTTTTAAAAAATTAAGGTTAGATGCAACTATATATACACATCCATTTCCATTATTTTATAGGAAAGAGAAGAATAACAAATTGTGCATCTGATTATCCACCATTCTACTAGAGGAGCATTGCTTAGGGTTTTAATACTTTCTTTGGAGATATGGATCTTGTCTTATGAAGAAGTATTTTAGATGCATAGAGAATTTATGTAGCCTAGAGATGACTTATCATTATTATCCTTACCATAATAACCTCTTGCAAATCACCTTGGCCAAGGGAGATATTGAGGCTCAGTGGGATCATCCTCAAAGGTAATTATTCCTAACTTTACTCCTTTATTAAAGTAGATAGATTAACATTTATATTTATTTCCCATGCATTAAGATTTTCTATACATTGACTTGAGTATAGATCTTTTATGCATGTTTAATTTTTATGTTTGTTACCCCCACTTTGTGCCACAAGCTTTGGTCAGCACTAGATTAGATTTTACTTTACTTTGTAATTACCTAGTGATTATGAAAATATATGACCTGTATAGGGTTATTGCATAATGTTGCTTTACTAGAGGCTTTGGAACCCTCTCTAGTGATGTTATTTTGGTAAGATATCCATTGGTTAGGTCTAATGGATCTATCTTGGTCATGACCCCAAATATCTAATGTATCAATAAACAAAAGTGTAAGTAGGATTTATCTTCTCCAATCTAGGATTTATTAATAGGTCAGTTATATTTTCCTTTGTATACACTTGTATTTGGTTATATCCATTCAATCCATCTAAAAAAGAGAGCTACTAATTTATCCAAGACTTGGTCATTGATGAATGATTTTAGACAAGCTTGTGTCAAGATTTAATTCATGAAATGAGTTATGCATCTGAACACACACAGATTAATTTTAGTTATATAATATAATATTTCTTTATTACATTCAATCAACATATTATAAATATATAGGGATGTATCCTATTATCTAGGGGATTTGTTTACCCATAATATCTCCTTAAATAACTCAATAGTAACCACTAACCTAAGTACATACTATTGTTATAACATATAACAATACAACTTAATAACTCACCAAATATAATATGTTAGAAATAAATTTATAATTGTATTAACTATTAAAAATTAATTTACCATTATAAATACTAAAATCTAACATCCCCTCAGTTTTTACATGGTAAAATATATCTCATTCTTTGATTGTAGCATGCCACTTATGTGTGCTCATGATCAACTTGTTGATGATTTTACCCATATATACCAACCAACTTACCCAATTGGTTTTATATATGTACCATTAACCTTTCACAATTGATTTTCACAATTTTATCAAAAACCTTACACAATTGGTTTTCTTGGATTACCAAAAACCTTCACAATTGGTTTTCCTAATTTACCATAAATCTTCAAATTGTGATTGCTACAATATATTTTGATCAACATTATACAATGTTTCTTAAAAAAGGCTACATGGGGAATACACACAAGTGAATAGGAACACTCATCTATTCTTATTTCACGTCATACTAAAAATTTTGAAAAATTAAAATCCACACAACTAAAAAATGCATCCACTAAAGCAAAAATGGCCATGTTGCTAGTGGCTAATGAGAGGTTTGAATGGCCTCCATCCTCCAATACCTCTAACATCCAATAGAAAATTAGCTAAAATATATAATCTTCATCACTTAATTTTTCATGTCGACATTATTTGTTTGTTCTTCATTTTTTTCATCTTCATCTTTGGACATGGCATTTTCATGTAGTTTTCCATTTAGTAAATCTGGTGCTCTTTTCCTATAATTTGTAGATATATGACTAGATTGTTTACAATAGTAACAAGTAATCTATTTCTTTGCACTTTTTTAAGATGACCCTTTTTTGAAAGCAGATTTGATTTTTTTCTTAATAAAACCATTTTATTTCTTGTTTCTACCATACATTATAGTTTCCTCTATTTCAACAATCATAGTTATTTTTTCTTCCTCATGTAAAGAAGAAATGAGATATTCTAAACTAGGATTAAGTATAATCAATGTAAAAACCATATTAGAGTAACTAGATGACATGTTATTTTATAAAACAACTTTTGCATCACCAACATGAACAACAATTTTAATTCTAGCTAACTGATTTGAGATGGATCAAAAATTACTAATGTGTTCCACCATTTTGTCACCTTATTCCATCTTTAGACCAAACAATCTTTGCTTTAATTCTATCAATTCACTTCTAAATAGTGAACCAAATAATTTTTTTAGTGATTTTTGAATTGTATTAGATGATTTAGACAAATCTATAAGATGCAAATAAGCATCAAATAGCTCCAATCCAATTATTGTTGTAGCTTTTAGATCTTTGCTCTCCCATTTAGTTGCTTATTCCACATCTTTTGGTTTCTTCACTTTGGCATCGATAATATCCTACAGTTTTTTGTTGATTATAAATAACTAAGTTTGTACTTTCCATGTGGTCTTTTCCCTCAAACTTTTCAACATGACCAAATTTTTCTATTATGACACTTTCAAAATTTTAATAAATTAAGGATGTCAGTTGATAAAGTAAGGACATTAGTTTATGCCAAGAAAAAATCTAATTACACACAAGAAATTATCTTTTGATAACAAGACTCAATAAAAATAACAAGATTGACCCATCTTTAAAAAATGAATCTAATTCTAATATTTGATTTTTAGAATATTGACTCATTTATTTTAATTTTAGACTCAATAGATACTAAACACAATATTTAAAAATCAATAATATTTTATTACATTTTAAAAAACAAGACATCAAATTATTATAACTGACTGATTAAACCTTAAGAAATAAATAAATAATAATAATAAAGAATTAATTAACTCAACAGATAGAGCTAGGAACTCATACATATGTAACAAAAGCCTCAGATGATGATGTGGATGATTTGGTCTTCCTCGGAGTAGCACCTAGACAGATCTTGATGCCATGCTTATCGTGCACACTCATATTTATATAGAGACACAAAAATTATCCATTATATGAATATTTAAGGTCATGCCAACAAAATGGATAGACAATCTATAGGTTTTAGGAAATATCCATAAGGATGCAAGTTAGGTAATGAATATTGAGATTCGATGTAGGATAAAAATATTGAGCCACACAATACTCAAAAAATGCTAAATTTTTAATGAATGCTACTAATGTATTCACATTAAGCTTCAAATGATTTAAATCCTTGATGTCATGAAAATTTCATGAAAAGGAATTGACCATAAATATATTTTAATCTCATGTCTAAGATAGCCAAGATAGACTAATAAAGATGGATGCATGGATATGGGTACAAACATATCTAGGTGCACAGGTTGCTCAGTTGAAGACAAGACAAAACTAGTAGTTCTTCATGTATTATAGATTTAACTATAATTTATTGTGATTCTATGTGATTTAATGATCAATTAATGTCAAAGATCACAATGCATCATGATTTGAGACAGGGCTATAAAGAAATATATGCAAATAAACTAATTTCTCGTCCAATGTTGATATATAACCTTGAATGTAATGCACAGATGAATGATCATTGATGTTCATGTATTAACCAAGTGTGATGTATAATTTCAATCTTAAGAAGTGATACAAGTCCAAAATCAATGTAATAATCAAATATTAAATTTAGAAAAACTCATCCTAAATTGCACTATTATGATACCAATGATTACTTTTCAACAAGCTTGTGGAACTATTTAATTCATGTAATGATTTATACAACCAAACACACAAATTAGTTTTAGTCACACAATATAATATTTTTCTATTACATTCAATCGGCATAATACAGATATATATGGTGCATCATATCACCTCCTCAACTTTGCAAATCAAATTTATTGGTGATAGGGTTTCAACCTACAACCATTCACTCAACCTAGTAGAATATTTCCTTGTAGATATTTCAAAATCAAAGTGTGAGGATATGATATTTTATGGATTATATATGGTCTCTTCCATCTGATATTGAGTTTACTTGGGAATGCACAACAATGATAGTCATATAACAAGACCATTTGTTCCACCTAGAATTATTTAGTATGCATTTTTTTCATGCCATGCTTTTTGGATGCATTTATGCATTTCTTATGTCTATATTTCTCTACTACATTATTCCTCTATCCTATTTAAATCTATGATTCTATTGATCAATGAATCTTGATCATCCAAATGCATGATATTAGTGATGCGTAGGTGAAGGACCACATATTTCAAAGGCATGACTGCCTCCATTCCATAATCAACTTGGAATGGTGTAAATCCTATCACATGTTTTTAGTGTGTGTGATATTCCCATAAAACTATAATAAGTTGATTCTACCAGTCATCTCATTGTATATCATATATTTTTGTAAGCATTATCTTGAGTACTTTACTCGCAAGTTATGCCTAGTTTTTTTTTTGTGGATGATAGGTTATGACCTTATTGTGCACAATAAGGAATTCATTAGTGAGGTTTATGATTATTTTATTTAGGAATTGGGTACCCTTATCACTTACCAGTTTGATCAGATAACCAAACCTAGTAATGATGTTTTCATTTAGAAATTTTATAGTGTCTTTTACACCATAACTAGTTGTCACTGTAACTTTTACCCACTTTGTGAAATAATCCATCACATTAATAATGTATCACACAAGGATAAATTTATTGGTCAAATTTATTATGTTAACAAAATCTATCCCCCATTATTCATATGGTTTCTATGCAAGCATAGGCTATAATGGCATTTCATCCCTCCTATTTAGCTTCCCCATATACTAAAAAATATCACACTATTATACAATTCAAAGCATGTCCTAGAATAAATAGGGCCACCATAACCCACTCTTTAGAATCTTCCTCATAGTATAATCACTTGTGAAATGACCCCCTACTACTTTTTGGTGTGTTTATTCAAGAAGTTGTGGTCATTCATGTTCCAGGACTACTCTACATAGAACCTCATCCTTGTTGAGATGATAAATAAATCTATTTATAATGGTATATGTTAAGGATCTAGTAATTAACTAATTTTTTCTCTCTTGATAGTGTAATGGGAATGCCCCCTACTCTAAAAACCACATAATTTCTTCTAAATGCTCTAGGATTGTAGTTGCTCAGAAAAGATGTGCATCAGGAGACTCATCTTGGATTTCATTTGGTTTTTCACCATTGTGTAATATGCTTAAATGTTTGAGTCCTATATTTTCCATTCTAGGTTTAACATTTATACAAAACAAAAATTCTTTAAAAAGCATCAACCACCTAGAAATTCTTCCTCCAAGCATAAGCTTGTTGATCAAATGTCACAGTGCTTGGTGATCTATAAATAACTCAAATGGTGTCACCAATAAGTAGTGTTTGAAATTATACCATGCAAACACCATTGCTAGAGCTTCACACTCTATTTTAGTGTAATTATTTTTTAAATTTGATAGCTTTCAACTTATGAAGTGGATGGCTTTCAGCTTACAAAGTGGATGGGGTGGTCCACTCCTCCTGGTTATGTTAAAAAGGATCCCACTATTATCCATGATACATCTACATGAACATGGAATGGCTTCCTCCAATTTAGAAAACCTAGTATTAGTGTAGTCACTAATCATTATTTAAAATCTATGAATGCCTCTTGATAGGATTCTATCCATATGAATCACTAATTTAAAATTTTTAGGAATCTTGGAGTCATATTCCTAATTTATTAAGGGTCTGAGCTAATTAAATCAATAAATAATAATACAATGATTAAGATAATGATTTGTATAATTTAACTATGTTTTTAACCTTTCTATTAATAAAAATAAATGTGAAGAAAATAAAACTTAGTTGGAAATTGACTGAGACAGTTGTTGCAAGGTCTAAAATTCACTATGTAGGACTCAAACAATATCACAAATTAGGATCTCGAATTGGTTTCATGAAAGGATAGGAGAACTAAAATAAGACACCTTAGGTTCTAGTGCTATAGTCATCTTCTACCACTTTTATCTAAGAGAATTTATCTTTCTCATTTTTGTTTGTTGTGTCTATGTGAGCCTACCTATTAAATTTCAATTGTTGGATGTCTGTGGAACTCCTTATAGAACTGATTTAGTCTTCAAACCCTAGACTCCATTGTGATTTGATAAACTTTGGGAAAGAGGGTAGTTAGTGTGTGTAAAATTCACTGAACATGTATCCATACCCCTTGTGTGGGCACACTGCCTACATACCAATACTCTGAAGAGGGATCAAGCCATTTGTAGTTCTCCCACTTGATGTGATTTTGTGCAATAGTGTATATGAAGATGTAGAATGTTAAATTCGGTATCCTTGAGGTGGTTAGGGACTAGTGTGATGGTTTTAATAAGCTTGTAATTTTATTATTTGGATGTATGTAGAGAATAGGGAAATATGCTTGAGTAGTCTTGCTTGTATTCTTGCTTGTTTTGTGATATTTGCCAACCCACTTCAAAATGAACTTTGAATGGGATTTTATAGAGATCTATTGGTCACGAGTAAAATGTATTAATGTTAGGCCAATAATAAGGAGGATAATAACTAGAAGGAAATGACCATTGGTGGTAAAAATGCACTTGGATAGGAGCATGAGAAATGGACACCCTAAGGTCTGGTGCTATAGTCTGAGTTGGGCACTATTATCCTAAAGGAATGAGACTTAGGGGGATGGAATCATCATTGGAAATAATACCTGGAGGAGGTGGAATCATTATATAAAAGTATATAAATGATTGGGAATCAGTGAAAAGGTGCCTAGAAGGGTCATGAGAGTAAGCAAGAGGGACATATGGGTTGGGTATCACTAGCCACACTTAAGTTACCAATTTTCACATTTTATATGACTACATTCCCCCCCCCCTTTATTCTAGTGATGCAACAAAGTGAAATACATGGATAAAATAAAAATAGAAATCATACATGAACTTACTTGCAAGGGTGAAGCTCATGAAGCTATGTGATGTTGAGTGTGCATAAAAATAACACATTATGGAGTGTAAATATATAAGAATGAAGAGCATGAAGCTATGTGATATTGGGTGTGCATAGAGAGAGCATGATATAGAGTGTAAATATGCAAGAGTGAAGTTCATGAATCTATGTGATGTTGGGTATGCGTAAAGAGAGCACATTATGGAGTGTAAATCTACAATAGAAATAAAGAGTAGATCAATTTTTACTAGATATGCCATATATAAAATAAGAACATACAAAAATGGGTAAGAGAGAGAGGAAGAGAAAGGAATGAATATACCTCACTGGGTACATGAACCAATACAAAACCTATTGTGGTGCTAAGTGATGTTGGATGATGTTGAGTAATATTAGCTATGTGTTGTACCAAGAGTAATATTACAAATGGAGCTGAGTGCTCAATTCCTCAAAAGTGGCTCAAAAATGAAAAGTCTATCCTTTTAGCTCCATCATTGACCACTAAGTGAATCTAGGTGATCATGTGTGTGTTAATTGATGTTTAGACTATGTGTCTAATCCCTCTGAGTAGGTGGCTCAAGAATACAAAGGCTAGCTAGTCCTTTGGCTCCATTTTTTCATCATGAAGTAAAGTTATAAATTGATACTAGTAGGAATGTGTGTCATATGGAATGGATCTTAAATCCCATGAATGATCTATAATTTGACAATGTGGCATCGATAGTTGAGTGTGTACTAGAAACTAGGCCAATCTTGGCCAACTCAAAAAAGGTGGAGATTAGGCTTGTATGAAAGCCAATCCAAAACTGGGTAATAGGATTATGTGGAAGCCACTCAAAAAAGTGGAGGTTAGGCTTGTCTTAAAACCACTCCAAAATGATGTCAACCACCTATAGATGGAATAAAGCATTTAACTACTGAGAATGCTTGGGTAATAAACTAAACTTAGAAAGAAAAGAAGTCAAATGTACCATGCACATTGACCCCAATCACTGGTGTTTGAAACATGGATTTTTATCTAGAAGTTATATCAACTACCTAATTTAAAACTAGAAGTGAGATCCATCATGCCATACATGATGCCCCCTATATCTGGATTCTCTAAGAAAAATTGTATTAAAACTTCTAATTCTAAACTAGTCTACATGTGCAAAATCGTAGCCAAGCTTACCTTTCTCCCTGTGTTTGGAAAATCTAATTTTTTTGCTATTTGGTTAGGAGCACCAAAATCAGACGCCCTATTATCTAGAATTTTAGTCTAATCTTGGTGTTGTTATCCCTAGATAATTATGATGATTATTCTATAATTTTCACTATTTGCCTGGTTTGAAGTCTAGTTATTGTTCTAGGTGTTCTGAATGTTGTTTTTTTAACAGGTAGGAGCTCTAATCTCTATGATAAAACCCCTATTTATTTCCCCCTATTTTGAGGGTTAGAATGAATACCCTATAATGACTATCCTTAGAATAAAAAGCCCTGTAAGTGTGTTATATTGTAAAAATACATGATATAGCAATGATAATCGATAATATATCTCAATATATAGCATAATTTGTAATGGAGATTGTTAGATAAATGAGGGTATGCCTAGATAGATATAAAAATGTAATAGCATGTGTAATATACTAAATTGAAACTATAAATGTTAGTTTTTAGTTGTTAATTGGTAGTTGTTAGTTGTTAGTTGTTAGTCGTCAAGGAAGGATAGAACATGATATCCATCATGGCATCCAAGAAGGCAAGGTAATGCATGATGTGGATCATGGCATCAAAAATAGTTGAGAAGCAAACAATCAAAAAACACACAAGGCATGAATCAAGAATCATACAAGAGTGGCCAAGGGGCCAAACAAATAAGGGACATGGGCACATGTCACTCAAATTAGAAAGCAAGTATACAAGGCATGTTCAAATGCCACATACACATACAATTAGAAAAAAATAAGGTTGACATAAAAGCCAAAATCACATATAAGATTACAAGCAGAGGACATTGGCAAATATCCTAAGGCACACACAAGAATATAAGCAAAGGACATTATCATATGTCCTAAAGCACATATAGGAGACAAAGCAAGAACTGAGAAATGCAATCACATAAAGCTACATAAAGAAAGAAAATAAAGCATGTAAATACTAAAAATACAATCACATCTAAGTAATCAAAGCAAGAATTGAAAGTATTCAAGACATGTAGTACAAGACTAGGTATATGATACACAAGTGTTATATACTAGTAAAATGTCAATAGAGTAATCTATGTAAGCTAGTAAGTAATGTACATCAACATGATAACTAGAGTATGTGGTGTAGGAATGACATAATTTGGATGGTGTAGTCATGTAGAAGATGCCCCCAAGGGGTAGATATATCAGTGTATATCTCAAATGTAGAAGTAGGATGCCCCTTCAATGGGTAGAGTGAAACAATCAAGGATCTAGATGTCACTGCCCACACTCAAAGAAGATCAAGTGAAGCATGGTAATGTAGATAAATTAACAAACAATAGCATAAAATAGAAAATGTAAGTCTAGCATTATAGTAGAAATATAAAGCATGGATGATGCATATAATTGAAATATTTTTATGTTTTTAATTTATTTGAATGTTTTTGTATTTTTGACATATAAGCTATATACAATCAATCATAAAGAAACTATTTAAAATTAAGTTGAGAAATTATGTACAAGAAAGACTAGGAAGAAATGATATTAACCAATAAGTCTCATGGGAGACTCCCTATCATGGTGTCATGTATCGAGGATAGGGATCATGCATGATCATGAAGCATGATGGAAAGGCTAACATTATGGCTCTAAAAGTTTTATATGATATAAATGCTCTAAAATATATAAAGTAAAAACTAACTATGGGGTCCCCCTATAATTATAAGAAATGGATGCAACTAAAAGAATCTTATGGACCCATCTAGTAGTAGCAGAAGCTCTCTGAACATGTGTTCTATGTGTAGAGGCATGAGACTTCAATGATACTACTTTGGGTGTGAACACTATAGCTAGAAGCTATCTAGATTTTAAAACTATGGTTTCTCTAAAAGAGACCTCAGTGGAAGTGTATGAACTCTCTATGCTAGCAATGGAGGCCTTAATTATGTCTGAATCTAAACTGGAGGAAGAACTAAAATTGGTGGAGAAACTAAAACTAGTGGTAGAACTAAAACTAGTGACTACAAAATATTATATCGTTCTGAAGTGGGGAGTGGTAACTCATATATAACTCAGCGAACTATAAAAACCTGATTAGCATCAATGAATTTCATGTATCTATGAACTATAGAAGGTACTACTCTAAAATTTTGAATCCATGGTCAACCAAGTAACATATCAAAAACTCCTACACTAGGAATAATAGTAAATGGTATGGCCACATGTGTTGGACCAACCTATAGAGGAAGTAAAATCTCACCCAATAAAATTTGTATGTGCCCATTGAAGCCATTGATAACTATGTCCATTGGTGTAATATCCTACTCTAAATATCCTAAATGTTGTAATAATGTCATAGTGCACATGTTCACATTAGATCCATTGTCTATGATAATACTATGAATAGGATGATTATGAATGTAAGCTTTGATAAAGAGTGCATGATAATTTAAATCATCTTCAAGCATCTCCTACTCTGAGAAGGAGATGGAAGGTCTAGCTAGAACTCTAGAATTGTACACACCAATCATGTTACTCAAAGGATGTGACTCAACTGAAGGTGTTTGATATGTATTTAGTGGTGGATGTGCATGATATGCATGGTGAACACCTGATGTATCCCCTATCTCTTGTTTAGATAGTTGTGGGAAAGGATTTGAAAATATATTCAAAGCTTTATCTTGTGTTTTCTTTGCCTAAGGAGGCTCAACTTGAGTGCCAAGATCAATAGTATTTTCATCTATCCTGTCATGTATCTTGTGTTTCAAATTGATGAATATATTTATTGTGTGGCTTGGTAGCCTATAAAAATCACAAAATACATTTTGATCATATCCTTATAGAAGTGGCTTTGTTATATCAACTTCCTGAATAGGAGGGAGAGATATGATATTACATTCTAAAATTTTCTATAAAACTCTGGATGGAAAAATTGGTAGATTTTAAAAAGTTTGATGAGGAGGCACAAATAAAACCACTCATTGAGGGGGATCTAAACCCACATTAATTGTTGGTTGATTATGACTCTTATTATCATTTACCTTGACTTTGTATGGGACTTTGATATTACTCTTGTTTGTTATTTTTGATATGCTTGTGTACTTGATTTTTCCCATTGAAATGAGTTTGGCGTCCCTTTCCTTTAGTGTATGACATAACTCAATGAAGGAAGAGAATATTTTGAACATTATTGACTCATCTAAAGCTGGTAGAAGACTTTACTTGAAGAGATCTTGTAACTCTTGATCAACTATGGGGTTAGTCATTAAATCCAATATAGTCTTATATCGAAGAACATAATCTCTGAGATACTCATTTTATCTTTGTTTCTATTATGCAACTTGGGCATAGGAAACCTTATCACCAATGTTAATGTTGAAATGAGATAGGAACATGATATCTAAAGGATTGAATTCATTGATCAACTAATTTGATAGACTATAGAACCATTGTAAAGCATAATACTTTAGACTCCATGGAAATAACTTGGTTAGTAGCCAGTCATTTGGCACATAGTCCAAGCATGTTTCATGAAAAGCTCTGAATTATGTCTCTGGATCACCCTTACCATCATATAAGTGAGCTTGGGTTGGATAAAACCTTATGGTAAAGGTGTCAAAGTAATATGATGTTCCAATGGTGTATGAAGTAGAGAAAAAGAATCCAAGGCATGTGTAGGTCTAGAGGTACCTTGCTCAAGATGTAACACCTTAGATTGAAGAGATTTTATCTCTTACATAAGGGCTACCACATCAGGAGACAAAGATGTACTAGTTATATTTGGTGGTGGCATATAGGTAGGTTGGGCTATTATAGGGGGTTGTTGAGAAATAGTTTCCCCCATAATGTCATGTGTAACTAGTTTCTATGAAGGAATGGAAGACTCAACTTGTTTATCCTTTTTGATTTCCATGATAGATTGTAAAATAAGAGTATGATCTTGGGGCTAGTCCTTGAGTCTTTCTCAAAAAAATTATAGGATAACTTTGTTAAGGACAACTTCATTATCAATAATAGGTAGAAGTGGATCAAGAGTCTGATGTGGTGGGTCATGAACATCAGTGTTTATATCATCATTGTTATTCTCATATTGTTCATTATCAAAGTTATCCTCATGGAAATTTATGTAATCTAGATGTGTAGGATCAATAACAAGAACTTGAGTTTTTTTTTAATCCATGGTATATGGTCATGTTGAAGGAATCTAGGTGAATTCAAGAGGGTTACCACTAAGTCTTACACTTCATCTCGAAGGAAGAGATGCAAGGATCTTAGGTGGCATAAGGAAAACAACTTGACTAATGGAAGAAAATATTAAACAAATATAATCTACAAAAGGAACTAGAATATGTATAAAAATGATACAAAGCTCACAAACATGTATGGTGATACCTCAAAAGCAATGGGACCTAGTATATGCAACTAGGTTCTAAAAATTAATATTTATAAAATTACTATGGAATTTTAAAGTTTGAAGTGAATTTCTGATTTAAATATGCAAGTAAAAAATTAGAAATTTATTGAAAAATTATTGATTTGAAAGGACCTAGTGGATGTAATAAGGGTTTGGAAGAAAAATAAAATTTTAAAATTACTATGGAATTTTAAAATTTAATGTTAATTTTTTATTTAAATATGCAGGTAAAAAATCAAAAAACTATTGGAAAATTCTTGATTTTAAAGGACCTATTGTATGCAACTAGGGTTTGGAAGAAAAATATTTTAAAAAAAATACTGTAGAGTTTAAAATTTTAAATTGAATTTCTAATTTAAATAGGCAAGAAAAAAATCATAAAAATATGTAAAAATTAGCAAGGAATATACCTTAGGGTTTTTATGCACAAAGGAAGTCAGGTTCACCAAATGATTTAACAATTTTAAGAATATTGGAGTCATATTCCTAATTTAGTTAAGGGTCTGATCTAATTAAATCGGTAAATGATAATGAAATAATTAAGTTATTGATTTGTAAAATTTAATTATGTTTTTAACCTTTTTGTAAATAGTAATAAATGTGAATAAAATAATAGTTAGCTAAAAACTAACTAAGATGGTTGTTGCAGGGTCTAAAATTTACTATTCAGGACTAGGATAATGTCACAAATTAGGATCTAGCCTTCATTTTATGAAAGGATAGGAGCACTAAAACTGGACACCGTGGGGTATGGTGTTATAGTCATCTTATGCCATTGTTGTTTAAGAGACCTAAGCTTTCTAGGTTTTGTTCACTATGTCTGTGTGAGCCTACCTATGAAATTTTGATTGTTGGATGTATTTGGAACTCCTTATATAGCTAATTTAGTCTTTAAACCCTAGAATCCATTATGCTTTGATAAAATTTGGGAAAGAGGGGTGGTTAGTGTGTGTAAAATGCATTAAATATGTGTCCACACCCCTTATGTGGGCACATTACCTGCATACCAATACTCCAAAGAGGGATCAAGCCATATGTAGTTCTCTCATTTGATGTGTTTTTGTGCAATAGTGTATATGAAGATGCAAAATGTTAAATTGGGTGTGCTTGAGGTGGCTAGGGACTAGTGTGAGGGTTTGAATAAGCTTGTAATTGTATTGGATGGTTGTATGTAGAGAATAGGGAAATTTTTTGTGCAATAGTGTATATGAAGATGCAGAATGTTAAATTGGGTGTGCTTGAGGTGGCTAAGGACTGGTGTGAGGGTTTAAATAAGCTTGTAATTGTATTGGATGGTTGTGTGTAGAGAATAGGGAAATATGCCTGAGTTGTCTTGCTTATATTCTTTCTTGCTTTGTGATATTTGTTAACCCCATTATAAATGGACTTTGAATGGGCTTTTATAGAGATCTATTGGTCATGAGTAAAATTTATTCATGTTAGGCCAACAATAAGGATGATATGAATTGAAAAGAAATTACTATTTTTGGTAAAAATGTCCTTGGATAAGAGCACTAGAAACATATACCCTAAGGTTCAACACTATAGTCCAAGCTAGGTGTTATTATCCTAAAGGAACGGAACCCAAGGGGATGGAATCATCACTAGAAATGTTGTTTGGAGGAGGTGGAATCATTGTATAAAAGGCCACAGATGACTAAGAATCAGTGAAAAGGTGCCTAAGAGGGTCATGATAGCAAGAAAGATGGACCTATGGGTTGGGTATCACGAGCCACACCCAAGTTACCAATTTTCACATTTTATATGACTAAAAATGCATTCCTTTACATAGTAGATTTTCCAAGGGTGAATATATAGCTACATATCCTTTAATAAATTTCTTATAATATCAAGTGTGGCCTAGAAAATATCTTACCTTTGTGGAACTAGTCAGGGGTGGCATCCCAACAATTACTATGATCTTATCCTGGTCTACCAGAATTCCTTTGCTACATACTACATGACCCAGTAAAACCTTGAAGAAAAAATAAACATTTTTAAATTGAAGGCAATTTGCAGTGCCCTACACCTTTCCATCATTAGTCTTAGTTTAGACAGGTGATTCTTAAATAATAAAAATTATGCCCAATCATCTAAATAGACTTCCAAGAAGTTATGGATAAAATATTTAAACACAGTGACTATGGCTCTCGAGAAAACTACATGTGTGTTCTTTAGACTAAAAGGCATTACCTTACATGAAAATGATCCCCATTTTGTGTGAAATATGGTCTTGGATCTATCCTCTTATATGATTAGTATCTAATGATAACTTTTGAAGCTATTTATGAATGAATAGACCTCATGTCTTACAATATCCTCAATAACTTCATCTATGAAATTTATAGGTAAGGTATCATTCATGCAAGCATCATTTAGACTAAAATAATCTCCATAGACTTGGATTTCACCTATTTTATTTATTTATACTATCATTGGACTTACCCAATCAACTTTTTATATAGGAAATATTATTCATTCTTTTTTATGTGATCAATTTTAGCTTTGACCTTTAACTTCATGTTAGGATTTAAGTGTTATGGTGTTTTTTTTATCGGTCATGATGTGTACTCCTTCATTTCAATGTGAATTTCCCCCAAGGAAAGATCTACATATTTAAATTATATAAAATTTATAGGGAACACATCTTGATAATCCCTTGAGAGCTACATGACTTCTGAGTTATTTGCTCGAGTCTAGTAATCCCCAATGTGTGTCGTTTTTAGAGCATCATTTTATGATAATGTTTCCAATATATTCCTTCAGAGATTCTTGCTACATCTTATGTTCCTCTTCAGGAATTAAGTCTCTTTTTACTCATTGTCCTTCCCTCTTTGGTACATTAATGCTTTGGAGTCTATCTTTTTCATTTTGTCCTACAATCAGCTCTAATAACTATTTAACTTCTCTTTCTAGTTCAAACAAGTCTATGAGATTCATATCTTATTTGATTTTTGAGTCTAATGTTGACTCATCTTGTTCCTATATTCTATGACATGGTTTAATTATACTTTGTTATTTACTTGTCTCTTCCTAGTAGGATTTTAAGGCATCATTCAAGTTATAGTTGCATTCTACTATGACGCAAACTCCATCAAGTGATCTATGTTTTCAATCCTTTTATGACATATAAATAGTTTCAATTTTTTTAATGTCTGATGTTTTATTGGGTTGTCACTTTCAAAGATGAATGTGTTAAATCATGTTGAACCTATGTCTAGTGATTTGTTTCTATGAAAAACTCTTGGTGTATGTACGATGCAGTTGGCAAAACTCCTAAGGTATACTTAAAATAATGTACCCAATATTTAGAAGCCACTCCCTCTAAATTTTAAACTTTAATGCACCTATATATGTGGATCTCTAGATAGTCCCCTTCTTGAAAGATTGGCCAATCTCATCTCACCATCTCTATAAATTACAACTATGCAATCATCATTTAGTATACTTCTTCATAGTCTATTTTTTCATCCTAATGTACTAACCACCAGTTTGTAGCAACTAATTTTAGTGCATAATTAAGTCCATTAACCCTTTGATCAATATCTACCATATATTATTGAATTCATTAAATGAATTGGTCAATGTCCTTAGTTACAAATAACATGCACAAAGGTCTTATTTCATGGTCCCCTTTTGACCAATTCAATAGATGAGTATTTGAATCACCACCGATCGAAGACATTATATCCCAAGGTAGTATACCTTCAGCATAGGATCAATATAGTCCTTATTTATGAAACATGTATGATATACAAAATCTACTTTAGAATGTGTGGGAGATCTTATTGACATAGATCACACGTCATTTTTGTTTAGATGTAAAATATATATATGGTTTATCATTGGCTTGTATGTTATTTTCATAGTCCTGTATGGTAGTTATTCACTTCTCAGATATTGGAGTGAGTTTTTGGAGTTACGGTATAAAACATTACATTCTATACCTCACAATTCTTGTGGTTGCCTTTATGCATTAACTTTTATCCAATAGGACAATATGGAGAGTTTGGTTCCTTAAGGATTATGTATGGTTTGGCCTCTAATTTTTTCAATGGGATTATGTTGACCTTGTCATTTTGGTGAGATTTCATCTGGTCCAGGACTATTTTAATTATCATCTAGCCACTATAAGCCCACTTATTTCCAATCAGCATAGGGTAGTGTAAAACCATTGTCTTCATGTCGATGACTTTAAAATCTCCTCATACATTGAGGTCCATGATTTTTATCTCTACATATTCTAAGCATCCAATGGGTTCCACTAATTCATAATCCACAAGGTTGAGTGTGACTCAACTATAGTTCAGTGGCTTCCCATGTCGACTTGGGAATCATATTTATTGTGTTGTTGAAGTCAAAAATTGCATTAAGTATTTTATACCTCACTATCTCTATGCCCATCCTTGCATCTATGTCCCATAAATTCTTTATCCTTACCACACCAATTTATGTGATCTCTATAGTCCCTTATACACACATTCCATTAAATTATGGAAAAATTTGGAGATGTTTTATTATATGTCCTCATTTTGAAGGGTGCTTAACAGTTTGATAAAATCTATCAATGGAGTCAGAACTCACTCTTGGCACATAATGTGCACTACTTATCCATATATCTACATATCAGTGGTGGTATCATTAGTCTCTATAGTCCCTTTTTGTTATATGGTTTTTATAATCTACACAACTTCTTTTATTAAACCTTTCTTAGTAGGAGGTTTAGGATACTTATCTACACAAACCTTCTTGATGTCATAGTCTTGCAACATTTTGATAGGCTATAGTCCTTTCTCTGCATAATGTCTTAGAATTACCACATAAATAACATCTTCATGAGGCTCCATGTTGATTAAGTTAACATTATGCACTACTTTTTTTGCATGTTGTTTCTCCAGGACTAGACAATCTTTAGTGTCATGATTATCTGATATATGATAATAATCATATTAGGCTTGTTGTTGGGGATTTAAGTGATAATTCCTTTGTATATGGTTGAATTCTCTATATAGATAACACTTAATAGGTTATTTTTAAGAAACATTTACTCTTCTTCTCTATGCACCTCCTTGATAACCTCTACTATATCCACCTCTTCCTTTATTTGCTTGAAATCACCAATTATAGGACTATTGTAGTCTGAAGTCTATAGTTTTTAGTTTGGCATCCATTGTTGAGTTTGATGTACACTTGAATATCCACCATATTGGGGTTATAATGACTATGATGCCCATACAGGTGGTTGTGATTGTAAAATTACTAGATTCTAAGAATTCCAATTCTGAACAGGAGGTGTCTAATTATGTATAAGTTGATTTTAACTAGGCATTTCTATAGATTGATAAGTTGGTATCTTTGGTGCCCAAGGTGTGGCATCAGGGTTGGTAACTTATTTATTGGCTTCAACAATTAGGTTAGTTTAAGTTGTAGCAATTCTTTTCAAATAAATGACTACAAAAATATTTTTATTGGTGTCTTCTTTTAGTTTTTGAAGGGATTTGTAGTTTTCTTCATCATGATCATGAGATTTGCATAAATTATAGTATAATGTATGTGGATTCTTTACATACTATTATAAAATGTAACATTAAGACATTGCATGTCCCAAAATTATACATATATTGTAAAAAACTATTTTTACTTTAGGACACTCATTTTTGTGGTATCTTTGTTTACCACACTCCATGCACTAGAGATAAAATCTTGGCCTTTCTATGTCATCCTATTATTTTTCTAACCTTTTATAATAACTTTTATCATATTCTCCATCTATGAACTTGGAGCTGAAGCTTCTCTAGAATCTTTAATCTATGTTACATGGATCATAGTTATCCTTGCCTCTAATTTTATAAGATACTATGTTTGTATAATGTCAAACATTATTCTCAATGATAAGCCTTATACAAACCAGGCAAATTTATCCTTGTCTACCAAGACAAATTTGACTTTGTTCATTACACTAGAAAATTTATGGTCATAGTCATTACTAATCTCTTTTGCTCCTTACCGAATTTCCTTGAGGTTTTGGATGGTCTGGCTAGAACTTATCTTTATTTTGAATTCTATGATAAGCTAATTATTCACATTCTATAGACTTCTTAGGATTGTGTTTTTAAAAAATCATAAATTCTAAGGTTCATTCTGATAAAGCACCAATAAATTCACATTTCTTTACTGCCTCATCAGTGACTCTTTTGGATTGCCACTTCATATCACAAATAAATAGGTATTTTTTAGGGTTTGTAGACCCATCATACTATGAAATATGAATAAAGGCACCGAACTGCAATGCCATATTGGAATTTTTCACAACTATAAAAATTTGTGGTTATATCAGAGGTGTCTATGAAATAATAGGACTCACCACTATTGTTAGTGTTTCTTTAGGTGGGGACTTCACTATCTATTGTATCTAATTTGGATTTGATGATGAATAAGTGTTTGAATTATTCTCTTCTTCTAGAGTTTATATATTTACAATCCACTCATTTAGTTGTTCAATAATGTGTGGATCAGTCTAAGTTAATGCTAAGGTTTTTATGCCTCTCTTTTGTTCTCTTATGAACCCTTGTGCTACCTAGTTATATGTTTTCTCTTAAACTTTCTTTGTTTTGTTATGAACTTCTTCAAACACTAGTCCTCACCACTCATCATATTTTAAACTTTCTACAAAACTCTTATTGTGTTGAAAAAAATAGGCTAGGGGGATGTGAAGTTCTAAGGTGAATAATCATTACCTTTACCCTCATCATTTTAGGAGCTTAAGCCTATGATTTTTCAACTATTAATTTCTCTCTACTCCTTAAGTGAGAGATATAGTTCCTCAATATGAAATACTCTTCTATATATCTATAATGTAGGACTACTGACAACTTGATCTACCTCTACACTACTAGATTCATCATCTCTTCTTTCTTTGTTGTTTTTCTTATCTCATCTACTAATCTAGGGCCCACTTTCCTTGCTTCTTCCTTCATCTCACTCCATTTCTCTTTATTCATCCTTACTCTTTTCTCCTACTCTACTACTTTGTTTACTCCTAATCTTAGGTACATAAGTATTCCTTAGGATATTCCACCTCCATTGTTGTCACAATTCTCATTCTAATTATAGGGTTTTTTCATTCTAGCTCTTGTTGAACCTCCATTCTAACCTCATATTCAATCTTTTTCTACATTTTATTTCACCATTCACCCATATATCACACACATCCCCATGATGCCTGAAGTGACTAATCCATTTCAAAGGGATTAGGTACCATTACTCTTTCCATATCCAACATCTTAACTCGTGTAAGGATTTGATGCAAAAATTTCTCTATTATCCTCTACACAAATAAATACTATGTTATTTCAAATTCTATGTATCTTTGTACTACAAACTCTGGAATATATCTGTCAATGGTTGTGGCTATCTAAGATATATCGCACAAGTCCATATATTCTCTAGTGTTTTAATCTCCTCTATTTTCTCCCCATTAAATACAATGTCAATGGTTGATCTAGATCTGGAGTAATGATATTCTAGACAAGCTAACTGATTATCCAATAGTCCAAGTAGTTCACACTAGAAGACTTCATATATTTCATTATAAATATGTTCTTGTATAATCTATCAATTAGAACACCCAACTTTTTTGTGTTTTTTCTATGAACTCTAGGATTTTTTGATGTAACCAACATTCCACATCTTTTTGTTTAGGTAGCCACTATAGCATGCCTACAAATAGTGAGATCCATACTCACCACACCATTATTATCATAGTTCCTGATATTTCCTCAGAACATGGTAATTATGGAAAATAACTTGAAACTCATAGAAAGGAGATCAAAAGATGACTATAATAATAAGAATATAACTTATAAGGCTTGTGTAGAGACTTGAACATATATAATCTACTAATTTACAACTAATACTACTTAAATTAGATCTATGCTTTCAAAGAAAACTATAACATAAAACATATTGATAACAAAACTCTTCATAGATAACAAACACCCAAAAATATATCTTAATGTGTTTTGAGCCTGCACTCAGATATAACTTATCTATTTCTTACTTAAACTTACCATGTTATGTTAAGAACCCTGATTATAAACATATTATGGAGCAATTTTTTCATGACAAGTGAAATAATATGCCTATAAAGATAACATCAGGAATTACTATGATCAACATGTTTAACAATAACTAAAATAGTAACATCAACCTCTTCCAATCCAATAGAGGTTAACTTATATTATCTTCACAACTATTTTCAACTTTTAAGTGGTTTCTCTCATAAACATCTACCATTGCATCATCCAAGTTATTGCAACAAACATGTATCTGGTGTGAAACTAGGAATAGCCTAAAAAGAAACAACTACAACCAAATCTAAACCTACTAATATGTTCCCTATACTCTATGTGTTGTGATGCTCACACAATTTCTCACTAACAATGATAATAATAAGTCCATAAAGAGTGTGTATTCAATCTCTTATAGTAGTGATAGAATGCACCATGGAATCAAATATAAGCCTTAGAAAAATAATGGGAGCAGGAGGAACAAACGTATTTTTGCATACCATTTGATGTCTAATGGTAACAAGAAATAAATTAGATTAAATATCACAATAATATGGATTATGAGAGGCTAAATATTGTTCATTATTAATTTCAACCTTATTAGTGCACAAATATTTAATCCATGGAATTACAAAGGTGTTATATATTTTGCATATTAAATGAAAATAACATGTAATGATTACAATCTTAGATTGAGTTAAGAAATAGAAACTATATTAATACATTATGGTCATGTGTAGTTTTTAAATGAAATAAAATAAAAAACTAGATTTGAAACCCTAGAATGAAGGATGAAATGCTAAGGAAAGACGTATGATTTTGTTATGTTCTAAACAATATACAAGTTCACCATTATGTTTTACCTTTTTTTTTAAGTGAACCTAAAAATTATAAAACTTAGGATTGATTCAAATTATATGCAATATATAATTAAATCCAAATTTAAATGTAAAAGGTAGAATCTGATTTAATAATTATACTTTATATAGTTAGAAAAGAACTAAAGAGAAGTATATACTTAGTGGTTTATCATATTGTGCAGGTCTGATACTAAATATAAGTGGTAGAAAGGGTAGGAAACTAGATCAAGTGTCACCCAAATTAGGAACAGAGTCTTTGGATGTACCTAGACAAAATAATCAATCTCTTCATGGTATCCACTAGCATTATCATCTAAAACTTAATTGATTCATCTGAGAGGATTTTGATTCTTTATTTCCATATAGACCAATACATTTGCATTACAACCATCTTTGTGTGTGATCCTAAAGGCTATTTGTGTGTGTAAATCTATAAATTTGTCCCCTTATCTTTGAAATGCTTTGTATACTTTTAACACTATGTTTAGGCCTACAAAATGGGGGTAAATGTGTGTTGAGTAGACACCAACCACTCCCAAATGAATGGTTGAATGTTACATATCTAATAATTTGAATAAAGAAATCAAACCACATGTAGTACTCATTGTTAGGTGTATGCATACAATAGTTCTTCACTAAATGTAACTTGTGATCTATCTTTCTTCACTTTACAAATGACAACTTTGTCTTGGATTTGAGGTGCTTAAAACTTAGTTAAGACTTGCTCCTTGTGACTGATGGTTGAAATGGAAATAATCAGGAAATCCCTTTTAATGTGTAAGTGATTGATATATGCTTGATAGGTGATTGATGGATATGGAATGGACTTAAACCTATTGTTTATTTATATGAGACACTTTGGGTAATTTATCACACCACCAACATGTAAAAAGAATGGGCCAACCCATAAGATGATTTTTTATTTGAAAATTAGTTATTGTTTGGTGCAAGATGAATCTATCAGGTTTAAACAAATACAAAATTCTAAAACAATTTACATTTTATATATTTTTCCATATGGTATAAATGTTGATTTGATGATCTAGAGATAGTTTGAATAATATTTTGAACAAGTTAGACATAGACTAGGGAATTATTACAAGTGACTGATAGTAAATCAGGAAGGTTAGACCCATGAATATCATGTAGATGTGAGATAAGGGTTGATAAGAACCATATATGTATGCACAAGTCATGTAAGGTAGAGATAGGTTAAAACTAAAATTTATAAGAATCTAATACCAAATTTAAGTGTCTACAATACACACAAGTCATGTAAGGTGAATGTAGGTTAAATCTAAAATTGCCAAGTTTATAATACCATATTTTAATGTCTACAAATTCCTTCCTTTTATTCTAGTATTTAAATTAAATGCAATATTATAGTAAAAGGATAAACAGATGTAACTGATTGTGTATAACACACTTTATCTTGGGCAAAAGGCTTCGAATGTGTAACTTTTTCTAAGAAAACCTACAATGCACATGTAGTAATCAATTTCTATATATGAAAATGAAATTTTAAATGGAATTAAAAAATTTAAAACTTAAAAATCAAATAATTAATACACTTATAAGTTGTTGGACCATGTTTCCCACTATGATGTTATTGGAGATGATGCTTTCTATTGAAGCATTAGATAATTATGTATCTTACAAAAACATTGAAAATTCAGGTTTCTTGATTAAAAAAATGGATAATTAGGGGTGATCGCTTCCCAATGAATAAAGTAAATAAGGTGAGGGCCATGGGTTGAGAATATAAATGATTTAATCCTAAAGAGTAGTGTTATGATGTTGAGTGCATATGATATCAACCTCACTACTCATGTAATTGATCTTGAACCCAAAATAAAAATGGGAGCCTATAATAGGCTCATGAATCAACCACTACAGAAGGACTTATATATTCAATATGTAACACTCAGTACCATCAATGTCATTCTCTTCAGTATAAAATTGTAAAAGTGTGTGTGCATGAAGAATGTTCACCCCCATAATTTGATCCAATCGGTGCCAAAATGATATAGAATGTTATACATCTATATCTCATTGTCCCATGATCTAAAAAATATGAAAACATATAACTTATGTTTGTGTAAAAATATACATTACATATGCCCCTAAAATCTGTTCCAATCTACAAATATATATCCCATAATCCAAACCAAAATTATAACCTATACCAGTCTGAACTCTCTAAATCATGTAATTAAGTTTTTTTGTAATTGGGGGATTAAATATCTATGACAACCCCACTAATATTCCCCCTTTTGATGTGACATAAGGTAGCCTACAAATTACTCATCTTGAAATAAAATATTTAAATACATCAAGTTATATAAAAATATGTAATCATTTATAAGCATGTGCTTACATGTGGAAAGTGTTTCATCATCGTAATTAATATTTCATGAAATTGTCTATGAAACAAGTAGTGTAAGGCAATTTAATTTCATGTCAAGATAGATATATAAATTAGGTGCATAATAGTAAGCATCATGTTATAAACAATGAACTAAATAATGTACTCAATAAAGGTGCATGATATAGATCATAACACCACACAAAAATATTAAGTGAAGGTGCATTATATAAATCATGGCATCACAAACTCAACAAGCTGAGCATGTAATCCTAGATTTATCCACTTACAAGCACATAATGTCATGTCCACGTGCACATAATAAATAATTTGTAATAACACTCAATGTCACATAAAATAAGTACCACACATAATGGATAAAAAAATGCCACATAAATAAAGGGCCCAAATAAATATTCATGTAATGAAAACTCAATAAAACAAAGTTAAGGGTCTAAATACAGAGTCATACAAATAAAACTCAAATAAAAAAAATTGATAAGAAAAGATAAGGACCCAAAGAAAGAGGCACATAATGATACACTCAAAGAAATAATGTCACACACTAAATAAATAGATAAAAAATAATAATCAATTATTAAGCTATATGAAATTAAATAGAAACATTGAAGCATAGAACAAGTTAAACTAATCTACACCATAAATTTATGTCAATGTCATAACATAGAAAAATAACATATCCATGAAATGTAGCACTGTAAATAATATAAGAAAGAGAAAAACATATGTAAAAAATCAATATAACTCAACATGATAAGTAGAAAAATTCATAGAAACACATAATTTATAACAATGTAACCCATGAAATGAGATTCCCTAGCATTAAAATGGCCCATAGGTATAGGAATTCCTTACATATGTACATCCATGTATCATGTAAACCTATATGTCTTGCATCTCACTCATATTTATTGTGAAATACATGTGCATATCAAAATGATATGTAATCTAATAAATGTGATAAATAACATAAATGAATAATTTAAACTTACAAGCATGTCATGTTTAGGTAATAATTTTTTATATTTGAAATATTTTGATTTTTTGTATTTTTAAAATATTTTGAACACATGTAAGGAAATCCAAGTGGCAAGGATATGAAATTGAATAATGGTAATGATCCAAACAACTCAAAACTTATGTTAATGCATAATGTGAACCAAATGTGATATCATGGCAATGTAGAGTAAGTGAAGGAAAGTAATGTGCCCCCGCTGTAAATGTGAATCTCAACATTGTACATAAGTCCACTAACTATTAGTAATTTTTAGATGTCTACTTTGTCTCTTCTCCCTCTTCCCCCACTTTACGTTTTATTTCTAAAACATCCAATGTTATGTATATTGAATGAAATGTTGGGATGTTCTTGATCTCATTGATGTGATCCCTTCTTAAAATTACCCATATGACCCTTATTTTATCCTTTTTGCTTTTTCACCATTAGGTGTCACTTTGTGTTCCAATTGGTTCTAATTTGATTTCAATTTAACGATCAATAATCATGTATTATAGTTAATTTAGGCATTAAAATCATTTCAGTAATCTAATGAGAACATAGATAATTTATTCATTTTGCCTAGGAATATATTGAGCATTTATAATCATTGTAGAGGAAATAAGGCAATCAACAGAGCATTAATTTAATCACACAAGTTTGTGTTTAAACATGCACCATAGTACAATATTTTACATGTTATTGTAGTTATTCTAATTATATAGGTTTGTTTTTTTCCATACTATTATTATCTAGGGGCCCAAAAAATATTAATATAGTTTGACTATTATTTAGTTTAACACATGACCCAAAACTTATTTTGTTTTACTTAAGTTTTCAAATATTTTTGATAGATTAGGATAAAAATAATAGTTTTGTTTTACAAGTGACCAAATTTAAGGAGCATAAATATAAGTGAGGTTTTTATGGAGATCAACACTAGGTGAATTCAGTCATCATAACATTTTTAACTTGTGTTCATTTTCATATGGAATGAGAAAATTATTTGAACATTGTATAGAAAGTAGGGAACATTCTAGACAAACTTATCTCATCATCAACAAATTTATAGTTAAAATGTGTATTATGCTAAGCACACATTTCCAATATCAAAGCCTAACAACCTTCATCATATCACAAAATAAAATAAAATGCACCTAAACCATTCATGTCAATATTTTCTCTAATTTTAAAATTAATTAATTGAGGTCAATTATTACTTATATTATTTAACTTAATTAAAATAATAAATTATTTGTGCCATTATTCAATGTGAATATTTCTAACCATATTATTATCTATGGACTCGACCTTCTTGATTTATTATCAGTCATCTACAATAATTTCTTAGTCACTACCTAATTTAATTATTATCCTAATTAGGTTGTTTCCTAATCACCAAATCATTGTTCTTGTTCTTTTGATGCCTCTAGTTACAGTCAAATGAATCTGGCTACCATATTCATCCACTTGCACTAAATCTATATGTGTGCTTTGTAACAATATATTTTTTAAATTCAAGTCCTTCCTATGGGTCGGTATATACAATTCACATGTTAGTGGTGGACCACATTACCCAAAGACTCACCTATTTAATCACAGTAGGCCTAAGTCTATTCCTATCTAGTAAGTATCTATTTAACTCCTATTAAGAGAACATATTTCATTTGCACATTAAGAAAAATATCCCTAAAGCTTCCAAATCATAAACCCCTTAAAAGAGTAGGCCCTAGCCAATTTTGAATCACCTATAATCTAAGTCATGTCTACTTATTATCAATTTCAAAATTTGGGTTCTTCCTTGTATCCATATTAGTGGATCATTATTACACACATACATTTAGTGGGATAACTATGTGTAGTTTGAGCCCTCTTCAGAGTATTCAAACTTAAGTAGTGATTATCCACTTAGTGAAGGGCGATTGATTTTGGCTTAACCTATATTTCCCAAAAAAAATTTATAGGTAAACCTAGTGTAAAAATTTTATTTAGGGTTTTGAGATGGAGATAGAATTATGGACTTACACACAATAGCGAGATTTTGATATTACACATAATAATGGTTTATAATTATGTACAATAATATCTATCAAAATAGTTTAAAGCATCTCACAAGGATATTTTTGGTAGATATCAGATGCCTTTAATTTCCATAGGCATCCAACTACAAGCATATTCATCTAGGTAGGTCCAGATAGTTGATTTCTACACTCGAGCAACTCTAGATATAATTTTAGTCCTTTTTTCCACCTATGCACAATCTCAAATCCAAATAGAATAGTAAAAATCTAAATACGCTATCTTATTGATCATTTATATAAATAGTAAAATGTAATTAAACCTCTAATTTTAAATTTATACATGTGTAAATTACATATACTTTATACGATCCAAATATTCATACTTATATACTTATCTAGAGCATTAATCCAAAATAAGAAAAAACATATAGGTGAACCCAATAATTATCTTGAGCATGTCAAATCCTAGGTTCTCCCTTAGGTTTTATTCCCTTTTCCTCATGATTTCATATTTATATATTTAAGGTTGATTTTTAGACCTAATTTCTTATCTCCCCTCATTAACATAAATCACTAATGGCTATAATGGATATACATAATTTTTATTTTATAACTCAATCAATGATTATAATCAATATAATTTTATTCCCTATCATACATAATATCTTTGACAACTATTTAATCAAAAGGGTCAAATAACTATACAAAAATACTAAGGTTGAAATCAATCATGAAGAATATTTAGCCCTCCTTAGTAATTCATATCGTATATATATTCAATCTAAGCTCATTCTAGTAAGTACTAAACATCAAACAGAATGCATGACTAATTTTGTTCATCCTACCTATATAACCTCAAGGTTGTGTCAACTACCATCCCACACCCATCATTCACCCAAGGCTTATACTGGATACTACAGCCCATGTTATCACTACAAAAAGTGGTTGAGTGCCCCACCATGAATGACATAATAAAGGTAGTCAATGTGTTCCTCCTCCTCCCCCTCCACCTCTCATGAGACCAACTAATAAAACCAGAGGGTATGATATCATTGACTAGATATATAATACTCAATCTAAGATTTATATCCTTTAATAACTAAATAGGTTATCCCTCAACAAGGATATCCTATGTGATACATCATGTGATACAAATTTTTTACATGATAAAAAGCCTGCATATTTTACTTCCATTATGAACACATTAAAGAGTGGAGAAGAAATAATTTCCTTTAAAATGAATATTTTCCTACCAAACATACATTAGAAAAAAATATTCCACTTTTCATTCAATAAAAATTATTAAAAAAATAATTAGGAGGGTTTTAATGGATAATGGTTCAATGTTGAACATTTACGACATAACATTATTATAAACATTAGGTGTCAATATGGATATTATTCAAAATCTAGATAATAACATAAGAGGGTTTTATAATATCCCTTTCCATCTACTTGGATCAATATCATTAGATGTGATAGAGGGATCCAAGACATTTATTACCATGTTCCAAATCATGCCTAATTATCTACACCATAACTTAATTTTAGGTCGACCATGGATACATGCTATGAAATCAGTACCATTTACACTACATAGATGCTTAAAATTCATGCATAGTGGTCATTTATACACATGTCCTTCTAAAAATTATCCTTTCAAATATTGTAAAATTATGTAACCTAATAATGAAGGTAATTCACAA
The DNA here is from genome assembly GCA_037957365.1 of Torreya grandis. NCBI lineage: Eukaryota > Viridiplantae > Streptophyta > Pinopsida > Cupressales > Taxaceae > Torreya > Torreya grandis. The sequence continues at coordinate 1,508,065 of JARHVA010003899.1, read as the reverse complement.
TCATATGCTATTTATTATTCAATAGTACCTCCATAACATATTATCCAAATAAATAGAATTCATACATATGAGGTGTAAACTAAAGGAAAAGGAGCCAATTATAAATGTGTCAATCAATAAAGAGACAATAAAGGAATCATGAACTAATGTTGATCTTAAAAAATTAAAAATACCAAATCTTGCCCTATTATTCAATTTAGAGTATCCAAATCACATATTCACAAATTATGATGGAAGTGATGATGATGATTATGAAATACCCACAAATATAGATGATTATTTGGCCAATATAAATTTTATACTTATTTATCCATATGAGTAATTATCTTAGAACTTGTTTACACTTATCAATCCAAAAGAGTATTAGAATAATTCATATATAAAGACTATTGATAAATCAAAAGTTTATACTCAATATCAATCTAAATTAGATAAATAAAACATAATACTTCATAATAATCAAAATTATGGGAATGCAAATAATCAAGTTACATTATAATAATAAAATTATACTTCATAACAATCAAAATTATGGGTATATATTCAAGTCACATCTTTGTATGGCCATTCCACTGATAATATTGACCTACCCTAGATTGATTATACATGTATTTTCATTTCCTATACTATTTATCATACTAAATGGATAATATATTCTACCATGTGTGATGATTACATATATATATATATATATATGATAGACTAGTTTTGCTTGTTCTATGCATGCTTGTTGTTATTGCTTGTTATATTGTGTGACCAATTTTTATTATATTATGTGCCTTAAAATATGACTATTATTTTAATTTGTATGGTATGACCATTTAATGTGTATTACATTAAATTTATCTCTTTCCTTGTGTGACATTGATTCCTCATTGTATGTGTCTCTTTTTTTATGTGACATTGTGTTTTCATTGAGTTTAATTTGTGTGACTCTTCTTTTATGTGGCATTGTGTGTTATTGTGTGTGCTTCTATTTTTTTGGTCATGGCCATGAAATCATATGTGTGAATACATATAATTTTTTTTTTTGATCTTGTGATGTCATGATCCATATCATGTATCTTTATACTCGTGTGTGATGTCATGATCTATATCATGCATCTTATTGCATGGATTCTGATTCAATGTTCTTATCTATTATGACTACTATTATGTGCCTAATTTTTATTTCTATATTTACATTATGCTTTTATGATTTAGGATACATGTTTCATATATACTTTGATATTATAATCATATTATGATGACATATTCTCCTCATGTTATCACATCTTTTACATGCTTACATATTTTGATATGACATGATGTGTATAACTCTTTTATTTTGAGATGAATAATTTGTGTGCTACATCCCTCACCTCAAATAGAGGCATAATAGTGTGATTTTCATAGATATTCAAGCCTCTTTTTACATATATTTGTATTTTTTTCAAATTATCAGGTTGGTTTAGGTTATAAGACATGTATAGATTGAGACAAATTTTGGAGCATGTGCATTACATATGGAGACATTTTATAGGTGCATGAGTGACATGTTAAAAATATTAGATGAGCATACTTATTAAATTACAAGGATTATATGGAATATGCTATAATATTTATTAAATTAAGGATAACATGATAGAGAGATTTATGTAATTTTATATCAGATTGGGATACTTGGATAAAATTATGGGGCATGGATGTTGTTCATGATTTAAATTTTTAATTTACATTATGGTAACAATGGTATCAAAGGTAAAATTATGAATCTAAAATCCTTTTATAGTGGTTGATTTAGACTAATCATATGTGCATATGAATATGGGGTTCCATAATTTACATACAATCCTATTATGGGGCTTCATCTTTTATATACAAGACTAGTATGGGGCTCCACCTTGACATAAGAACATAGTATGGGGTTCTACCTTTTTCATCTTAATTCCATTATAGATTATTAATCAATTAAATGAGTTGTTTGGTTGAGGCTATGCATTGTTCAACTTGTTAAGCACTTCTCCAAATTTTTAAGGGTTAGGGAATTGAACTTCCCAACCCATTTTTTACATGATAGAATTTTCCTTGATAAATAATCACCCTAATCTCCAATAATTTAAAGGGTGACATGGTTACCTTAATTATAAGTGTATTACTTCATTTATTTTCAAATTTTAAATATTTAATTGATCTTATTTAATTCATATTTCATATCATATATGTATATTTATTACTATATATTTTATTGTAATTTTCATGGAGCAAGTTGGAGACTCAAAGCCTTCTCCCAAAGACAAATTGTAATAGAGGATTTTCAAGAGGGACCGTAGCCATTATAAGAGACATGTAAAAAAGGTTGCATAGAAAAAATATAATAATAAGCCTACAAAATAATAATAATAAATAGAGGAAAAACTAAAATAATAGCTCAAAAATAGCACAAAGTTAGCAAAAAACACACTAACACCCTAGACACATCCAAGTCTCATATGCTTTCACCCAATTATCTATCAAGATCATAAAGGTATTTTCCATGTGTTGAGTAGTCCGAGACACATCATCTTATCAAAAAATACCCTCCATCTTCTTGTAAGTCTTGGTAATGTCAGAATTTTCATTTTTCCTATTTGGTAGCAATTTTAACCCCTCCATACTTTGCAAATATTTTTTCATAATGATGAAACTAAAATCTACAAGGATAGTAAGATTATCCTTAAGATTCACATTTTCTATCTCCATTATGTCCACTCTCTCTTTCAAATACATTAATAACTCATCTCCAAAAGGTCTACCTTAGTACAAAATATATCATTTTGACTCAACTTGTTCACCTCCACTTTGAGCCTTTTGTGATCTTTCATGAACTAGTAAAGAATGGCCTTATGTAGTTCCACTTCATCTATAATTATATCTAGACTATCTTAATTATTTAAATTATCAATTACCATATAAAATTATTGTTGTCACTCAATTTTGCACCCTTGTATAGGTAGTTCAATCCTACTCCAATTGAGTGAAACAATGGGATTACCCCTAGACCTATGGGTTGTCTATATTGGGGGTAAACCTCTAGTTCATAAGGATAACTCCCTTGATATATATATTTAAGATCATCACCTATGCTACTAAATTGTTGGGATGAAAAGGGAGAGAGAAACATGAAATAAACCTAACCTAATGAGGTGATGCACTGACTTTAACTCCATAAGACTACTATGAACTTGCACTATGAAAGGTGATTCACAAAATTGATCTCAACATCCAAGGTTTCTCTAACATAAGTATTTCAACATGGAGGTAAGATGCAATGCATTTATCAAAGTCGATGAATAATATGTCTGATTTTATACACTATTACTCTTAATTACACTTAAATATATACAAGAAACACTAACTACACTTCACGTGGCCTGTTAGAGGGTAGACTACTTGCACAAAACATGAAAGAGTAAGATGAACATAAGGAGAGATGATTATCACTTGCCATTCAAATATAAACTAATTCAAACAATTAGACAATAATTTGAGAACTAAAAACCAATTTTAAATATTTTACTCAAAGGTAAAATCAATACTCAAACTAGCATGCCTTTGCCATACTAGATGTGGATTTATTACAAATCCAAAAGTCGATGCTTATAGAGAATTGTGAAGAGAGAGAGGGGGGCATAGTAGAATAGGATTTACAAGTGTCATAATGAGTTAAAAAAAGAAATGGATTTATAAAATAGTCATAAATATACTTCTAAATCCATGTTTCTCACTCTTGAATATGCTCCAACCCTCCATGTGGCATAGGAGTTAGAATTAGATTTGACACCTTAACTAGCTTCTTGAAAATTGCCTTTATTTACATAAGAAGAGTGATAAATGGAATTATAAATAATAAATTCATCATTAATTACTTCATACCAACTCATTTTACACCTATCATGCCTTAATAAACTCCTCTAGTTTGGTGTTTCATCATTCATATGCATAGGTGTCTTGAAACTCTTCATTTCCCATACCTAGTTAGGTCTAAGTGGCCCAAAAATCAAGTTAATATTCATAAAATAAATCTTTATCCATGTATCATATTAAAATATCTTATTAGACATGAAAAAAGAACATTTTGGTTCATGCAATAACTCTCAAGACTCCATTTTGCTCCTCAAGTCTCACTAGGCCTATTTTCCTTATAGCCTTAAAAACCTATAAACCTCCTTGTGTAGGAGAATGTACGAAGGCAAATGATAAAATGAAGGAATATTATATGACCTATTATGTCTTTTAAAATTCATGAAAATTTTCATGTCCAAATTCTGAGTGGAAGTCAATTTTTTTGCCTTTCTTTATCTTTAATTAGGCCTCTTTGCCTAGAACCCTATTTTCCTATTCTAGACTTCTCCCACATGTTTTAAATCACCCAAAGTCATTTGATTCAATTTAAATAAGATATAACCAAAATAAATGTAAATTATTAGGTCATGAAACGCTATGAAAGTGTGAGAACAATGAAATGACCTTGCCACCTAGTCTCATTCTAGGCCTATTTGAAATTGGCTTGGAAAACAAGTTTTGTTTAACCATTTCCAAAATATATTGTGCATATTTTTAAGATTAAATATGTTAAAAACACCCCAAATTATCTCATATAATTATTTTAAAGTTATCATTTGCTTAAAACACTTACAAAACACCAAAAAATATGCAAAATAGGACATTTATTGTAGTCCATAAAGCTATAAGCATGGCAAAAATAAATTTGGAGAACCTAATTGAAGTAATAAAAAACATATAATATATTTAAAGAGAAAAATATGTCATTAAATTTTATTTAAAGGTCCATTTGTCTTGACTGGTCACTATCAAGGTTTTATGAGGGTTTTAACCATGTTTCATTTTTAAGGATTGTTCATAAAGAACATATCCTCTTTATCTCTCCTAATACCAAAATATTTTTGTTATGTGACCCTTAAATCACCTCCAATCACCCCTATGTATCATGAAAATCTTCATGAGAATTTTGAGTGTGATAAGATCGTCCTCGAGTGGTAAATTGTATTATGTGCACTCTAACAGTAGTTCTAGGCCAAAATGCCTATTTCCAAGTTTATCTATACAAACTAATACCTATATAATCTCTAAAAAAACATTATGAAGGATATAAAATATTTAATAGGTCTCCATTCAACCCCTTTTTCTCTTAACCTCAGTCTCTAAGTGTTGATTCCTTGAGGAGAGTAATAGGCCTATAGGCCTAGTAACTTTGTTCTCAATATCTTGTCTTTGAAGAGAGTGATATAATAACTAAAACACCTTTGAGTGTATGGGAATCACTATATTTACCCCTTACATCACTCATATTATCTCACCTAATCCATTTGTTCACTATATGGCACTTTACACAGTCAATTCACAAAACCTTAGGGTGTAACTGTAGGTTATCATTGGCCTTTACCCCAATAGGTGGTGATATTACTATGAAATATTGTATTTCCTATTTTTTCATGTTACCTGAGGTTATTATGGATTTTATGTATCAATATGGAGTTAAACTTGCCTAAAGAGCCTTAGCATATCTCTTATTCCATTCAAGACTGGCTATAGCTAGTGACTACAAGCTTTTAGAACCTCCTTTGGATATTTGACCCTAAAAGTTTTAGTGAATTCAAAAATAAATTTGAATGTGATATAAATTGATTCAAAATTTAATATCTTTTAACCTATTAGTCTCCTCCTAGTGTTGAGATGTTGATTTTAGATTTGTAAAGTGTGAAAGAAGCCCTTAAGTTCATCTAGGATTCCTAGATCTTCATCATGATATGTCACTGTAAGGTTCTATTTCTTTGTTAGAATAAGTTAAGGTAAACTTTTAAATTTGAAAACTTTCATTTCATACTTATAAAACCTTATTATCCCTTATGCTACTGAAGATGGTTTCTTACCTGGACTAAGCAAGCTTGTAGGTGGCCTTTGGGGTGGTTTGAGTACTACATTTGAAGGCTAAACTCCTCATTGTCATGGTGCTTTAAGGAATATAAACCAAAGGATTTAATTTCATTATATAAAAATGTCTAAAAAATCCTTTTATGAAATTTTCAAACCACTCCTCACTTGTTCATTCTATACATAGTACTTTAGGTGGTCTTCAACTGTCAACTTAGTCTCATGATCATCCCTAACTTGCAAGTGGCTTAGTTGCTCTTAAATAGTTTGTATTATATCTTTATATATCTAAAATGTATGGAATCACCCTTTTTTTTTCTTTTTTTGAAAAAAATAAACCTAAGTCTACAATGAGGACCTATAGGCCTCTCCTTTACTTTCATAGGCTATTAAGAGAGCTTGGTGAATCCTTAGACTCTTTCAACATATTACCACTATCAATCTTATCCCATTAAATTTTCACTCTTTCAATAGCTTATAGGCCTTCTGACAATGCCTCATATCATCTTCAATGTACCTTATAGTTCGTAAAGACTTGTAGGTATAGTCAACCCATATATAGGGTTTATGTGTTGTCTTAGAGCATCTAGTCAGTTTATATCACTTGATGATGGTAGTGAGGCAGTGAATTCCATATGAATGTATAAGGAGATGTATAAGGTTTGTATATGAGCATTGAAGTATCCTTAGCTTGAAACTTGAGATCCATAAATGATCACTTATAGGTCTTCTTGACAGTGAGTGACCATAGCATCTTATAGCCTTTAATGAGAGTATGGGTTGATTGAAACTTTCAACAACTTGAAATTCAAAACTCCTCAAATAGATAAAACATCAGTTTCATCACAATTCTAATTAAACATGGCACTCAGACCAGTGGAAGACCATTGATGAACTATACCATAGATTCTAAGAGAAAGACATATGACATTTCTTGAAGACTAACAACAAGGAGATGCTTATCAAGAAAGGACACATGAACTATGGGAGAGTGAGGACATTTTTTATAAATAATGGAGTTTTGTAAACCCATGAAATTTACCAACACCTTGGATAAATAAAACTTTAGTAGGAGTGAGTGAAACACTTTATACATCAAGACCACTTTTTCTCCAAGTGAAGACACTTCATGAAAATTAGTTATCTGATAAAAACACCATGTAAAATATATCCTTGAGCTTTAAAAACATCCCTCAAAACCATTCTTATTTATCAAATTTTGAATTAGAGAAATGGATGCAAGAATAGACCCTACTCAGATGGACAAGTCAAAGTGACCTGCTATCACTTTTAGAAATTGTTTTTAAAGGATAGGAAATTAATATGAAAAATAATTCCACTAATGTAAATCTTACTATGTCACATAAAAAATTCCAAAGTTTTATCTCCTAACTCTCTCTTTCTTGGTCATACCATTCACTTCAATTTTGCCTTTCTAAGCTTGTGAAGGTAGTGGTGGAGGAGAGAGAATGCTTGAAGCATCAATTAGACTTAAAACTTTAACCAAACTTTAAAATGATTTTAGGGAGACCAAGGGACACTCAAATTATTTCCATATGAAATATGATCTTGAAAGGTCGTATAAGTGCCCAAAATTGCTTGTAAAGTGTCATTTTACTTATATTAGGCATTTAACTATAGATATTGTTAGTATATGACTATAAATGAACATTATATAACCCATTTATAATATTATTTACATTTCTAATCTTCTTGAAGCATTTTCTCCTTGGAATGGTATGTGCAACTCCTCTAAACATGCCAAAAGGCAGCCAAATTATCATTTTAGCACAATAGAACATAGTAAAAGGTCAATGCATGATACTATGAATTTTATGACATATAAATAAAATTTTATAGTGACTTTAGACCATATTAAACCTTTGACCATGTTTGATAATTTCAAGACCTTAAAAGTGACCCCTAGGACTAGACAAGTGAACATAACACCAAATTTTGGACAATGCTAGACAAGGAAAAATATGAACATATGTAACTATTTAACACTATTCAAGTCTATGAAAATACCATGAAATTTTTTTGACAACCCTATAAAGTTTAAACCTAGAGGGGGTGACCAATTTTTACTTAAGTTCAAAATTTGGTCAACAATTTAGCATTCACAGGGGCAGCATACCTGCAATGTTAATGGATCAATGGCCTTATCTTCCCATTCGGAAATGGAGTCACTCTTATGCTACAATATGAAACTAACATGACTTTTAAAGAATTCAAAATCATACCAAACACACAAAAATAAGCAAACACACACTATAACAAAGGCATTTAGGGAAACCACACATAAAAGACTCAAAACAACACACCTAACCTACTATGTACATACCTCAAAACATGTTTGAGGTGATAAAACAATTCCTCTTTCTTCAACTAGGATCAAAAACATTATTCTTTGAATCACAACTGGTCCATGAGAACAAGTCACCATATCATGGATGTTTACCGAATAAAATTTTCTTGTGAATATGATCAAAGGACTTACCACTTGATGAGCTCAAAATATGGCTCATTATTGACATGTTATTTCCTTTAATTCATCTCTCGAAGGATATTATCTTATGCAAATATTAGATTGTTAGATATCTATTACATGGAAAATAGATATTTGTCTTGTTTATATTGAACCAAAGACTAAACCTTTACTTTGTCATTAATGTCTAATACATAACATGTTTTAGTGATCTTTATTGTGAAGAATGCTCAGGAAGAAGACACAAGCGATGTATAATGAATGTTCCATTTTGATCTCCATCCAATTTTTTTCTACAGAGTCTGCAATCTTGTTTCTATAGACTCTAAAGGCTTGTTTCTATGGACTCCACAAGCTCATTTCTACAAACTCTTTAGGCTCATTTCTATGGACTCCGCAAGCTCATTCTTCTTGACTCTGTAGGGTCAATTTCAAAAAATTTGTAAAGATGAAGCTACAAATGGGAAGCTGGCAGCTAGATAGGATAAGAAAGAACCATTCTAGTTGGAATCAAATAAGGAAAATAACCACCTACTATTTTGAAGGACTTGCCTTTGATAAAATTGTATGTAATTAGATTTTAGGACTATTATAGGATAGTATATTATTTCATCAGAATAATTGGATCTCTTAGAAATCCAATCTCCTATCTTTGGATGAATGGATCAACCAAGGAATCCTATTTTTTTGCATCCTATTTTGAGTTGATTGTATTAGTATAAAGTGTAAGACTTTCATCATTGAAAGTAATCAAGAATTGCGAATCGAGAATCAAGAATTAAGAATTAAAAATCAAATATTATATAAAAGATTTGTACAAGCATATAGGTTTCAACCAAATTATAATCATTTCATTTTTATGAATTAATACTTCAGTTTCTAGAACTGATTAATCTTTTTTCCTGAGTCTGAGAGGAGCAAGGGCCCACTCTCCTTGGAACCAAGAACTGTGTACAGTATTTATGTTATGTTTTATTAATTCATTATTATAATTAATTAGAATCTTCTTATTATTTGCATTTATTCATAAAAATATCAAAACAAATTCATAGTTTAAAAAAGCATTTTCTTATTTCATTTCTTTTCTAAGCAAAGTGTGTTTTCTTTTACAGCAGACGTGTGAAGCAAATTTCCTTTCATAAGTAAGAGTGTGAATTTACTTTCCATGCAAAAATAATTTGGAGTGTGATTTTTATTTTCAAGTAAAAGAGTGGATTGATTTGATTTCTTTATTTTTCATAAAAAACATGAATCACATAGTTTAGGACACATTGCTTTCTTTAGTCAAAGTTAGAATAGGATCAACAAGCACCCCCATAAGTAGCCTTCTAGATCTACCATCCTATACCTTACTGTAGATAGCTTTTGACACCAGCCCTAGTTGATAAGAAATCAATTGATTATTGATTAAATGAGGATTTAGATGACACTCATCATTTTTAGTGCCGTTGTCAAGGAACACAAGGTGTTAGTAAGGTAATAATTATTGGTCTAGAGTGAAAAATAGAAAAATTGTAAAAATCATAAAAATCCCAAAATAGTCAATAAATTGTGTACCATTCTAGAGATTCTAAAGGATGATTCATCCCAAAGTTTCCAACAAAAAAACAAGTTGAAACTCCTCCAACATCTCTAAGTAGTGAACTAGAAGTTATAAGTGAAACTTATCCGCATGAATCTTCTGAAACTTGGATAGAAACTAGGCCATTGCCACAAGCAAGCACCATAGGATAAAATCCTTAGGATCAACCTCTTGCAGAAAGACATTATTTAGAGATTGCCAAAGACTTAGAAGAATCATTTTAAAGATCCATAGCTGAAGAAAATTTTGAGAACTTTGAACAACCCATAACTGATACCACAAATATTCAGTGGAAAGATCATCCTGACTTTGAAATATCATCAGAAGAAGAAATGGCTCTCCAACAAAATCAACAAATTGCACAACCAGAAAGGACTTTTTCCTTTCCTATTGTTATATATCCTAATGATCAGACCCCCATGAAAAATATTTCACCAACTAATCTGCCAAATTTCTAGGGATGATCTGCAAAAGATCCTGATCAATTCTTCTTTGAGTTTAAGGTGCTATGCCAAATTTATGATTGCACAACTGATAGCCAAAAATTAAAACTATTTCCCTTTACACTTAAAGATGTAGCTATGAGATGGTTCATGGGTTTACCTAGAAATTCTATTAGAACATGGAATGACATGGAAACAAAATTCTTGAATAAATACCAAGATTATTGCTGAGTACGAGAAAGAAAAGAGGATTTCTTCAAAATCAAATAAAATGAAGATGAATCTTTAGAGGATTATTTGGATAGATTCATGTTTACTCATAAAATAATCAATTATCCACTCACTAAAGATGTTCAAAAATTAGTTTTCTTGAAAGGCTTGGAGGAAGACACTAGAGATGCCTTAAATCTGATGGGAGGTGGAGATATAAATAAGTTGGATTTTGATCAAATTTTTGAGCTTTGTACCAATTATTCTCGAATGAAAGCTAGAATTAGGAAAGGAAAGTTTGAGAAATCCAATGAAGTCGGTAAGTTAATGGAATAATTTTCTAATCTAAAGATAGATATCCTAGTTACACTAAATAGTAATTTGGATGGCCTTCAAACTAAGGCAAATGCAACAGAACCCTTAACAATCTACTATCCTAAGTGCGAACAGAAACATGCCCTTAGAGATTGCCCCCTAGATAAAACCAATGTTTAATAATGTGGGATATGTGATGCAACAGATCATGATACCAAATATTGCACCCTTCTACCTATTTTAAAGAATCAAATAAAAACACAAGTCCAATCTACTGAAGAAGTAAATTATATTTAGAGACAAAACTTTGCCCCACAAAACTAAGCTCAAGGACAATTTAATGCAATAAATCCAGTTAATCCATGGATGGCACCATGGAATGCTTTAGTTATTTCATTATTTTGGAATCAACCCCAAATTCCATCAATTCAAAAGCCATGGGCAGGATAAGTTTGGATGCCAACACCTCCATGGATGGTGCCATAGCCACAACAACAATAGGTACCATAGCAACAATGAATACCACAGCCATATCAATAATGGAATCAATACTGAAACCCACAACCACAATTCACCTAACCAAGAATACCACTTCAATAGTAAACTATTATGCCACCCTTAGTTATTCAGCAACAAGGACAAATCAATCAGTCCTCAATGCCTACACAACTAATAGCAAATCTAAAAAATAAACAACTAGCACCTGTTTATGTTAATGAACAGGAAGAAACAATCAATGTTGGAGCTATTGAGTCTTCAAATATACATTTGAGATCAGGGAAAACTATACAAAAACCTCCAGTTCTCATTTCTAAGATACCTGATGAAAATAAAAAAATAGAATCATCTCAAGTAAACACTAGAGAAGCTGAAATCAAAATATGCCCTAAAGTAAATAAAGGAAACACTACAACACCAGTAGTTCCTTTTCTATAAAGATTAAGAGAAACTGATAGTAAACTAGAATCAAACTTGGTCCATGAGTATCAAAAGATCAATATTGAGGTACCCATTCTACAAGTTATTAGGGATATACTTGAATTAAATAAGATCATCAATAACCTTTATATCAAGACATCTGAGAGGAAAACAAAATAACTAGGAACCATTCATGTTGACGGAAAAGTTACTAATTTATTAGCAGGAAAACTATTAGTTCCAAAATATCATAGTCATAATCAAAGGTAAAGAAATTCCTAACATCTTGGTAAATTTAGGAGCAACAATCAATATTATGACAACTGATACTCTCAATGCATTATCTCTTATGAAAATGCAACCCACAACTACCATTTTTTAAATGGCAGACCAGTCTATAACTAAACCAAAAGGAACTATAGAAAATGTTGAAGTGCTAATAGAATCTTGGGAGTATTCAATAGATTTCATGGTCTTGCAACCCAAAACAAAGAATCTAGGATATCCCATAATCCTAGGTAGACCATGGTTAGATACTATAGTAGCATTAATTGATTGTAGGTGAGGAGACATGACCATTTTTAATAGGTTAAAATCCAAATGCATCTCCTTGTATCCTCCTACAAAACCATCAATAAATTCCATACAGAAACTTTGGGTGGATGAATCAGACAAAACATTAAACAACATTTCCTCTTTATCCATGATCACAGTTAAAAAATAATTAGAAGAGTTGAATGAAGACATATACCTAGAAACTCCAGACTCTGCCAGGCCAGAAGCTATGGACTCTGCCAGTCTAAAAGCTACAGACTCAGCTAGTCTAGAAACTAAGGACTGCCTTAGATTAGGATTATTGGGTTAGATAGAAAATTCTAAAACCTCGACTTCTACTTCTTCTAGTACTTCTTCATCATATGATCAAAGATCGATTCAATAAAGTGTGTGGAAGTTGGAAGAATAACAATAAACTCATTTCTTAGATGCATTCTATTATTCTTTAGCAAGACTAATTCCTCCTGGAAAAGAGTTTGTTGATAATGTAACCATGTTTCATAAGCTAATTCCTCATCCATGTCCTCTGAACTCATTTATTAGTGATTTCAATCAAATAGAATCCAACTACCCAGGTATAAAACCAATCATGGTATTACTTGGAAAGATTTTGAACATCAATAATTGGTTAACAAATGAAGAGGAAGATCAACTCTTTGAAGTATTGGAAAGACATATTAAGGCTTTTTCTTGGGATTATACCGACATGAAGGGAATTCACCCCAGCATATGCACTCATCACATTTACATAGAATCTATCAAATCAGTCAGACAACCATAAAGAAGAATAAACCCAGCATTAAAGTAAATAGTCAAAATAGAAATCTAAAAGTTGCTGAAAGTTGGGTTTATTTACCCTATCTCAGACACCCAGTGGGTTTCACCTCTGGTAATTATGCCCAAGAAAAATAGAAAGTTAAGAGTATGTATAGATTATAGAGAACTGAACAAAGCAATATTAAGAGATTACTTTCCTTTACCTTTCATTGATCAAGTTCTTGACAACTTGGTAGGAAAGAGATATTTTTCTTTCTTAGATGGGTTTAGTGGGTATAACCAGATAACGGTAGTAGCTGAAGATCAAGATAAAACTATATTTACCTACCTTTGAGGAACTTTTACTTATCAATTACTTCCATTTGGACTCTATAATGCTCCAACAACCTTCTAAAGAGTAGTTTTAGCAATATTCTCTGACCTTACAAATGATTATGTTGAGGTATATATGGATGATTTCATCATTTATAGTGGAACTTATGAAGAAGATCTTAATAACTTGGAAAGAGTACTGATTAGATGTGAGAAACATCAATTATCTTTGAGTCATGAGAAATGTTTGTTGATGATGGATGAAGGAATAGTCCTGAGACACCATATTTTTGCAAAAAGCATTCAAGTTGATCCAAACAAAGTTGAAATAATTTCTAACTTACCCATTCCACAAACAAAAACTAAGGTTAAGAGTTTTTTGAGACATGCTGGTTACTACAGAGGCTTCATAGATAAGTTTAGCCAAATAGTTGCCCCTATATTTGTTTTTCTTATAAAAGACAGTATATTCGAATGGAGTGATAGTTGCCAGCAAGCCTTTGAGACCATTAAAGCTAAACTTGTTACTACTCTAGTATTGAGAGGACCAAATTGGACTAAGCCATTCCATATATACACATATGCTTCCAATATAGCACTAGGAGTAGTCTTTGAACAAAAGGATGAAGAGGGTAATATGTATGCAATATATTATATTATCAAAAACATGACACCTGTTGAAAGAAATTACACTACAACTGAGAGGGAATTCCTAACTATAGTCTATGTAATTAACAAATTTAGACACTACATACCAGGCTATAAGGTATTTGTCTATACAAACCAATTGTCAGAGGCAGGATTATTATATGGTTGTTACTCTTACAAGAATTTGATGTTAATATTATAGACAGACTAGGGAAGTCTAATGTGGTTGTTGATTTCTTGTCAAGAATGAAAACTACAAGTGAAGAAGAACTAGTGGAAGATGACTTTTTAGATAAACAACTATTTGTTATTTCAGCAAAATCTTCATGGTTTGCTGATATAGTCAATTACCTCACCACAGAGAAGTTTCCTCTAAAATTTTCATAAAAAGAAAAGAAATATTTAATCAAAGAAAGTTCTTCTTTTACATGGATTAATGGAATGTTATTTAAACTTGGACCTCTCCATGTGTTTTGCAGGTGTGTGACAAATGGTGAAGCTTATGATATCATCAGATCTTTTCATGATGAATCAGGAGGAGGTCATTACTTAGCTCACATAAATATACATAAAATCTTGGGAGTAGGATACTATTGGCCTCATCTTCATCAATAAGTAAAAAGATATGTCAGACACTGTGATGCTTGTTAGTGAATTGGACAGCCTACTTTTTCAATAGAGATGCCTCTACACCTTCACTTCATTTAGTTTTAGAACCATTTAAGAAATGGGGAATTAATTTTATAGGTCCTTTAGATCCTCCTTCAAGAGGAAAAAAATATCTCCTAGTATGTACAAACTACGTGACTAAGTGGGCAGAAGTGAAAGCATTAACTCATTCTAGAGAAGAGATGGTAACTGACTTCTTATATTTCAAAATCATGCAAAGATTTAGTGCTCCAAGGGAAATAGTCTCATATCAAGGACCGTAGTTCATGTCAAATATGATAAAGCATTTCATGCAAGTATATCAAACTGAACACAGAAAAACATCTCCATACCATCCACAGGCTAATGGGTAAGTTGAAGTCACCAATAGAGAACTAGAAACCATTTTAACCAAGATTGTTAATTCCATCAAAAAGGATTGGGTAGATAGGGTACTAGAAGCTATTTTGGCCTATAATACTACTTAGAAAACAACAACTAAATTTTTACCTTATGAATTGGTGTATGGTAAGAATCCTTTATTCTCTATTGAATTTGAATTACAAACTTTGAAAATAGATGTAGAAGTAGGAATTAAATTAGAAGAAATATAGAAACAAATACTCCTACAGCTTAATCAACTTGATGAAACGAGGATGGAAGCACTACAAAGAACTGAATTGGTACAATATCAAAGAAAAATTTGGCATGATTCACAAATCAAGCAATGGAAGTTTTAGAAAGGAGATTGGGCACTATTGTTTGATTCTAAATTTCAGTAGTTTAAAGGAAAACTACAAACAAGGTGGTTGGGACCTTATCAGATTGAGGAGGTCTATGAAAATAATTATGTTAAGCTAATACCTATTGATGATAATAGAAGAGCCTTGTTAGTCAATGGACATAGATTGAAGCTCTATCAAAAACCTCTCACTAAAGAAGAATTTATTCAAAAAGTAAAGGATCAAGTAACTATTATGGAGAGCTCTGCTTCTTCTAGAGAACATGCTCTTTGATAATTCTAGCAAAAAAAAATCAATAGTGAAAATCCTTTCAAGGACACTATTGACAATGCATGCCCATAAAACCAGCTTGTTGGTTGGCTATGCATTGTAAAAAAGGGCTTTGGCTAGAAAACCAAAAATGGTTGGCCAAAGAGCAAAAAAAAATTTATAAGAAAAGAAACAGAGAATCACATCATGTCACTATGATTGTTCATCTCCATACAATAAACTAATCCATGCAAACTTATTTGTGCAGGACACATGGTGAGTAAAGGATACATCTAAGGTTAATGTAAGTAAGACATATTTTATTTATCTATGTTTAGTTAACTAATTATCTTTGATTTGATTAAGACACTATTCTATGGAGATGACCCAAATTTGAATCTTCCAAAATGGAATGACACATGCCATAATGAAAAAGCATACAACTGAACCACCAAAGGTGTATGGATAAGTGTGCAACTTTGATATCATCAATTGAGTCATCAACTATGATAATGATAGGACATCATAAAAGGGGCTTTAAATGAAGTAATGAATCACTATCATCATCAAAGTGACACATCATCATTTCACCCAATGTCTAATAATAGACAAAATAGTTGGCACACTCCATAGAAACATACGGTGCTTCACTATATCAAGTCATCATACCAAACAACAAACTCATGTAGATGTAGCATTTCATATGAACCATTTCATTTCTACAAACTTCAATAGAAGCTGATCTACCAATCCTCAATGACTGTTACCTACCAACTTCAACAAAAGACTGGTCTACACCTCAATTAGAATTAAAGGAACTGAGTTAACTGTAACTCTGCATAGAAATGGGATAGAAGATGAGATCAAAGCCAAAGAATGTAGCAAAGTTTCATAAGGACAAAGCTTTTTTAGTAGTGTTTAGAGCCAATGGCTGGCTACCTTTCATTAAAAAGTTTTATGGTTTTGATGAAACAATGGTAAGTGAATTCATTACCAATCTCACCCTTGAATTTTTAATTATGAAAGGCATTTTTATTCCTATTACAACTCATATTATAAGCCAAATTATACAAGTTCCATAAGAGGGAATGAGAGCTACAGGTAGAATTTCATTTAGTGATTTAATTAATTAGTTTAATGGTAATGAGCAGACTAGAACTTTATGTCTAATAGATTCCAAGGGAAAATCAAAAGGGATTAGTAGAAATTCATTTCTTAAACCCTAGAAATCTATAGCCAAGTGGGTACTCAAATATATCATTTGTGACGGGTAACATAATATTTTAGGGGGAGACGGCATGAAAATGTTAATACATCTTAAGCATGGGAGACAAAACCCTCAGTACAAAATTAACCTCCCATATTTCTTATATGGTACTCTGCAAGTTATGTCTACAACCCCTAATGCTGCTCTTAGGCATCATGGCCTTATGCAGCTCATTATCCAACATCACTTCCTTTAGCAAGGACAAGAAGTCTGGGTGGAATTTTAGAACAGTCTTGCATAGCAAATTCCAAATTTGCCTATATAATAAACCCCAAATGTACCACATGAACACTCATCTCCACATACTATATCAACTGAGAAAACAACACCAAGGAAAAAATCTTAGACTGTAATTTCCATAGAAATCCCTTCTTCTTCTTCTTCCAAAAGAATCACAAGGTCTCAAAACCTTGAAGTTTTAAGGTCTCCACAAGAACCTCATGAGTCTGTAGTACAACCAGTTCCCTTTTCAGGAAGAAGAAAATTGAGATGGAAGGTTGCTACAGAACTTGAGAAGACTAAGGGTTTGGTGGTTGAGAAGAAAATCCAACTAAGTGTAGCTCAAAGAGTAACTAAAAGAAGGAGAAGGCTCATTTTAATAGAAGATGATGAATAATAACCTACACATATTTTAGATAGTCTTAAAATGGTGTCTCATTCCTCCATACATCAGAATATTCTTGCACCTGTAGATATTGAAGAAATTCCTTCTGAAAGGAACTTTCCAATCATAATAGAAGAGCCAAATCCAAAGAAAGAGCCACACACAATAGAAGAATTAAGCATGATAGAACAACCACCTGTTCTAATTGAAACTATAATGGACAAAGAGAAAATTGCATGTCACAATGAGAAAGGTGAATCATCTAATCTAAATGATCCTATTATGCATCTAACCATACAGCTTTCTCAAGCTCAAGCTCTTGAACAACAACAAATAGATGAAATTACTGACTTGATCAGCCAATTATAGAACAAGGATCATCTCAACTCATCTTTGGTGAAGAAATTAGATACAACATTTGTTGATCATGTAGCAAAAGTTCACATATTAAAGGAAATAATAAAGGAACATGAAAATGAACAAATAGATCTTTGAATATATGTAGAAAATATGAATAATAAAAATAGGAGATTGTAGAGTTTGGTAAACTCTTATGAAGCATTTGTTGTTGCACCTTCTCCTCCTAAGGTATTTGTTGACCATGGTTGTCAAACAAGTGATCCAGGTATTCCTCCTTTGCAAATACTACATTAAATTGAAGAATAATATTCTGTACTTAAATAGAAAAATAAAGATGCAAATTTTTCAAAGAAACTCTTGGAAAATGAGAAGAAATAATTAGAAATTAAAGTCCAAGAGTTAGAAGAGAATTTGCAGGATGCATGCAAATTAGGGGAAACTCTTTTGGCAGGTAGGAATCCTTCTCCTACATATAATTTGTTTTAATTTGAATAATTTTATAAATGGAAGCTTCTACGAATCTCCTATCATCTTTCTTACAAAATTTTGCAACCAACAACATTTTTAGAAATTTTCTATAGTGCTGAACTTGAACAGCAAGATTTACTTTGTGAATTTTATTTGCATGACTTGATTCTAGGAGATCATGAGCACAATAAGTTTTTGATAAATATTCATGTAGGATAAGTTCAACTGAGATTAGTACATTATACATTCAAAAATCAAATAGCATGGAAAGGTATATTTGAGGACTATATAAATCATGCTAAGACTACAGGATTATGTGTTAGACCAGCCTTTTCTATTCCTAGATTGATCAAATAGAATTTTAACTATGCTTTGTTAGATGATGAGGTTAAAACACATTATTTATAGGCCTTATATGATTGTGTTGTTTCTTTTTATTTGTTTTCAAGATAAAGTTTTAATTCAGTGGTGGTTGTAAGTGTAAACAAATGAGACCAACTTTCAGTGCCTCTTAAAAGGCAAAAGGTCATGTCCCCAAATAACTTAAGATGGAGTATGAGGAGAGCATCCTCAATTCTAGAAATTTTAATAGAGGTAATCAACTCTGGGGGAGAGTAGAATTGGATTGGCATGAGATATAGACCCCCTTTTTTGATCATACCTATTCCAAGATGGTAGAGTTGGGCTCCACAATCAGAGGAGCAATTCAGTATATGGAAATAAATGATTCAAACACATCAGGGATTTACCAACAATTTAGATAGATATATAATAGATGAATTTTATGAATATGACTTGAGTTAGAGTGTGGAAAGTAGAAGCTAGAGCTATGAATGCTAATGAATGTTTGCAATGGGACTTGCAAAAGGTAAATCTTAGGGGAGATGATGAGCTCAGAATATGGCTCATTATTGACACGTTATTTCCTTTAATTCATCTCTCAAAGGATATTATCTTATGCAAATCTTAGATTGTTAGATAGTTATTACATGGAAAATAGATATTTGTCATGTTTATATTGAACCAAAGACTAAACCTTTACTTTGTCATTAATGTCTAATACATAACATGTTTTAGTGATCTTTGTTGTGAATAATGCTCAAGAAGAAGACAAAGGTGATGTACAATGAATGTTCTATTTTGATCTCCATCTAGCTTGTTTCTATGGACTCTGCAGGCTTGTTTCTATGGACTCTGCAAGCTTATTTCTACAGACTCCACATGATCATTTCCGTGGACTCCATAGGCTCATTTCTATGGACTCCACAGGCTCATTCCTCCTAACTTTGTAGGGTCAATTTCAAAAATTATGTAAGGACAAAGCTACAAATGGGAAGCTAGTAGCTAGATAGGATAAGAGAGAACCATTCCAACTGGAATCAAATAAGGTAAATAATTGCCTATTGTTTTGAATGACTTGGTTTTGATAAAATTGTATGTAATTAGATTTTAGGACTAGTATAGGATAGTATATTATTTCATCAGAATAATTGGATCTCTTGGAAATCCAATCTCTTATCTTTAGATGAATGGATCGACCAAGGAATCCTATTTTTTTGCATCTTATTTTTAGTTGATTATATTAGTATAAAGTGTAAGACTGTTGTCATTGAAAGTAATTGAGAATCAAAAATTGAGAATTGATAATTGAGAATCGAGAATCAAGAATCAGAAATCAGATATTATATAAAAGATTTGTACAAGCATGCAGGTTTTATCCAGATTGTAATCATTTCATTTTTATGAATTAATACTTCAGTTTCTAGCATTGATTAATCTTTATTCCTAATTCTGAGAGGAGCAATGGCCCACTCTCCTTAGAACCAGGAACTGTGTATGGTATTTATGTTATGTTTTATTAATTCATTGTTATAATTAATTAGAATCTTGTTACTATTTTTATTTATTCATAAAAACATCAAAACGCACTCATAATTTGAAAAAGCATTTTCTTATTTCATTTATTTTCTAAGCAAAGTGTGTTTTCTTTTACAGCAGACGTGTGAAGCAAATTTCCTTTCATAATTAAGAGTGTGAATTTAATTTCCATGCAAATGTAAATAGGAGTGTGATTTTTATTTTCAATCAAAAGAGTGGATTGATTTGATTTCTTTATTTTTTATTAAAAGCATGAATCACATAGTTTGGGACACATTTCTTTCTTTAGTCAAAGTTAGAATAGGATCGGCAAGCACCTCCATAAGTAGCCTTCTATATCTACCATCCTATACCTTACTATAGATAACTTTGGATACCAACCCTGGTTGATAAGACATCATTTGAATATTGATTAAATGATGAGTTAGATGACACTCATCACCACTCATGGGGCCTCTGCTAGCTACAAGTGTACCACTTGAAACTCCATTGAGTGGTCCTCTTATATCTACTTGAAGTCTACTTGAATGTACAACCTACTTGATCTCTTTCATGCTCATTTAATGCTTGTCAATATAGTTATTGGGAGTCCTAAAATATTTCTCAACTTTACCTTCATCTATACCATGATGTGTTTGATGTCTAGGACCATCATACTTGCCTTGTTGGCCAAAGATGTTGGCAAGTGACTCAATATCATATCGAGACTTAGGCTACTCCTAAATCACATAAAATTATAACTTAGTTTGATTGCATTCTTCCAAGTCTATAGCTTTATTGAAAATGACTTCACACTCCTGTTTATGCTCATTAGGTCCACCAATGACCTTATTATCAAGATTATGTTCTTTAATAAGGAGAGTTGGCCACTTATTCAAATTCTTGAACTATGGCATGAAATTGCTGCTATAGATCATCATACTCTTCATGACTATCACACTCATAAACTTATTCATTTTTGGAAGGAATAATTGTACCATATTCCTCATTATCATGTTCTATCACACTTTAAGGTTCAAAATCATCTTCCATGTTAAGAAAGTATTTACCCCCTATAGCTTGTGTAAGGGAAACATCAAGACTTACCTCAGGATGTTTATCACCCTCATCATGAATGATATATGTGCCAAGACTTGTTTCTTCAATGAAATCATATAGATCATAATCATAGGTCTCAGCACCATATTCATCTAATAAAAGATCATAAATACCTTAAAGAGGGGAATATGCTCCATCATCTATGGTATGCTCCTCTTGCTCATTGATAATGCAATTTAGATTGGAACTAGTTTCCACATATGGTTCAATGTGGAAATTAGCCAATGGCTATGTTTTTGTTATCACTTTAGCTCTATACCTCATTATAAAATCCAAGAAAGACCAATTAGTAGCAACATACAATATTATATTGGCAGTGAAGTCTCTTGATAGGCAAATGGCAAAGTTTGCAGGTAAATCCACCACCACTATGTCTTATAGAATTGTAAAACTTGGACAATCACACAAGAACACTTTCAAGCCTTTGATGAGCCCTATAGACTTGGCTGGTGTTTTATAAAAATATAACACTCCTTTATTATAAGGTTCATACTTCAATCCCAACTTGTTTGTAACTAGTTTAGGCATGACTGAAGTGCTTGCCCTGTTACGGTGTGGAGCCTAAAAGCTTCACCAAAGGAGCATTTTGTAGAGTTGCAGCAGTTACACAGTCATCAGCGTCGATCAGGAGTGACCGACGTCGGTCAGGAGCAGTTCAGAAGATGTCAGTGCCGGTAGGGATCGGCCGACGTCGGTCACAGGCAAGCAGGCAGGAACCGATGTCAGTTACCTGTGCATCTAAAAACCTATTTTTGAGGACAGAACTAAGTGTTTGCATGATGAGATTAAGGCATAGTCTTAAGTCCGCATCTCTATTATTAGTAAGACTATTTTAGAGACCTTGTTTAAGAGGCATAACTATTGGTTGTAAATACATGCTCAAGTTTCCTAATTCTATATGTAGGATTAGATCTTCTTAGCTTATTGTAGTGTATTGTAGAATGTTGAAGAATAGTACATAATTGTATATGTGAATCAATCCAAGTTTTTGGAGTTGATTGTACTTGAGAGAGAGAGCTCTTGAGGGAAAGAGATCTAGAGAGAGATCTGTACATCTAAGAGAGGTGTGGAAGAAAGAAGTTTTTTCAATTGTATTCCTTCTATAAAGAGTTTAATACAAGTTTTTAGGGTGGTTTCTTGTATCTCTTGTTCTTTGCTATTATCTGATTCTAGTTACTTATCATTATGATTTAATTCCATATTTATTGCTTTCATAAGTGTAATCAATATTGTTGGTTGATCCCCAACAAGTGGTATCAGAGCTCAGGTTCACTAACAGGTGGTTCAAATCTGTGTAGTGTGTATTGATTACAGGTTACTCACAAGGGTTTCTGCAGGGATTTATGTTTGAGTGGGAGAAGCAATGGCAGAAGAAAGTAAATTGAGAATGGAGAAGTTTAATGGCAAAAATTATCAACATTGGAGAATGCAGATAGAGGATTATCTGTATCAAAAAGATTTATACTTACCGTTAGGTAGGATTGCAAAGAAGCCCACAGACATGGATGATGAAGAATGGAAAGTTCTTGATAGAAAGGCTCTGGGGTCTATAAGACTGAGTCTAGCATCTACTGTGATATCTAATTTATCATAGGCAAAGTCTACGCTAGAGTTAATGACTACTTTAGCAAATTTTTATGAAAAACCCTCAGCATCTAATAAGGTATATCTTATGAAGCAGTTATTTAATTTGCATATGAATGAAGGTGGATCTGTGTCTAATCATCTAAATGATTTCCATGGAATTGTAAATCAATTAAGTTCAGTCAAAATAGTGTTTGATGATGAAATTAAAGATCTTTTAATATTATGTTCTTTGCCTGAAAGCTGGCATAGCTTAGTAATGGCAGTTAGTAATACTGCATTTGCTTCAAACATTTTAAAAGTAGAGGATGTTGTTAGTGTTATCTTGAATAAGGAAATCCGCAGGAAAAGCACAGAAGAAACATCAGGGAATGCTTTAAGTTTTGAGAGTAGGAGAAGGCAAAAAGAGAAGAGCAAGAGGAGATCAAGGTCTAAATCAAAGGTGAGAGGTAGATCCAAATCCAGAAATGGCAAGAAGCCACAATGCTGGAATTGTGGAAAGATAGGGCACATAAGCAGAGATTGTTGGTCAAAGCCTAAGGAGGACAATCAGCATGAAGAAAAAGAAGAAGCAAAGGTTGCAGGTATTGCACAAGATGCTTTAATATTCTCTTTGCATAATAATATAGAATCTTGGGTTTTAGATTCTGGTGCATCTTTTCATGCTACCCCTAATAGAGAATATTTTAGTGACTATGTCCATGGAGATTTTGGAATAGTGTATTTAGGGGATGATGAGCCTTTTAAAATTATTGGCAAAGTAAAAGTGCAGCTGAAAATGCAGAATGGCAACACATGGGTGTTGAGAGATGTTATGCATGTTCCTAGCTTGAAGAGGAATTTGATTTCTGTAGAAAAGTTAGGGGATGAGGGTTGTACAGTAACTCTCACAGCTGAATCTTGGAAGGTGACCAAGGGTGCACTTGTCATGGCCAGAGGTAAGAGAGTAGGTACTCTCTATTTATGTAATTGTGTTACTAACAATTCTCCTTCTGTATTATCTACTTCAGATGTGGATGCAAAATTGTGGCACTCAAGGCTTGGCCACATGAGTGAGAAGGGAATGTCAATTCTTAAGTCCAAAGGTATGCTTTCAAATTTAAAAAGCATAGATCTGGATTTTTGTGAGCACTGTGTTTTTGGGAAACGGAAGAGAGTGAGTTTTCTCAAGACTGGGTCAACTAAGAAGAAGCATAAGTTATAGCTTATTCACACAGACGTGTGGGGACCAGCTCAGGTTGCTTTTATTGGAGGATCATAATACTATGTTTCGTTCATAGATGATGCTACAAGAAAGGTATGGGTCTATTGTATTAAGAAGAAATCTAATGTATTTGAGACTTTTAAGATTTAGAAAGCTATGGTTGAGAATGAAATAGGTAGAAGATTGAAGTGCCTGAGATCTGATAATGGTGGTGAGTTCTACAGCTATAAGTTCAACTAGTATTGTTATATGCATAGAATCCACTGGCAAAGGATGGTTCCAAGGACACCTCAGCAAAATGGAGTTGCTAGAAGGATGAGTAAAACAATAATGGAGCGTGCAAGGTGTATGAGATTGCATGTTGGTTTGCCCTTAGAGTTTTGGGCAAAAGCTGTTGACACTGCAGTGTATCTGATTAACAGAGGACCCTCTACAGCTCTGGATGGTGGAATTCTAGAAGAGGCATGGATAGGTAAAAAGGTAGATCTCTCATTTCTCAAAGTTTTTGGTTGTGAAGCCTTTGTGCATGTTGATAAGGAAAATAGAAAGAAGCTAGATGTTAAGTCTATGAGGTGCACATTTATTGGCTATGGCTCAGATGATTTTGGTTTTAGGTTTTGAAATCTAGGAACTAACAAGATAATTAGGAGCCATGATGTTGTTTTCAATGAAAAAGTGATGTATAGTGACTAGCTGAAGAAGCTGAATCAATCTGGGCAGAGCAATGGTGAATTGGATGAGATGACGGTCCAAAATGAGCTCGTGGGAAGAAGAAATAATCACTTGCAGGAAAACATAGAGACCAACATCGGCCAGGCAGGAACCGACGTTGGTAGGATAGAAACCGATGTTGGTCAGACAGAGACTGACCTCAGCCAGGTAAGAATCGACGTCGATCAGGGAGAACCGATGTCGGCCAGTTACAGGCCTAGAGGTGACCGAGGTCGGTCACTGTCAGAGAATTTAGGTGGATAGTGTGTTGTGAATGAATCTCAAACACCCATCAGGAGGTCAGAAAGGGTAAGTAAACCTCCAATTCGATATTCCCCTTCATTATTCTATTTATTGCTTGCTGATGGTGGAGAACCAGAGAGTTTTGAAGAAGCAATACAGGTAGAATCCAAGGATCAGTGGGAGCATGGCATGGTTGAGGAAATGGAGTCCTTGAAAGAGAACCAAACATGGGATTTGGTTGAGTTGCTAGCAGGTAAGAAGACACTGAAGAATAGATGGACCTACAGATTGAAAGAAGGTGAGAATGGATAGATGAGATATAAGGCTAGATTGGTGGTGAAAGGATTTGCACAAAAACTAGGTATTGATTTTGGTGAGATTTTTTCTCCTATTGTTAAAATGACTTCTATACGGACTGTATTGTCTTTAGTTGCTACTAAGGATTTGCATCTTGAGCAGCTAGATGTTAAGACAGCATTTCTTCATGGAGATTTGGATGAAGAAATATATATGGAACAGCCGAAAGGATTTGAGGTCAAAGGTAAGGAAAAGTTAGTGTGCAGATTGAAGAAAAGCTTGTATGGCCTCAAGCAAGCTCCTAGACAGTGGTATTTGAGATTTGATAGGTTTATAATTGAGCATGGCTATAGTAGGTGTCAATTTGACCATTGTGTATATTTTAAGAGATTGAATAATGGTAGACATATTATTATGTTGTTGTATGTAGATGATATGTTGGTTGCAAGATCACACATGTAGGATATCTCTAAGCTTAAGGTGAAATTAGCTCAAACATTTGCCATGAAGGATTTGGGAGCAGCAAAGAAAATCCTTGGCATGAGCATTAAGAGAGACAGGAAAAATCACAGGTTGATTTTGTCTCAAAAGGATTATGTGAACAAGGTATTGAAACAGTTCAACATGCAGGATGCAAAACCGGTAAGCACACCTTTGGCTGGACATTTTAAGTTGAGTAAAGAACAATGTCCTAATTCACATGATGAGGTAGAGTACATGAGTAGAGTTCCATATTCTTCCATAGTAGGGAGTTTAATGTATGCAATGGTGTGTACTAGACCGGATATTGCCCAAGCAGTGGGAGTTGTAAGTAAGTATATGGCCAATCCAGGGAAAGAACACTGGAAAGCAGTTCAGTGGATCCTTAGATATCTGAGAGGAACCAGCAGTAGACATTTGTGTTATGGAGGTTCAGATACTTCTCTACATGGTTATGTAGATTCAGATATGGCAGGTGATTTGGATGGCAGAAGAAGCACCACAGGATATGTTTTCACTGTTGGTGGAATGGCAGTTAGCTAGATATCAAAGTTGTAGAAGGTTGTTGCCTTGTCAACTACAGAAGTAGAGTATATTACAATCACAGAGGCTATCAAAGAGATGATATAGATGACACGGTTCATGGAAGAGCTTGGAAAGGAGCAAGAGAGTTGCAGATTGTATAGTGACAGTCAGAGTGCAATTCATTTGGCTAAGAATTTAGCCTTTCATTCAAGAACAAAGCACATATAGCTTAGGTACCACTTCATAAGACAGGTATTGGAGGATGGTGAGTTGAAGCTGGAGAAGATCCATATAGATAAGAATCTTACTGATATGTTAACCAAGCTGGTTACAAAGGATAAGTTGAATCTTCATTCAACTTTTGTTGGTCTTCATGATTGAGTTGAAGATGGAAGAGCTAGAAGATGTTGTTGTACAGGTACTGGTGCAGCTGTTTATCTCCAAGTGGGAGATTGTTAAGGTGTGGAGCCTAAAATCTTCACCAAAGGAGCATTTTGTAGAGTTGTAGCAGTTACACATTCACCAGCGTTGATCAGGAGCAACCGACATCGGTCAAGATCAGTTCAGAAGACACCGGCATCGGTAGGGATCAGTCGATGTCGGTCACAGGCAAGCAGGCAGGAATTTATGTCGATTACCTATGCATCCAGAAACCTATTTTTGAGGATAGAACTGAGTGTTTGCATGATGAGATTAAGTCATAGTCTTAAGTCTGTGTCTCTATTATTAGTAAGACTATTTTAGAGCCCTTGTTTAAGAGGCATAACTATTGGTTGTAAATGCATGCTCAAGTTTCCTAATTCTATATGTAGGATTAGATCTTCTTAGCTTATTATAGTGTATTGTAGAATGTTGAAGAATAGTACAGAATTGTATATGTGAATCAATCCAGGTTGTTGAAGTTGATTGTACTTGAGAGAGAGAGCTCTTGAGGGAAAGAGATCTAGAGAGAGATCTGTACATCTAAGAGAGGTGTGGAAGAAAGAAGTTTCTTCAATTGTATTCCTTCTATAAAGAGTTTAATACAAGTTTTTAGGGTGGTTTCTTGTATCTCTTGTTCTTTGCTATTATCTGATTCTAGTTACTTATCATTTTGATTTAATTCCGCATTTATTGCTTTCATAAGTGTAATCAATATTTTTGGTTGATCCCCAACATGCCCCACTATCCACGATGAAATTATGTACCATCTTATCTCTCATAATGATGGTAAGATATAAATGTGGGGGTTTTTCAAACTTGGTGGAAGGTTCAAAAATATTATTAGGTGTAATTTTTATGGCTACAACAATATGATTTTCTAGTTGGGGGGAATATGAAGTTAGAACAGTGGCTCTTGGAGTAACTCCTTTTGACTAGGTGGATGAAGTACCTCCGAAAGGGATATGCTTGTTTTTGTGATCTTAAAGGACTCAATAATATTCAAATGGGATATTTTACCCTTTTATTTCATCCTTGAAATCAATGTAGTACTTTGATCTTCAAGAAATGAAGGTTTGAACACCTTTCCCAAGTTCTAATTTTGAAGAGGTGCGAGACTCATAGAGGCTGTCATATTTGCATCCATACTTTGTTTCCTTAAAGGGGGATTGTTTAGAGGTCTATCCACATCTTGAACATCTCCCAAAAATCTCATTTTTGACCTTATGTTGTCTAAAACTAAGGTGCTCTAATTTAGGACAAATCTATCCTCCATTTGGTAGTTTACAAATCTTGGTCCTGAATTACTACACTCTCCACTTGGTTTTAATTTAATGAAGATATCATCTTCTAATGTCAAGTAAGGAGTAATACCTTTATGATCCACCAAGGCTTGACCTTCCCACTCATTAATATTCACGTACTGACCTTGAGGCTATAACCAAGGATCAACTTCTTCTCCTTGAACTAAGTTGTTATGGACTAGAACCATGGTTCTTGAGGTGGGAGCAAAATTTGGATTGTATGAATTAGGTGACCTATTAAAATTAGTTAAACCTTGTCCCATCCCTTGACCATTATGCTGAGGTGGAAATATGTTTGCTTATGGAAGTTAATATTATTAATTTTGGTAATCTCCAATATGTTGATTTGATTGCCTATTTGAAGCTTCTAAGGCCTTATATTTTGTTTGCCAATTAATTACATCATCTAATTTATTTGGGACTACTTTAGGCTTTCTATTTGGATTTGGATTTGGAATTGGAGCAAAGCTTGGAGGGGTAGTAGGCATGTTAGGCAAGATAATAATTGAGACCTTTAGAGGGAGTTTACTAGCTTGGATCAAACTATTCTCATATCTATTAGCCACATCATAGGCATTAGTCAAGGTATACCCTCCCATAGATTGTAACATGACAACTATATCATTCCTAATAGCTTTAAATTAGGTTGAGAAAGTAAAAATTGCATGGGGTCTCATGGGAGGTGGAAGCCTATTCCATGTCTTTTGGAACCTTTCATTGAAATCATGCATGGATTCCTTAAGCCCTCTTTGGATGGCATTTATTTGATGGATTTCTGATTTATGATCACTCTTATCCTCAAACCTTTGAGTCAATAACTCCCCAAATTCATCCCATGTAGCAATGCATCCTCCTAGCAAGGTTCTATACCAATCAAGAGATATTCCCCTAAGGGAAATGGAAAGCAATATAATTGATATGTTAATTTATGTGATATTATGAGAATTGCATAATTTGGATATGTCTCTAATGTGTTCACTTGGGGTGATAAGACCTTCCCCATTGCAAGTAGGGACACTTGGTGACATGGGTAGGGATATCATCATAAGCAATAAGGTTTATGGGCTTTTTAGTATTGAAATATGGGAAAACATCTTTCTTAGTCATGTTACCTTCAATTATTTTTTCACTCTCTTGCTCCTCTTAACTTTTAAAATATTCCTTCTCTTTAGACTCTTCCTCAAGATTTTCAAGTGTCAAAAAAGGCTCAGGGTACTGAGCTTCAAGAGGAAGCTTAGGATGAGGGAGTGGATTTGAAAAATGATTACCTCTACTAGTTGTTGATCTAGTAGTGACCATGAAACATAAAAAATGAGAAATTATTTTTTAACCAAATGTTATAGCTTTATTGGAGTCACCAAATTCTAAGTAGGAAATACTTGTGCAGTTGTAGTCTTTTTCAAACTAGCATTCACCTTGACAAGAAGTGATTGGGACAACTATCCCATTGAGCATACCATAACTATTGTCACTCAAATTTTCACCCTTAGAGAGGTATTTCAAGCCTACCCAATTGATTGAAATAATGGAATTACCCGTAGACCTGTGGGTTGTCTATAGTGGGGGTAAATCTCTAGTTGATAGGGCTAGCTCCCTTGATGTATTTATTTAATCTCATCACCTATGATACTAAATTTTTGGGATGAAAAGGGAGAGAGAAACATGAAATAAACCTAACATAATGAGTTGATGCACTGATTTTAACTCCATAAGACTGCCATAAACTTTCACTATGAAAGGTGATTCACAAAATTGATCTCAACATCCAAGGTTTTTGTAACATAAGTATTTCAACATAGAGGTAAAATGCAATGTATTTATCAAGGTGGATGAATAATAGGTCTAATTATAGACACTATTACTCTTATTTATATTTAATTACACATAATAAATAATAAAAACATCTCATGTGACATATTAGATGGTAGACTACTTTCACA
Organism: Torreya grandis; assembly: GCA_037957365.1. NCBI lineage: Eukaryota > Viridiplantae > Streptophyta > Pinopsida > Cupressales > Taxaceae > Torreya > Torreya grandis. Next base: position 1,477,881 of record JARHVA010003899.1, on the reverse strand, counting down.
AAACATGAAATAGTAAGATGAACATAAGGAGAGATGATTATCACTTGCCATTCAACTATGAACTAATTCACACACTTAAATAAGAATTTGAGATATAAAAAATATATTGAAATATTTATTCAATAGAAAATTCAATACTCGAACTATCAGGTCTTTTCCATACTAGATGTGGATTTATTACAAAGCCAAAAGTGGTTGTGTATATAGAGAATTATAAAGGGAGAGAGACGAGCTTAGTAGAAGATGATTGACAAGTTACCTCATCAATTAAAAAAAGAAAGAGAGTTATGGAATAGTCATATATAAACTTCCAAATCCATATGTCTCACTCTTGAAGATGCTTCAACCCTCCATGTGGCATAGGAGTTAGAACTTGGTTTCACACCTTGACTAGCTTCTTGAAAACTACCCTTATTTGCATAATAACAGTGATAAGTGGACTTATTAAGAAAAAATTATCTATGAATGAATTTATACCAACTCATCAGACACTGGTCATGCCTTAATAAATTCCTCTAATCTGATGTTCCATCATTCGTATGCATAGGTGTCTTGAAACTCTTCATTTCCCATGCCTAGTTTGGTCCAAGTGGCCCAAAACTCAAGTTCATCTTATTCAAGTCACTCTTTCTCCATGTATAGTCTTAAAATATATTATTAGTCCTAAAACAAACCATTTTTATTCTTTTAACCTCTCCCAAGACTCCATTTTGCTCCTTAATCTCTCACTAGGCCCATTTTCATTATAGCCCTAAAACCCTATAAACCTTCATGTGTAGATTAATTTATAGAGGATAATAAAAAATGAAATCATATTATAGGACCCATTATGGCCTTATAGACTCATGTTAATTTTCATGTCCATGTTTTAAGTGAAAGTCCATTTTATGCCTTTCTCTCTCTTTAATTAGGCCTATTTCCCTAAAACCTTATTTTCATACTATAGACTTAACCCACATGTGTTAAAACACCAAACAGAATGTGATTAAATTTACCTAGTATATCAACAACCTCTATGTCAATTTTGAGGTCCTGAGACCCTGTGGAAGTGTGAAAATCTTGAAATGACCTTGCCACCTAATCTCATTCTAGGCGTATTTGAGACTGCCTTGGAAAATGAGTTATGTATGACCATTACATAATCTCCTATTCATATTTTTGATATTTAATATGTTTGAAAAATCCCAAATGACCTCTTCCAATTATTGGAAAGGTATCCTTTAATCAAAACCCCTACAAAACATTAAAAACATGCAAAATAGGGCATTTATTGTCACTCGTACAACTACAAGTTAAGAAAATTACATGTGGAAAACCTAATTGGATTCATAAAAATATCCAAGAGGTTTTAGGAGCAAAATATGTCATTAAATGTGCTTTAGATGTCCATTTGTCTTGACTAGTCACTATCAAGATTTTAGGAGGGTTTTAGGCACGTTTTATTTTTAAGGATTGTTCATAAAGAATAGATCCTATTTCTCTCTACTTATGCCACAATATTACATTTAAGGGTACCCTCCATCACCTATAATCACCATTGTGTCCCACACAAATTTTCATGAGATTTTTGAGTATAAGAGGGTGTTCTTCAAGTGGCAAATGTGCATTTTGTGCACTCTATTAGTTGTTCTAGGCCAAAATGGCCATTTCCAAATTTCTCTTTATAAAATAATACCTCTCTCACATAAGAAAAAACTTTATTAAGGATATAACATCTATCCTAGGTCTCCATTCAACCAATTTTTATCTTTACCTCAATCCCCAAGTGTTGATGCCTTGAGGAGGGTATTAGGCCTATAGGCCTAATGATTGTGTTGTCAATATTCTACCTTTGAAGAGAGTGATATAATCACTCAGACACCTTTGAGTGCATGAGACTCAATCTATGGACCCCTTATGTCACTCATGTTATCTGACCTAAGCCATTTTTTCACTTTATAGCACTTTACACAGTCAATTCATAAAACCTTAGGGTGTAGTAGTACGTTATTATTGGCCTTTAGAGACCCCTATACGTGGTGATATTGATATGAAAGATTGTGTTTACTATTTATTCATGTTTCTTGAGGTGCTTAGGTATTTTATGTATCAATATGGAGTTAACCTTATCTGAAGAGCCTTGACATATCTCTTACTCCATTCAAGAATGGTTGTAGGTAGTGGCTACAGGGTTTTAGAACTTCCTTTGGATATTTGACCCTCCAAGTTTTAGTTAATTTAACAAGAAATTTGAAGGTGTTAGACACCAATTCAACCTTCAATATCTTTCAACCTATCAATCTCCTCCAAGTGTTGAGATGTTGCTTTTAGATCTATAATGTATGAAAAAAAAACCCTTAAATTCATCTAGGCTTCCTAGATATTCATCATGAGATGCCACCATAAGGTTATATTTCCTTGTTCAAAGAAGTTAAGGTAACCTTTCCCATTTGAAAATTTTCATTGCATACTTAGAAAACATTTTTATCCCTTATGCTACTGAAGATGGTTCCTTACCTAGACTGAACAGGCTTGTAGGTGGCCTTTAGGGTGGTTTGAGTAATAGGTTTGAAATCTAAACTCCTTACTATCAAGGTGCTTGAATGAATTTAAACTAAAGGAGTTAATTTTATTATATAGCAAGGTTTTAAAAATCCTTTTATCATTCCATACATAGTATGATAGGTGGTCTTCTAGGACTGTCAACTCAATCTCATGATCATCCCTAATTGGCAAGTGGCCTAGTTGCTCTTCAATGTTTTGCATTCTATTTTCATCTATCTATAATTTATGGAATAACCCTTGTGTTTTTTATTGTTTTTAAAACAATAAACCTAAGTCTACAATAAAGACCAACATGCCTAGGGCCTGTAGGTCTCCTTTACTTTCATAGGATACTAAGAGAGCTTGGTGAATCCTTAGACTCTTTCAACATATTACCACTGTCAATCTTGTCCTATTAAGTTTTAACTATTTCAATGGATTATAATCCTTCTGACAATGCCTCATATCATCTTCAACTTACCTTATAATTTGTACAAACCTATAGGTACAGTCAACCCATATATATGGCATGTGTGTTATCTTAGAGCATCTAGGAATTTTATATCACTTGATTATTGTAGTGGGGAATTTAAGGCCATATAAATGTATAATGAGATGTATCAGGTTTATACATGATCAATAAAGTATCCTTATCTTGAAACTTGATATCCATAAATGACCGATTATAGGTCTGCTTAATAGTGAGTGACCATGGTATATTATAGCCTTGTTTAAGAGTATGGTTTGATTAAAACTTTCAACAACTTGAACTTAAGAACTCATCAAACATATCAAACATTAGTTTCATCATAATTCTAAATAAACATGGCACTCAGAGCAGTGGAATACCATTGATGAACTTTATCATGCATTCCAGGAGCAAGACATACGACATTTTTTGAAGACTAACAACAAGGAGATGCTTCTCAAGAGAGGACACATGAACTATGGTAGATTTAGAATATTTTTTATGAATAATAGCATTATATAAAACCTTAAAAGTGATGAACACCTCAGACAAACAAAACTTGTAGCAGGAATGAGTGAAACATTTTGTACATCAAGACCACTTTTTCTCCAAGTGAAGACACTTTATAGAGATGATTTAGCTAATTAAACACCATGTTAATTATCTCATTTAACTTTAAAAACATCCATCATAACCATTTTTCTCCATCAAATTTTAAAGTGGAAAAATAGATTCAAGAATAGACCCTGCTCAGATGGATAAGTCATAGTGACCTACTATCACTCTTAGTGATTTTCCATAAAGGATAATACATTAAAATATAAATTAAATCCATTAATTTAAATATTACTAGGACCCATAACAATTTCCAAAGTTTCATCTCTTAACTCTCTCTCTCTCTCCTCATCGTACCATTTAATTCATTTTTGCCTTTTTGAGCTTATGAAGGCAGTGATGGAGGAGAGAGAATGTCTAAAGTGTAAATTTGACTAAAAACTTCGTATAAATCTTGAAAATTATTTAATGGATACCAAGGCACACTCTAAAACCATTTCCAATTGAAAATTGATCTTGCAAGGTCATACAAGTTTTTAAAAGTGCTTGTAAAGTGTCATTTTGCTTAGTTTAGGTGTTAAACTACAGATGTTGTCAGTATCTAACTATCCTTGAACATTATTTGACCCATTTATAATATTAGGTATGTTGGTAATGTTCTTGAAACATTTACTTCTTGGAATGGTACGTGAAACTCCTCCAAATAGGCCAAAAGGTGTCTAAATTGTCATTTTAGCACAATAGAACATAGTAAAAGGTCAATGCATGATAATATGACTTTAATGGCATATAGATAACATTTTATAGTGAATTTATACCATACTAAACATTTGACCATGTTTGATAATTTTAAGACCTTGAAATTGACCCTTAGGACTAGATAAGTGAACATAAGACCAAACTTTTGATAATGCTAGACAAGGACAAACTTGACCATATGGAACTATTTAAGTGCATTCAAAACTATGACAATACCATGACAAGATTCTTAAAATCCTATGAAGTTTTAACCTAGAGGGGGTGACTAATTTTGACTTGAGGTCAAATTTTGGTCAACAATTCTATAAGAATGTTTTAATTTTTCTTAGTCAAATCTACTTCCTTATTAGCATTCTATGTAGTATCCTTAAGATTAGTATCATCTTTCTTACCTCCTTATTTAAGTAGATACAATCCCTCCACAACCTCATCCATCATTTCCTCTATCACCTCTCAAACTTTTCTCATTTTAGGGTTCTATAAATTATACGCATCCTTAATGTTAACCATTGTATCAAAATCAACATCATTCATATCCCCATTATCCATAGTCAAATTCTCTTGATCTTAAATCTCCCTATCAAGGTTAATAATACCTAGATTATATTCTAATAATTTTTAATACCTTTAATTTGTCTTAGTATCACTTCTTAAAATTCTTTTAGGTCCTTCCACCATTTTAGCATGACCCTTCCTCACACCAGTATGAATATTAGGGTTTAAATCATTGAAAAAAATTTAAATGAGGAAGATCACTGCTTGATAGGGTGGTAGCTTATTTTTACCTCTCTTCACATCAAGCACAGAGCTTTCCATCAAATGAAAAATATAGAAAACTGGGCTAAGGGGAATTTGGTGTCAAAAATAGTTGAAGATAGGCTTATGAAAATAATGGACAACCAAAAATATGCCATCAAGAGTGACATAATCTTGATTTAATCCATGAACACATCATATGGATTTAGAAAATCCTTCCTCAAATAACCCCCTTGGAAATCTGTCAGCGCTTCATTCTCTAACAAGAATCTAGCCTTATCCTTCATATAGTCTCTGATAGACTTAATGTACTTGACTTCATCTACTTTTATATCAATCACATGGGAAATCATCCCTTCAGTGATTTCCACAGATATATTATTGATGTCCACTACATGATCATTCCACTAAGATACAAACTTTTTGGACAAGAGTTTATCAAAACCATCAATTTTCTTGATAAAATTAGTTAATCCTCTAATATAGAGGATTTCCCAAACCCTCAAGTCTTTCCTAATTTTCTTGATCAATAGTTTCTCAACCTTATTCAAATCACATCCCATATTACTTACAAACAACTAAAAATGGTATGAAAACTGACTAAGATAAGTAGATTAACCCAGTAAACCTTAACATGAAGAACTTTCCCAAAATTACTATACTTGAAACTCCACTGCAAATTATAATTATGCTCCCATGTGTACTCATTAAAATATTTATAATAAGTACCAATAATCATAATCAAGCACATTTTTAAATCCATACCCTTCCCACCATTGAAATGTAATAAGTAGCCTAACAAACAAAAAATAATATTAAGGATGTGAGCCAACCTTGTCTCTAGAAATGATAGCTTTAGCATTATTGGGAAAGACCTCATTCTTGTCCCAAACTCTGAAAACTACATAACTACCCCTTATTAGCAAATTAATCTACTAATTTATTACCCTCCATATAAACATGTTGAAAATGAACCTCATGGAATGAATGGGCAATTATTGAAATTTCTTCCATGATATTATCAATAGTTCAGCTAGCTTTGTTAATCCTTTTAAGATAATTGATGATGTTGAGGGAATCCCCCTCCAAAAATAACCTACTAACACCTAAATCTCAGCCAATTTCACTCCAAAGTGGAACCAAGGCTTCAACCAAGTGGTTTGTTTGAAAACCCATATTCCCCTCATATGTAGCCACGAAGAGACCATTATCATCTCTTAGAGCACCTCCACCTCCTAACATTACTGGGTCACCTTTATAAGCCCCATCAAAGTTTAGTTTAACCCAACCATGCATTGGATCTAACCATCTAGCTTTATTTCTAATTTCCATCTTAGAATCCACATTAGTATATTATCCAAAGATAAAATCTAGTACTTTGCAGTGGTTTCTACTTGCTTGGAAAAATTATGCTTATTACCCCATTTGATAGCTTTCAGATTCTTAGTGATGAAATTGAAAATCTTACTAGCCACTCTTTTACAAGGATTTTTAGTATCCTTGAATATCTAATTGTTCCTTTATTTCCAAATTCCCCATAGAAGATGGGGGGAAGCTAAGATCCATAGTTTTTTAAGCTCCTGATTTGATAATGGTGAAATTCATACAATCCACAAATCTACCAAAGTGTAAGGATGAGACCAGCTAGTCTGAAACTTATCTAAAATAAAACCTCACACCTTGAAAACAAAAGGACACTGAATAAGAATATGAATAATAGACTTATTATCAGCTTCACAAAGAACACATCTATTAACCAAGGTTAGTCTTCTCTTGGCCAAGTTATCCAAAGTGAGTATCCTATTCTACAAATGGATCCATCGAAATAAACTTATTTTAGGAATAATATATTTATCCCAAATTTATGACATTAAGATACATAATCTCTTTATCCCTTTACTCTAAAATTTTCAATACTAGAATAAAGGGATGCATTTTTAGACATAAATCTAATATTATACACTTTTAAATGTCAATTTTGACATATATTTACCTACATGACTTATGTGTACACACATGACTCTTATCCACAACCTTTCCCTATAACTCATCTATCTACAAACCAACATTCTTGGTTTTCTATTATTCATCTATAATAATTTCCTAGTATATGCCTAGTCTACTTATTATCTCAATTAGACTATCTCATGATCATCATATCATTATTCTTATTATGTAGATGCATTCAGAACTTACAATTAGATGAATCTGGTTACTAGAATCATCCACCTATACCATATTTATATATGTGCATACTAATGGTCATTTTCCTAAAATCAAAGCCTTCATATGGGTTAGCCTATATGTGTGTCATGTTGGTGGTGGAACAAGTTACTCAGAGAGTCATCTACATAAACACACTAGGCCTAAGCCTATTCCTATCTTATGTTTAACCCTAATTTTAGATAAAGTGTTATTTAGGGTTAAAGGGTATTAAATTAGCTTTTACACAAAGATGGTGAACTAGTCTAATGAGTAGCATAATTAATAGATACTAAAATAAATAATATTCTGAAGTTATACAACTTAGAATGCTAAAAATAGTAAATTAAAGCTATTGATAGATATTTCAATAAAAAGGAATAATTGATACTTAGCTAGTTTACTATGCTCATGTAGGTCTGACTTAGAATAAGTTGGAAGTAGACTAGAATTTAATCCTGGAATGGTAGTCAAATTTTGTAAATATTCTTTTTGTGTCCTTAAATGCTTGCATTGGATTTGGATGATGTTATGTTGTGGATCTAAAAGCTTCACCAGGATGCAAATAGGAGAAGTTACGGAGGATGCAGAGTTGCGGGGAGTTGCAGAATCAGTTGCAGGGAAATCGGCGTCGGTCTGATCAATCGACATCGGTCAGACAGCAAAGAGGAAGCAACCAGCGTCGGTCACCAGTCGGCCGACATCGGTCATGGAGGAGCCGACGTCGGCAGCCTGTGCGAGAATAGGTAGTTTGCATGACGAATCCAGGAGAGTCTATTTTGAGACTGTTAGTTTGCATGTTGAAGGCTAGTCGTAGTCTTGAGTTGCGAGTCTAATTATTGTAATTAGGTTAGTCTAATTATTGTAATCATGAGATCTATATATGGACTCATGGGATGTATTGTAAACATGTAGCTTGTGAGTAAGAGAGCAATAAGCTCCTTCAGAGAGAAGAGAGCAATGGTGCGTTCCTCCTAGTGCCACAGTACCAAGGTGGGTACTGGATTGGAGAATTAGAAGGGTTCTTCGTGTGTGTATGATCTTGGTCAGCATGTGGGCATGACTTTCTATAGGAGATCTACAATGGTGAGTAAGGTCTAGTGATTTGCAGGTAGCAACAGAGAGCAGGAGATCTACTTGGAGTATGGTTGTGTACTTGGTGAACTGGCAGCGTGTTACTGATTAGTTGGAGAGGTGAACATCAATTCTGTATTGGAGTTGATTGTTGTGACCAAGAGAGAGAGGGAAGGTCTTGAGGAGTGGCAAACCTTTGAGGTGGAGGAAGAAGTGGCATCTTCCTTATTGTATATTCTTCTGAGTGATTATTAATACAATTGTGTATTATCTCTCAATTCCTGTGTTGTTTCATATTTCTAGTTACTTTATATTTCTGGTTAAATTTTGTGTTTAGTTGCTAATACGAGAAGTAATCATATGTGCTCTAATTGGTAGAGCAAGATCCTGACAAATGGTATCAGAGCATGTTTATTGTTCTAGGTTCCTGACAAGTGGTATCAGAGCCTTGGTTGTAGGTTCAAGAGCTGATACCAACAAGTGGTATCAGAGATTTTGGTTGGGTTGACTAACAGGTGGTTTTAGATTTGATAGTGTTTTTTGATTACAGGTCACTCACAGGGATTTTAGATTGAGTGGGAGTATAGCAATGGCAGAATAAAGTAAGCTACGAATGGAGAAACTAAATAGCACAAATGGTCTGATTAATGGAAAGAAGGAGCAGGTAAAAAGAGATCGTTGGTCAGTAGAAGATTAGCTTGTGGAAGCATATGTTGTAGGTAATATTGCACAAAATGTTCTAGATAAAGTGGAATCTTTGTTACAGATTCTTTTGCCTCTTTCCATGTAGCCCAAAATAGAGCATCTTTTCATGGGTATGTCTTTGGAGACTTTGGAGAGATTTATTTAGGGGTTGGAGAGCCTTGTCAGATTATTGACGAAGGGGAAGTGAAGCTGAAATTGCAGACGGATGACACACAGTGGTTGAAGGAAGTCATGCAGGTACCAGTCTTGGAGATGAGTCTAATTTCTTGAAGAAATTTGGGTGATGAGAGATGCACTGTAACTCTCACAGTGGATATACTTGAATTAGATGGTGGTAAGAAAGTAGGTATCCTTTATCTATCTACTTATATTGTTGATTCACCTTTTGTTGTAGAGATGTGGCTTCATAGGCTTGTTCACATATGTAGAAGGAGAATGTAGGTTTTGAAGTGGAAGTCAGATGTCTTTGACAAGCTAAAGAATTGGAAGGCCTTGGTGTTCATGGAGGAGATGACGGACAGAGATCAGATGAGGAGGCTAAATTGTTCTGAGCAGAGTAGGGTTGATTTGATTAGGATTTTGATCCATGGAGAGCTCGCGGGTAAAAAGGTTATCACTCACAGACGAACACAAGTACCGGCATCAGTCAGACAGTAACCGATGTTGGCAACAGGAAGACCAACATCGATCATGAAGGAATCAACGTCAGCAGGAGGGACACCGGTGTCGGCCAGGGGAACGACGTCGGCAGTCAGGTTCAGTACAGGGAGCCGATATCGGTCAAAAATAGACTGGGAGATGGCCGAGATCGGTCACTGGTACGGATAGTGGGTGAAAAGCAAGTCTCTAACGCTCATGTTGAGGTTAGAAAGGGTAAGTGAACCTCATATTCATTGTTCACCTTCTTTATATTGCTTCTTTGATAGTCAAGAACCAGGAAGATGGAAGAGGCAATGCAGGTAGAGTCCAAATATAGTGGGAGCTTGGCATGGATGAGGAGTGTGAGTCCTTGGAGAAGAACCAAATAGGTATTTGTTGGTAAAGTTGTCAGCTGGAAGTAAGCACTGAGAGATGGAATGGATTCCCATTTTAAAGAAGAGAGTGGATGGATATAAGAGACAGAAGGCCAAGGCATATGGTCTTGAAGAAGCTGCAGGACAGTGGTACAGGTTTGACAGGTGGATGACTAAGCATGGCTTCAGTCAATGTCAGTGTAACTATTGTGGTTTTATCTTACCAGGTAGATGATGGCCACAACATCATCTTGTTACTGTATGTGGGTGATTTACTAGTAGGTCTGTACATACAGGTATTTGTTGAGCTAAAGGTAAGGTTAGTTCAGAGGCGTGTCATGAAGAATTTGTAGCAGTGAAATTCTTTGGCATAAGAGACATGGAGATTTGATCTCCAGTGAGAGCTGATGTGAAGATGGTTTTGGCGGGGTTCATGATGTAGGATGCAGAATCAGAAAGCACACCAAGGGCTGGACAGTTCAAGCTCAGCTTGAAACAAGGTTTGAAATCACATGAGGTCTAGTGTAGACCTGAGTTGTTTTCCCAAGCAGTGGGGGTTGTCAGAAAGTTTGAAGCCAATTCAGGGAAGGAGTACTGGAGGGCAGTTCAGTGGGACTACCAGCAGGGATTCTTGTTATGCAGGGTCAAGTTCTTCACTACATGGATATGTAGGTTTGGATGTGGCAGGTTACTTTGATGACAGGTGTAGCATCACAGGTTGTGTGGTGGTTGGTCTTCAGGATTGATCTTGAAGAGGAATACAAGCCAAGGAATAATTTAGACGGTGTACAAGTACAAGTATAGGTGCAGCTATTTATCTCCAAGTGGGAGATTGTTATGTTGTGGAGCTAAAAGCTTCACCAGGATGCAAACAAGAGAAGTTACGGAGGATGCAGAGTTGCAAAATCAGTTGCAGGGAAACTGGTGTCGGTCTGATCAATCGACGTCGGTCACCAGTCGGCTGACATCGGTCATGGAGGAGCCGACGTCGGTAGCCTGTGCGAGAACAGGCAATTTGCATGACGAATCCAGGAGAGTCTATTTTGAGACTGTTAGTTTGCATGTTGAAGGCTAGTCATAGTCTTGAGTTGCGAGTCTAATTATTGTAATTAGGTTAGTCTAATTATTGTAAGCATGAGATCTATATACGGACTCATGGGTTGTATTTTAAACTTGTAGCTAGTGAGTAAGAGAGTAATAAGCTCTTTCAGAGAGAAGAGAGCAATGGTGCGTTCCTCCTAGTGCCACAGTACCAAGGTGGGTACTAGATTGGAGAATCAGAAGGGTTCTTCGTGTGTGTATGATCTTGGTCAGCATGCGGGCATGACTTTCTATAGGAGATCTACAATGGTGAGTAAGGTCTAGTGATTTGCAGGTAGCAGCAGAGAGCAGGAGATCTACTTGGAGTACGGTTGTGTACTTGGTGAACTGGCAGCATGTTACTGACTGGTTGGAGAGGTGAACATCAATTCTGTATTGGAGTTGATTGTTGTGACCAAGAGAGAGAGGGAAGAAGGTCATGAGGAGTGGCGAACCTTTGAGTTGGAGGAAGAAGTGGCATCTTCCTTACTGTATATTCTTTTGAGTGATTATTAATACAATTGTGTATTGTCTCTCAATTCCTATGTTATTTCATATTTCTAGTTACTTTATATTTATGGTTAAATTCCGTGTTTAGTTGCTAATACGAGAAGTAATCATATGTGCTCTAATTGGTAGAGCAAGATCCTGACAAGTGGTATCAGAGCATGTTTATTGTTCTAGGTTCCTGACAGATGATTAATTTGATGTAGGTGTTTGGCTGTGATGTAGGTGTCTAAGATATGGAATATTGACTAGATATGGATGAGACTAACTAGAACCTTCTAGATTGTATATCACCTTTCTTTTAATAAATTTAAATCATGTACACAAACTATCATTCTTTGTTAAATGATCAAACCATAACTTCCTCACCCTTGGAGTGACTATGGAAAAAATGGTTTAGTGGGATCATGATGTCAAGCTACCCAAAATATACCCTATTAATAGGCACTTCCTACATGGTCGATACTCCTAAGAGGGCCTCAAGCTTATGTAGTTCTTCCTTATGTGTTGGCTTATGTGTGTCAATATACATGTGATAAGGATTGGTATGTAGTGACCTATCTTGTAACTTGAAAAATATGACTCATAGACTACTCTTTGAATGCTTCAAACCTATGGGAATAATTCTCCTATGATTGATATATAAATAGGGATGAATAGGGAAGGTTTTTCCAATTGAATGCTTGATTGAGTGCTTCTTAGTATGTATACTTTTAAGTTCCATGTATTTGATAAGTGAGGAATAAATGAGGGTGATATTGTATATTTACCAATACATTTTGATAATATCTCACATTAAATCACTTAGGATAGCCTTTAGGATACTTTTCATTTTCAAATTAGATGACTATTGGGCATTGGAAACTTTATGGGAAAGTTTGACACTTGCATCGACATAAGAGTTTGTCTAGCATGCAAGTGTCTAAGAAGCTAAAAAATAAGTATAGGTCCAAAACTAGCAATGAAAGATATTTATCAGGTTTATATTTTTTTGCATAATATATAAGGCCTAGTCATCATAATAATAGTGGTCAGGCTAAGAGATAAGCAATTTAGGCAAAAAGAGATAGTGAACATGATCTTTTTGGTAGTGGGTAATTCTATAACTAAAATATACATCTATGATGTATATTTTCCAAGTATAAAAAACTAGATTACTACATAAGTTAGATTTTAGTATCTACATTTACTCCTCATTTAATCTAGTAATGAAATTTCTAGTTATAAGGAAATAAATGCATACCTGGGTGTGTATGACACACCTTATCTTTGCGTGATCTCAACTTGAATGATTTGTTGGTGACTGACCTATAACCAAGATTATGTTATCCTATATAATCATTGTATGACATTTGAGGTTGAAATAATTTGAAATGATTGAAAGTAGAAAGAGAAAGGTTAAGAGTACATATGTGTGTTGATGCAACCATCTTGCATTTTGGCAATTTGATTTGAAAGGATGACTCATTATGAAGGATTAAATATGAGATTAGGATAAATATAAACCTACAAGTGTGTGTATATAGAGAGGTATTAGAGGAAACATTTACCCAACCTTGATTTAAAGGTGAGTTTTAACACATCCATTGAACTTGTTTCATCTCAATCGTACAAACTAAATATGTGCATGATCTAGTGGGTGTGAGAAATTTAATCAACTCACAACATATATCTAGTGAGGGTGGATGATTTAATCAAATACACTTATAATTATAGTAAACTTATATAATTTAATCAAGTCTAACTTATAAGTTTGGTAAGATTGAGTGATTTAATCAACTCAACCATCTAAAAGTGAACTGACTAATGCAGTAGATTGGCTTAATAACATTACATAAAATTATAACCTAGGTATATTAAAAATCCATAATAGTATTTAAATTTTTGAAATTATTGGATTATTAAACTTTAAGTTCCCTTTCAATGAAATATATACCTCATACATGCTTCAAGATGAAACATGTGTATAGTAATAGTACCAATGTATAGAATGTTACCATAAATGTGTATCTAAATCATATAACTATGAGATCTAGTGAATTTTGAATATGTTCAATAATGAATAACATGTTTCCATATCATGCCCCCACTAAAATCTATAGAATATGATAACTGGTGTAAATGTGGAGAACATGCTTCCATAACATGTCCCCACTGTAATCTAGAGATGTTGAGTATCGAATAGGTTTGGAAGTCATGCCTTTTTGACATGCCCCCACTATAACATAACTCTATGATAGTGTGGAATCCATGCCTCTATGACATTCCCCCACTAATATGACCCTCCTTTTTAAGTGAGGGGATATAGAATATGGTAATTACCTTACCTCAAAAGGATAAGATAACTGTATAAGTTGTGTATGGATCATGTAACATATAGGGGTAACATGCTTAAGTAGATATGGAAATTAGACACGTAATTATGTGATCACATCAAACCCTAAGATTCATGATATATATAATGGAAACATATAGAGAGTAACAATACAAGATCATCAAATAATCAAGCACACACATGAGAGCACTCAAAAGTAAATCAATAAGAAATGGTCCAAGGTAACTTGATAGAATGGGTGTAGAGCACGAATAATAGTATTTATTTAGCTAATGTAAACCAAATTAGAAGAGATATTAAATATCCAAGAAGATATCTTGAATAACCTCATAAAATATAGGGAGGAATAATAACAAAGAACCTAGAATAGAGTTCATAGGTGCAATAAAATTAACAAAATAACAATAAAGTGTTATGGTGAATTAATCACCATTTATTGTAATATAACACTCTTCCCCTTAATTCATCATAGTTTGAATTTAATATGAGATAAATTCTTTAAATGCCTCAAATTTATCATGTGCAAGTGACTTGGTGAAGACATATGTACGTTGTTCTTTTGTCAGGTAATATTGGATTTGGATGTTGTGTTGTACATGTTCATGTATGAAATATATTTGCACCTTAGATTGCTTTGTGTGTTAATGAAATAATGGATTGTGAACAAGTTTTATAACACCCTCATTATCAAAGTACATGTTGGCATGTGTCTTATATGGTACTCCCAATCATTCCATTATGCAAAGTAACCATATCATTTTGCAGACAACTCCTCCTATAACATGATATTTTCTTCTTTAATAGAAGATCGAGAAGAAAAATTTTGTTTATTACTCCCCCATGATATAGGAATAGATACCAAAAATAACACACATCCAAAATTGGATTTTATATCATCAATATTTCCTATATGATCTGAGTCTGAATATCCTATCAAGAAGAAATTATCATTCTTCTTATACTCTAGGCCAAAGACCATTGTACCCTTGATATATCTCAATATTTGCTTTGTTACTTTCTATTGAGACATATTCAACTCCTACATGAACTGTGAAAGATAGATAATTGCATAGCTGATGTATGTCCTAGTATATGTTAAATAAATAAGACTCCCAATCAACTACTGATAAAGACTTATATTCACTTGTAGTGATGGATCTGTACGAGACAATTGAGCCTTGTCTCCATAAGTGTAGCAATTGGATTATTTTCCAACATTATAAATTTATCAAGTGTTGTCTTGGCATATTTAATTTGGAGCATAATTATGTGGTGTTCATTTTACCATACTTCTAATCCAAGGCAATAATGTAGAAGCCCAATATCTTTCTTGGTTACATTAATCATCTTTATTGAATTGTCAGTGATGACTAGACCATCCACATATACTACAACAATCACAATCCTTCCTCCTTATTTCTTGAGGTAGATATTTGGATCATAGGGACTCCTCTAGAATATATGATAAATGAGATTTTCATTGATTGTTTTGTACCTAGCTTGGGGAACTTGTTTGAGACTATCTAGAGATTTGATAAGTTTACATAATTTTCCTTCAATACCAAAGTGACAAAACCTTCCAGTTATGTCATGTAAACTTATTTTGTAAATATTCATTGAGAAAGACACTTTTTAAATCCATTTGGTGGATCCTCCATTCAAATTGGGCAGCCAAAGCAAATATCATTCTAATTGGCTTGATCTCGGTCATAGGAGAAAATGTGTCTTCATAATCTATGCCTTCCTTTTGTGCATATCCATTTTATATGATTCAAGGCTTGTGTTTGTCAATCTACCATATGATTTGTATTTAGTTTTGAAGACCCATTTACAACTGATTGGTTTCTTCCCTAGTGGAAGATATTCAAGCTGTCATGTTTTATGTTTCATCAATGATTGAAATTATGCATCCATGCCATCCTTCCAAGGTTTAGACTCTAGGGATTCTTGAACTATATAGGGGTCTTCTGATTTTACAACTTCACTTATTAGGATGAAATTCAATTCATTTAAATTCATGTTGTGAGTCATTAGTCTAGTAGTCAATTTATCTAGAATTATATCCAATATAGCATCCTTAATTTACTTGTATACCATTTAGGCATACAATGAATTGTACCTGTGGGTGGTGGATTTCCACCATTGTTCCCATCAATATCTTCATCTAGTGTATTTCCAAATTTTTCATTTTCTATGGGATTGATTGGTGTACTAAGTGAACTTGTAGAAGGAGCTTATGTCTTCTCAAAAAACTCAACATCCCTGCTTGTGTGGATTTTCTTGGTCTTTAGATCCATTAATATATAGGTAAGTGCTTCTTCATTATACCCTAAGAACACATAATTTTATGCTTTCATGTCAAGTTTAGTCCTCTCTACTTTAAGAATATGCATACTGGATTTACATCCAAAAACTTGAATATGTGTTATAGATGGCTTGTGTCCTGACCATGCTTCTTGTGGTGTTACCCCATCAAGAGCTATAGTGGGAAATCTATTTAGCAGATATACAGTGGTTTTTATTACTTAAACCCAAAATGCCTTTAAAAAACTTGAATAATGTAGCATACATCACACCATTTCCATGATAGTATGATTCCTCCATTTAGTAAAAACATTTTTTTAGGTGTATGTGAAGGTGAAGTTTGATGATAAATTCTATTTTTTGCAAAAAATCTTTGAATTCATTACTGGTGAATTCCCCCCCATGATCTGAGTGGAGGGTTTTTATATTCTAACCAGTCTCTATTTCAATAGCAACTTTGAATTTTATGAAAGTTTTAAAGGCATAACTCTTTTTATTTAGACATTAAACCAACTATTTTATAGAAAAAAATCAACAAAGAGCATTAAGTACTTAAACCCAACATGACTAGGTGACATCAATCTACATAGATAGGTATGCACCAAATCAAGATTTCCATTGGCTTGATATGTACATTTTTGAAATGGAGATCTATGTTTTTTACCTGGTAATAAATGTTGACATTTGTCTATACCCTTTTTTAGAGGTGTAAATCCTCTTACCATGTTATAATTGTGGAGTGTGTTGAGATCTAAAACTAATGTGACCAAATATTTTGTGCCACAATTATTTTGAGTTTGTGTCTTTTGCCACAAGTGCTTGATTATTTTTATACATGAAGTTAAGTTGGAACATTTTCCCAAGTCCTGAGGCTCATTCAATAATTTTTGAGTGTTTTGATTTATCTATGATCAAAAACATCTTTTTTCAACCTTTAAATTCAAATTCAACCTTGAGGTAATGGTCAAGTAACTAACTAACTGATAAAAGATTCTTTGTGAGTCCTCTAACAAATAAAACATATGATATTTTACAAGCATTTCATCTAAGTGGTAAAGAGATGTTCCCAATCCCTTGAATAATGAATCTTCACCCAAAGAAAATGATTTTTATAAGTCTCATTCATACTATAGAACCAATATTATCTTCCAGTCATGTGTCGAGTGGCACCTGAGTTGACATACTAGATAGAACTTTGTGATGTTGAATTTTCATGAGACTATGTAGTATATAAAAAGTTCACATCTAAATGGGTTTCTTCCTATTTGGTAATGTTGCCTTGCTAATTTAATTTATTCTTCTAATGAAATTTCTATTTTCCTTCTCCTTTGTGTGGATGAGAGGATTGTTGGTTACTGGGCTTCATGTTTCTTGAAGAGCCTTATGTAAATGACTTATACCAATAATCCTTAAGGTCATGGCCTTTCCTTCCACATATATAAGGCAAAATTTTTGTTTTTTATTCCCCTATGCATTATGATAATGACCTTGATTTAGTTTAGAAGACTTGATCTTCCTTTTACCTTTCTATTGATTAGAGGAAAGAGTATGTTATTTTGATTCCTATTCTTATGTATGCATAGACTCTTCCTAGTGCAACATGTTTAACAACTTTCCAAAAGATGGTTTATATTCTGTGATTATCAAAGTAGTCATGAATATCTTATAGGAGGGTGGCAGTGCTCTTAGGATAATAGGTACAATAGATGCCTATGACAATACCTCACCCAATGTTTGGAGCGAAGCCCTCAGGGTTATAACACATTGTATAAAAGCTTCTACTTTCTCATCGGACTTCAATTTAAGTGAATGAATTTGAATCTACAAATGGAGAATGGTATATTTATTTTTGGCCTCATAGATTATTTGGATATTATCCCAAGTGTATTTATATTTTATGGCCTCACGGATATGAGGTTTTATCTCATCTAATACCCAAAACATAATTATCGGTTGTGCCATCTAGTTTTCTTTATCACACTTATTTTTTTGACCAATGTCAGTGGTATTTTGGGTGACTGTGCCATTGATAATATGCCAAATGTCTTAAAATTCCAAATGTGTCATAATTTTTGTTTTATAAGTGACACAGTTATCACCACATAGAAGATGTGAGTCTAGCAAAAATAATTTTGGGTCATTTTTGAGCATTATAGAATCTAACCAAAGGTGATGGAATGCTTCCTTATCACTTCAGAAATCAAGGTATCCCTTTATTTATAACATCAGTACGATAAACCAAACCTTTATTTATGCACGCCCTTCTTTTATACCCATTAGTATGTGGAATAAGCTTGTCCTTTATTTATAACTAGTGGTACGTAAAGAAGTGTAAACGTATGTTTAAATATATAATTGTGGGGGTTTGGCTAAGAATTTTTTTTTAAATATCTTTTAAGAGGATTTGAACCTCTAACCTCCTCCTTATAAAAAAGACTCCTTACCAACCCACCTAAGCATTATTTTAAGATAATAAATGAAAAAACTTGTATTTAAATACTTTAAAAATTATAAACCATACCTTAAGATCATACTCTTTTATGCGTCAAATAAGAGGCAAAAAATGAATGTTTAAGAACCATTTAGCCAAACCTCCATGAGTTCCTAAGATGCAGCTCAATGTATTGAATGTATCAATATCAAATGCATATCCAACTTATAATTTCCACTCTCCAAATATTCCACCCTCTCCATGTAGTTCTAAATTACAAAATTAGGTTGGCACCACATGCTCTGTATAACTTGTTATGCCAGTAAATGGTTGAGGGATTCACGGACAGTAAAAAATATAACACAATCTATAATAATATGGTGAGACCTTGGCTATCTCCTCCCTCCTCCCAGGTTCCCCAAAAAAAATTCTACTCTAAAACCAAATGTAGAGAAAGAATAATAATAGTTATTCAGATAATGTAAACCAAATTACAAGGGCTATTATATAACCAAGAAGATAGCCCAAACAACCTCCTAAAATATGGAGAGGAAGAATAACAAAGAACCCAGAATAGAGTTCATGGGTGCAATAAAATTAAAAAACTAAAAATAAAGTGATATGGTGAATTAATCACCATTCATTATAATATAACAAGGGGCATGTTAATATGTGACACAATCAAAGGGACATGACTTAGTCCAATTTCAAAAAGCATAGGATGACATATTCAAATGTCCATATACAATAAACCATGACATGTTCAAATGTCAAAATAAGAAAGCATAGTAATGGGGGTCATAATCAATGGATCATATTCAAATGCTCAAAATAGGCAATACAATGAAATATAATAACAAGCAAGGAGAATAGGTAACCAACATGAGCAGATCATACTAGCTCCTAACATATGTGTTTACAAATAATGTTAAGTACATAGCATAACAAGTACACTATGAAAGGTATAAGCATGGATATAAGCATGTGTAATTATATAAAATATCAAATATGATAATGGAAAGTGATCATAGAATAATGTAACTTGGGTGTGCTATGATTAAAGATACAGATGCCCCCAACGTATTTAGCATGTGAGTAGAGGGTAATCCCAACATTTGTATGTGCATATATCATGTACTTGGGTATGCTTGTATCACACTCAAATGAAACATGAAACATGTGCATCTAACAAAGAATGATATTCCATATATTAACATGGAGTAAACAACATATGTATAAGAAATAGTACAACTAGGAACATGTTGAAATTTTTTGTATTTTTGAATTATTTGAATCTTTTTGGTATTTTTAGGATTTTTAAATTTTTTGAATTTTTTATTAGGTAATACATTTAAGTAAGTACATGATGTTCATTGGGTTTTTGAGAGGTTTTCCTTCAATTGTAGCTAGGCAGTATACAAATTTGCCTTTTTTATGACTACAAATGGTCCTAGCTAATTTGATTTGAATTTCCCTTTCTTATCTTATTATACATTGGTATTATTTTAATTTTATATTAGTACCAATTTACCCATGAGAAAATTTTATGGATGAATATTTTTATTATATGCATTCTTGACGTGATTATGGTAAACTCGTCAGTGTTCAATAGCTTGAGTACATTTTGTACTCAACTATTTCAACTAATGTAAATATTTTTTGTGATGCTCATTATCTTTTATAATATCCTTGATAGAAACATGTAAGGATGGGATTTCTAGCTCAATTAGTAAAATTTATCTATACCATAAACCAATGAGAAAGGTGTGGCCTAAGTATGTCTACAAACACTAGTGAGGTATGCTCATAAAGCATACACCATATATTGGTGCCAATCAATATTATATCATTCAACTATTTTTCCAAATATTTTGATAATCGTTTTATTTGTTGCTTCCACTTATCCATTACCCTATGGATAATAAGGTGTAGAAAATGTATGTTTGATTTTGTATTTGATGCAAAAACATTTCGCTATTTTATTTTTGAATGATAATCCATTATTAGTAAAAATAGCTGAAGGTATGCCAAAATGGAAAATAATATTGGTCATTAAGGACCTTTATTTATCATTTCCTATGGTAAACTCAAGTGGAATTCAATCCACCCACTTTGTAAAATGTTTTGTAGCTTTGATTATGAATTTGTGTCCACTAGCAAACATAGAATTGATTTTTCCAATTAAATCAAATCCCCATAAGGAGAAAGGCCATGGTGAGACAATTGGATATAACCCGTGAGATGAATAATGGTTTAAATTTTTATATTTTTTGAATTTTACACATAATTTATCATGTTCAATGTATTCATGTTCCATTTTAAGTGTTAGCCAAAATTTGTCTACCGTGAATGAGTATCATTCAAAACTTTGATGTACTTGATCTTAACTTTGCTAGTAGCCATTATAAAGAACTTGTATTGGTCATTAATAATATTGTATTGGTCATATAGGGTGGTCTAGTGAGTATCAATTTTAATTAAATTTGTCTTGTCATGTATTGGTCATTTATTGTAGTCTTCTTTATGTGTTTAGCATTGTTTAAGATAAGTTTGACAAAGTTAAGGTTAGGAGTTAAATCAATTCAATGAAGAATCATGCTCAAGGAGGCAAAGTGGTGACCCTTAAAAGAAAAACCATGATCTGAATTTGACCAAATTGACCAAGAAGAAGAATCAATAAGTTGATCATATTGTATTTTCAAGCAATTTGGAGAGATTAAGGTAGTTTTGATAAGTTTAAGGTATTTCATCTACTTTAGTCTTATTATATATTTTAATGTTGAGATGATACTTGATATTAAAGATAAAATGTGAAGGATTTATCCTTGGATAGAGGTATTTTTAAGTCATCTAACATCAATTAATGATAGCATGCTTGTATGTTATGTACATTTTACCCAAATGTCTTGGCAATTACTTTCTAACATTAGAAGTCTCTTTGTAATTGGCATTCATCATTCATAACATATAAATGAGGAGTTATTATAATAGTTTCAGTAAAAAAGAGGTGGAAAACATTTTAACATACTCTTCCACCTTTTTACAAGTCAAGGGAAGCTGAATAGTCACCTGGTTTATCATCTCTAGTAGTTCTAAACGGTAGAACAGGTAGAATCTTGAAAAAAAACTTGTTTTTGGAGGTATTTTACAAAGCTTTTATATTGATGTGAAATGTAAAAACTCCTAAAAGTTTCTTTATTTTCTTATCATACCAAAATCCATGCAAAAATTGGAGATATAGAGTCAAACAAGGTAGAAAATCCATTCTTTTCTACATCAAGCTTCTTGGCAACCTCAAAAGACCAACTAGTTTGTGAATGGTAATTTGAGGAGAGAAAAAGTTTGAGACCAATATCTTGGATAGAGGATGGTACACTAATTCATTTATAATTTTTGGAATTTTTTGTCTAGTTAGGATTCTTAACTTTATGAACAAACATTAAGAAGTTTAGGGTACATAAAGGTGGCTCAAAACCCCACCAGGGTCACTTTTATCCAAATTCAGGGTTCTAAAGTTAAATGAATGAATAAATATGATCTTTGAATATCTATTGAACATTATTTAACCCATTTAATATCATTTTTTCATCATGATCATGTTTGGAATAATTCCAAATAGCCTTGAGTTGTTAGTTTATGCATGACAGTCAAAGTTTACAGGGGATGTGAAGTGTCTTGGTGTATGTGATGAATGAAATGAGATGATTTATATTGAATTAAATATAATAAATATCCATCACACCTATTTAATTATCATTTTATGGATGAAATTTAATAAAGGTAAAGAACTATGCATGTATAGTTGAGCTAGTTGGAACTTGCATCCATGGTGCAGAAACCCTAATCAAATGTGAACTTAGACTTCATTGTCCATGATCCCTGAAGTAAAAAACATATTAATATATCCTTTAATATAATTCTAAAGGATTAATTATAGGTGAAAAACCCAATAATATAAGGATCTTTCTTCAGGTCAATTCAAGAGAGTTTTCTGAACCTATAAGTCTGCAGACGTGTAAGTCAACATTGGCACTAAAATTAGGTATATGAGAAGTAAATATGGATTTATTTTAATAATATGGTGTCCTAATTCCCATAAAAATCTCTAAAATCCTTTTGATTCAAATTTATCAGTCCAACAATAAGAGAAGGAACTTTAGGTGGAAATAATGCATATAACACGCATAATTTGTGTTTATATAGGAATCAGCATGCATTGCACTTTATTGGACCTAAAACTCACTCTATAAAGTCCCTAAATGATTTTTCCAAGAATAAAAAATAGATATGAAGTCTCATAATCTTAACTCATTTTGCATTCAATTGGACTGTGTAGGCTAAGTTGTAGTGTGTAAGCCTAAAGGAGGACTGTGAGAGTTTCAAGTGAGTGTTCCAAATTATTTGGACCCAATGGAGTGATGTATAATACTTAAAAACATAATATACTTGGTATAATAGTTTTATAATTGGTTATTTGGCCTCAATATGAAAAAAAAGAGGAAAAATAAGGTTTTATGCCTAGTGACTACCTATAGGTCTGTGGTAGGTAGTAAAAACAAAAGAAATGTTGGTGACTATTATTTGAGATATTAAATATTTATATGGGTCATAAACAAAGGTGTGTTAAATTTTAATCCTATTATAATCATCTTAATAAAGATAAACTATCTTGGATAACTCAAATTGGTGTACTAATAATCAAGAAGACCTAAATACAGACCTGTAAGCCTGTCATAGGCCTAAATGAAAGAAAAACTAATCTTATTGGGTTTGTGGAGGACCATAAAGTTTTGAGAGGATAAATAAGAACATTAATAATCTATATAATAACTATAAATACCACACAAATGTTAGTAATCCTATTGAATAAGGTTCACTCTCAAGGATGCAGTCAAGAGGCCTAATGTGTACCTACAAGCCTGTGCGTGAAAAAAGTGAAGAAGATTGTAGGTTTTGAGGGGTTTTTAAGATTTAAGAGCCTTAGGATATGAATTATATATTTTTTAAATATAATATGATGGTTTAACTCATTTGAATTGGATTAAAGTATCAAGAACAGGTGGTTAGGGTCAAGATGGCAAGTCTGCCTATAAACCCTCATGATGGGTTAGAATAAGTTTGAAACCATTTTAAGGGTAAAATTGATAGAGAAAGAGTTGGGAGACATTATGTAATATTTTTTAGACCTTATTAAAAAATCACAAAGTATTAATAATTAATTTAAAGGGTTTTAGATTAAAATAGTCACCCTAATACACTTGCACAGGCCTTCATTGCCTAAGAGGCTACATTTTGAAGCCAAGAACTGTATTTAAAAATTGCATCAAAAGGAATGGATATTGGGAAATTTTGGGATGAACTCATAATATAACCTTATGGAATTATTTTTCTTATAATAATTATGAACAATTGCTAAGAAAGGAAATCACTCTAAAACCTGTCACCTTGTGAAGAACTTGAAAACACCTAAAACATTGCATAGAACTTATAGCGTGGAGTGAATAGGACCAAAATCCATTAGGGATAATTAAGGAAATATATGAAATAAATATTGTGACATTATTCATTTAATTGGATGCCTCATATTTATGAATCATTGTTAAGAATGAAAAGAGCCTAAAACACTCCTAAAACCATGCAAATAACCCGATGATTGTGTTTTCTCCTAAAATGACTTCAAATGCATTGGTTTGGTTTTGAAATGATCAATATGATGTTTTTAGGTGACATGGTCACCTAAATGGGATATTTTTGGCACATGTGGGCTAAAATGGTATAGAAATTAGCCTATAAATGACTATTGTAAGCCTAAAAATGCAGGTTTTGGTGGCTTTCATGAAATTTGATTGAGACCTAATAGAATACCTTGAAATCATACATGACTTAGGGAATATAGGGTAAGATGATTATAAATACCCTCAATAATGTTTTAAATGACTGAAACATCATTAATTAGTTTTAAGACACCTAGTGTTGAACAAATATGCCATCAAGAACTCTTAACAAGACTAATGCACCTATGTGTCAATCTTGGATATGATTTTGAGTTTAAATATCAGTGGAATGATTCCATATAGGGTGTATGATAGACATTAAATTTGTGATAATAGTCTACAAATAAAATACTAAGCCTAAGATTAAATATAGACTCACCATTGTGGTCTTCACTTGAATCAAGCAAGTTTTTTAATGAAATACAGGTTCCTATCAGTTTAAAGACACTTGAGTCTTGATCCTTAGCCTCTCAAAGATGAGAGAGACATTGAAGTATCATAAGAGGGAATTGGAATAATCCAAGAATCATGATTAAGAGTTCCACATGTCAAGATAAAGAGTTGTAATTCCTTCTAAATAAGAATGGATAGTTTCAAATGAGGTTGATGAGTCATCTTAGAAGGTTAAGGGTCACTATATACCACATTTGATGAATAAGAGGATCAGATAAAGTGTGTATACACATAATATTTTCAAATTTTATCAACTATTAATGCTTTTTATCTTGTAAGAACCCATCGAGTCTCAATCTCTCTAAGTGCATGCCCTATGGGGAAAGGGGTGGGCAAACCATTGGTGCTTTGTAGGATTATTGTCCCTTATTTCCATGTATTACCAATTCAACCAGCTCATAATACCATTACCTAAGATATTACTCCTATTTTCACTCTCCTCCAGTCTTTTACCACCTTCTATACCCCTTTTCCTAACCTAAAACCCCTTATGATAGTTTACATGACTACGTTGACTAGGTCGACCTTGTACTCTTATTGGTAAAAGTCATTTAGGGTCTAGGTCAGCTCTTGGCCAACCTAGCCCATGACCTAATATACTAGGTTGATTGGGTCAACCCTATCAGTTGAAACTTTTAGAAAGGTTTAGGGTTAGATTCACCTATATAAACACATCCATTTCACCATTATTAGAGAGACATCAAGAGTTATATTTAATTTTCACTTATTACAATCTACTCTTCCATCATTATACTTGAGGAGTCTTAGATTAGGGTTTCTACTTGGAGAATATTGTCTAGTGGAGAAGTCTTGGATGCTTTGGACTTTCTTAATGATCCTTACAAATCACAATAACTTCTTTCAAAGAACCTTCAACCACGGGAGAGATTGAGTCTTGACAGGTTCATCTTCTAGGTAAGTATCTCTAACTTTGCTCCTCTCTTTAGTAAATAGAAGTACCATAAGTATTGGATTTTAAATAATATTACTCTTCTTCTCCATGCATTAGGGTCTTACCTATACATAGCTTAAATAGGATTCTTTTATGTATGTTTAATTTTATTTTTTATTACCCCTAATTTTTGCCACAAGATTTGGTGAGAATTAGATTAGATTTCTTTGCTTTACTTGTTATTAATATAATAAATATGAAAACATAGGACTTAATTAGGGTTATTACATGGTTTTGTTTGCCTTGACACTTTGGAACCCTCCCTAGTAATATTATTGTAATAAGAGATATCCTAATTGGGTCTAACAGATTTGCATATTGGTCATGTTCCCGATTATCTAATGTATCCCAAATCAGAAGTGTAAGTAGGATATATCTTCTCTGAGATAATATTGATTTATAGATATGATGTATTTATGATTTCATACATTATGGTGAACCCAGTGTGAATCTAACCCTTGCAGGTTTTCTTTCACTTGTTTCATTTCTATCATTTTATTTATTATTTTTCTATATTCACGATACTAGGTCAACAGGGTTGATATAGTTTCTAACTTTTGTATGTAGGTTTAACACATAATCACATAAAAATAACTCTATTCTTTCTATGCAAGTCTTCATCAGATATAGGTTACTAGATTGAACAGGTTAATAGATTACTCTTATTCAACTCTATAATAACAAACTAAGTTAAAAATGTTGGCATAGTATTCTAGATAGCTTCCAAATAACAAACTAAGTTGACCAGGCTAGTATAGTCATCTTAACAAGCTTTAACAAATAAGAAATTATAGAACTAGGTTGACCTAGTCAACACAGTTGGTAAAATTTACAAGCAACATTCAAGTCACTTCAACAAAAATCTCATAGTCTTTAGCATCTTCCAACCCACCAAGATTCCTTTCTTTCTCTCTCTTTCAATTCAATTCTTCCTTACAGTCCTATTTTGCAAATAGTCTTTAAACTTATAATCATATGGCAAACTAGGTCAACCTGGTCATCCTAGTTCTATATTTTATCTTATGTCTAAAATACTAGGTTGACCTAGTTGATTTAGTTCTTAAGTACCCTCATTTTTATAGTATAGTAGTGACATTGTCGACTCTGTTATGTAATGTCTACATACACTATCATCTGAACCAACTTTGTACTATGTTTTAAATTGGGAATTAACAACTATATGTTAGTAATTACTTCACACTTTCACTTTCATTTGTTTGCATTCTTAGAGTAGATCACATAGTCTAATTACGTGGTGTTATACTATTTAGGTTCACTATTTTGCTCTTTCTTGCACATACTAACAAATCACATAATTTCAAAATGCATTTAAACATCTATCTACCCAAGGCTTAGCTGCATGGATTTCATCACCAAGGGGGAAACCAACTTGGTTTTTTGGATAAGTATAAACATGTGGTTAATGGTATATATTGGAAAAGAATTTGATACCCTTATCACTATGAGCTTATGAAGTGAGGGGGTAGTCCCCAATACCAAGCTAGTACCATTTCCAACATAGATCTCTTTTAGCCTAAACATCTTGAAACCATCCATAGATTGCTTTCTAGTTCCCTAATTTTAGCCAACTTCCCTATCACACTTAAAATAATACTTTATAATAATCTAAGAACATTTAAGATGTCCACTTAGTTAGCATTTACTTTCTAGTTGACTACTTGCTCTTTGCTCATTATATATTGTATTGTAAAAACTTGCACTGGCCAGCATTGGTGTAAGGTTTTGTGTTATGTGCCTCAATTGTATCATCCTCATTAATCCAATTGCTTATGTGTTTTCTTCTAGTTCTTGATTTCAAAGTACATAACAAAATATTTCCCTATTTTTAATACATTGTCATTCTATTCAACATAGTCTCTTACAAACTATTTTCTTCCTGCCTACAGTATTAGGTTGACCTAGTCGACCATGTATTTCTTTTACTAGTCAGATTATTGTACTAAGTCAACCCAATTGACTCTGTACTCTTATCAATCTCTATTTTTAATAATTTATAGTACTAAGTCAATCCAGGTGACTTTTTACTCTTACTATTGTCCTATCTATTTGATGCAATTTTTTATTTCTCCTTAGTATTTTGTTCATTTTTTCTCAAATCATCATGAAGTACCCTATTATAATCTTCTTGGATAACCTAAATCTATTTAGATACTATATGTGATGTTCATTCCTCCCTCTCTTTTCCTCCCAAGAGAACCCTCACTCTTACAACACCTCTTCCCTTCCTTCATATGTGGATTGTAACATGGTACAAATCACACCTCAAGATGAAGTAGGTGGATCTAATCCTTTTATTACCTATCAAGATAATTCTCATATTCAAACTCTTCAACATAACATGAGACAAATTGACACAAGTCTATCCAATAATCCCACTAATAATCCATCTTCCAATAACCCTCCCCTAATACCAATTTGGGGAATTGTCTCTAAAAACACCAACCCAACAATTGATATGACTCAACTTCTTACACAAGTAATACAACAAATGAACATAATGAAATCTTCTAACACCTCTCAATGATGCAATTACAATGTCATTTGATCAATATGTCTAATCATCCTCGGGCTATCAATCCTCAAGAAAACCCAAATTTTATTCATCCACCTCTTAGAGATGCCTTAGGAAATGGTATTCCTCAACCTATTATGAATAACAAAATGCTTCAAAACATCCAAAATGAGCCTTTAGCTCCCTTAATTGTATCCATTGATATTGGTAATATATCTCAAACTATAAATAATGATGGGACTAAATACCCTACTATTAGATTGAGCATTCACAGTTGCTCATGTGTTAAGCTTTATTGGGAATTGGTTAATTAATTATTATGTGTCGAATATTTGTACAACTATTTTATGCATGCAAACATTCCATAACAATTAAAATTGGTTTCACATAAAAAATTATTTGTTTTGTGAAATAAACTTTTATGTCTATTTAATAAGCACTCCTATTACTTAGCCTAATAATGTGGAGAGAGAGAAACTTATAAATTATATTATTCTTTAAGGAAATAATGAAAAGATTGGTTTGTGCATAATGTCTGAGATGAATATTATGTGGTAATGGTTTTCAAGAGAGATCTTATTGGTTATGAATTCCAATATGGTATCAGAGTAGCTTTTGCAACCATTATTCATCCTCCCAGCACTGGTTCAAGCACCTATCATTCTATTTGACAATTTTTTACAAATCATATAGTTGTCTATGTTTTGCATTAGTGGTTTCCTGGTGTGTGTCCATCATTCTCAAACCTTAATATTGCATTTGGGTTTTATTTTTTGCATGCCCATATTCCTCCACAAAGCTCTATGTCTATGATTTGACATTATGATAGAGAGGCATTATGCAATATTCATTGATTTGTAATTTTTTATTTTTCATTGGACTCTTGCCTTTGCCTGCTACATAAGTTAAACATCGACATAATTTCACCCATTTCTATTGGGTTTATTATGGGTGGAAATATTTTGGTGGTTGGGTCCTTCTCTAAAAGCTCCATAAATTTTTCATGTTCATTTTGCCTCGGTGTGTCCTTCTAAGGGAGTCTGTATCGAGATCCAATGTGGGGAGACTATTGTGGTTTATTGGCTCCCATGGGCAAAGACTTGCCATAAATTATCCTAGGGCCTTGTTTCATTATTAGCTTGGGTTTTATTTTTTGCATGGCCATATTCCTCCACAAAGCTCTATGTCTATGATTTGACATTATGATAGAGAGGCATTATGCAATATTCATTGATTTGTATTTTTTTATTTTTCATTGCACTCTTGCCTCTGCCTGATACATAAGTTAAACATCGGCATCATTTCACCCATTTCTATTGGGTTTATTGTGGGTGGAAATATTTTGGTGGTTGGGCCCTTCTCTAGAAGCTCCATAGTTTTTTCATGTTTATTTTGCCTCAGTGTGTCCTTCTAAGGGAGTCTTTATCGAGATCCAATGTGGGGAGACTATTGTGGTTTATTGGCTCCCATGGGCAAAGATTTGCCTTAAATTATCCTGTGACCTTGTTTCATTATTACCTAACTACCAACACTATAGATCTTTCCATTTGGTATGGCACTATATGATTATCATTAAATCATTGGAAATGGAAACATTGTCTCCCTCATCAATAGTCTCCTCCCTATGTATATATTATCACTCAGTATTTTTGTATAGGTTCATCATTGAAATCACACAAAATAGTCTTACCTTTTAGCTATGTTTTTTATGGCTTAGTCCCTAGCATTTTTCACATGGTTTTTCAACCACTAAAATTGATCATACCACTGAGACCATAATGATAATGGTTGGTTCAATGGTGGTGGTATGTTGACTAAGTTGGCAAGTAAAGGATCTTGGTCAAAACTACTAGAGATTCCTTCTATTCAAAACCAATGTCCATAGCATAATCATTGGTCTCTTCTCCATGTCTTCATCAATCATGGATGTTTTTACTATCAACTTGACACATTTGGCTGCCCTTTGTAAAAATAACCTAGCCATCAAGCCAGTGTTCAACTCAATATCGATCCTTTTTGTCAAGGTCTAATATTATCTCTTATGACAACTCCTCAACCATACAAAAGGTGTGTTTTTTAATATAATTCAAAAGGTGAATTAAGTAAAATGTGAAAAAGGAAACTTTTCCAAATCTATACTTAATTTGATATGTAGCCAAATAGTTATAAGCTTTTTGATAAACATTTCATTAGAGGAAACGTGGAGGGTTCATTTCCCTCAACATCACAAAGAATCATTTTATTAAATTTTTCTTCCAATAAGTTTTTTGTTGGGGTGTTTTTTTCAATTTAAAGGTGGAGAAAATATTTTTTAAAGGTGAAGATTTCATGCCCCATCCACTACAAAGTGGAATTGTTTTAAGGGCTTAGTTTGTTCAAAAGAGGTAGCTTATTTTTTAGGGGCTATATTCTATTGTAAAAGTGGTGATTATTAAAGTGGTGGTAAAATGATTTTTTAAGAATGGGCAATTTATTATTGTGGGAATTATAAGGAGGTTCTCAAGTTGTATTGAGAAGCTCCTTTGTGCTATTTTTAGAAAAATTTACACAATTAGAACACTTTACCTTTCTTTTCATTTTTGATTGTCGAAGATGGAGGTGAGGTCTAGTCTTATAGGTGGTGAGATCCCCTCATAAAAACACTTCATTTTTATGGTGTGATTTTTACTCCTTTCATTTGTAGATGCATTTTTGGTTGTGATTGATGTCTCACTTTTAGTGAGAATTGTACATATTAGAGCCACGTATTGTACTTATGGATGCATTTTTAGTAGTGGTCGACGTCCATTTTGAGGGTTTCATTTTGTTTGCATTTGGATATTTTTACCCCATTTCATGGATTCATATATGGATTATTACATGTTTGAACCCCTTAGTTCATCCAACTGCACTAATTGGAAAACCAAGATGATGCAACACTTGTAGATGAAAGGATTTTGGAGAGTTATTATTGGTGATTTTTTTATTTTCACAGATGAGGATGATATTGTCTAGCTTACATCCATGAAAAAGCAAGCACTTATATTCATTTGCCTCCATGTTTTTGATAATTTACAAACTCATATTGAGCATGTCATGTCACCTAAAGTATCTTGGGGCATTATTTTTTATTGTTTGATGAGGTCACTTCACCTCTGCATGTCCCTCCTTCTCCTTCCTCTCAAAGTGAGGATTTTTCTATTGGTAATTGTGTTTCTCCATCATCTTCTCCTAGTTGTGAGAATGTTTCACTTGATAATGATTTGCATGAGGACTCTTTGGCATCTTCATCTTCTCCTATTAGTTCTTATCCTCCTTCCATTGTTAGTGAGGACATATTCTTTGAGGATGAGACACTTGCTACTAGTGGTCACTTGGATGAGGTATCTACACCTCCACATACTAATGCACATTATAATATAGTGGTTGTTACTCCTATTTTTTACTTTGGTATGACTCTTTCTAGTACTCCACCAAGTCATATACAACCCATTGATCATATGTCATCTTTTCTATCACTTCAAGAAGCAAATAGGAAACTTTTGATGAAAAATTCTCTTTTGTGCTCCCTAATTCATGGAAAGGATGCCCTCATTTATTATCTATAGAAAAAACTAGTTGGTATATAACATCAGTCTAGCATTCCATCATGTAGTGTTATTGAATCTACTATGCATCCACTTGACTCACTTTTACAGTGTGATTTACCAAATTTTGAGTAGTCCATTATTTCTAGTGCTTCTCTTATTACAGATGATACTTATGTGCCTTCTATTGATGCACACTTTTCAAATCCCACTCCAATTCCACCTGCATATATCTGCTTTTTTTTAGAAGCATACCACTGGCTTTGGCTCCCGCATGCTTCATTTCATGGGTCACACTACCAGACTTGTAAGCATTGGGAAACATCTACAAGGCATTACTCACCCTATTCAGCCTATTATGTGGATTGTTAGGCATGGCCTTGGTTATGATATAGGTGCTTCATATTCATTGGGATCTATTGATAGAGATCCATATTCTTTTCACTCCACTCTTCATGAGGATTATGAGTTACATATGTGATCTTCTGCACCTTCACTCAGACTTGAGAAACCTAAGATTATAGTGGTTAGACATGATCTACCTAACACTTTTATGGATGTTACCTCAAAAAAATTTATTGTGGGTTTTGTACCCACACATATGCAGGCATCTTCATCCACCATTATTGTTCATTTGGGGTGAGTTTTTTATCATTTTTAGTGATGTAAGAAGAATTATTAATGAGGACACTATAGACATCATTCTTACACTATTTAGCCCCTTCGATTGCACACTACTCCTACTACCTCTTGATGCTCCTTATTATTTTGAGTTCCTTGACTAGGTATATATGTTCTTTTTGAGCTTTCATCTCTCATTTTACATAGCTTAAGTGCATTATGGACATTCATAAATTCCTTGGTGATATTGTTGTAGGATGGGACCTTTGTTTGTAGTCACATTGAGTTTCATGGAGATTTTTCCTTCGTGTGTGTGCTCTATGTTTGATCACTTACTTATCTAGTTTTTTACTATCCCATCACCACTACAAACATATTCTTGAGAGATTTAATTTGTATGTTGACAGTATCCTTCAGATTTTTTTGGAGCTTGTTCTCTTTCTAAAGTGTATATAGTCTGGTGTAGCCCAGTGTCAGCATTTCAATGTTTGCATAGTGGGATTGTCCCACTCATTCAGATGGTTTTTTGTTTCACTACACCCACTTCAGCATTATGGGGGGGTGTGGACATAATTCTTCATGTCTTGTGCTCATTGTTACCACTTCAGGTGTTGTGCTCATTATTAGTACACCACATTTTCTTTTGGAGGAAGTTAATTGAGTGCATTTGTATTTGATGGCCTTTGATCCATCAAGTGCACCTCTTTAGCTTTATGTTTGAGTATTGAGCTATTTAATTTTTGGGGCACTTTACAACATATGCATTTTTTTCTCTCTTGACTTTAGCTATTGTTACTAGTTTTTGGGCACCTTGTGGTGATACATTTCATCCTTAGTGACTCTTTTTCTTATTGGTTTTTTGATATCAATGTTTTTTATAGAGTTAGCCTCGTATAGAGTACTGTATCCTATTTTACTTGGTGGTTATAATGATTTGACATCCATTTTGTTTGGTAAGATGTATTGGTTACCATAGGGACACTTTATATTTCACTGTGATTTGTACATGGGTACCTAATTAGGCCTAGTTGTTGGGACCCATCAGTCTCTTTACTTTCTCTTTTATTACTCCTATTTTGTGCTTAAGGTAGGGTGTTAAAATGAGCATTCACACTTGATCATGTGTTAAGCTTTATTGGGAGTTGGTTAATTAGTTTTTATGTGTCAAATATTTGCACAACTATTTTATGCATGAAAACATTCCATAATAATTAAAATTGGTTTCACACAAAAAATTATTTGTTATGTGAAACAAACTTTTATGCCTATTTAATGGGTACTCTTATTGCTTATCCTAGTAATATGGAGAGTTAGAAACTTGTGAGTTGTATTATTCTTTGAGGAAATAATGTAGAGACTAGTTTGTGCATAATGTCTAAGATGAATATTATGTGGTAATGGTTTGCAAGAGAGATCCTATTGGTTATGAATTATTTATGAATTCTAATACCTACATCCTTTCTTAAAGCCTTTGAAAATATTTACAAAGAGTGGATCCAAACTAATACTTTCACCACAACTAAACTTCTAATTAAAACCTTCATTGGTGATGTATTGAAATGGTACAACCAACTTCCCTAACATTCCATTTATCAACTTGAGGATTTAGTCAATCCTCTCATCAAAGAGTTTCAACATAATGATCTTCTCAAAAATTACCTTATCCACTTCATCAATGCTACGTAATCTCCCACCAAATTAGCTCATGATTTATTAAAAGATGGAAATATTTCACCTATAAAGCTAATCATAACATAACTAATGATAATTTATTTAAAATATTTATAACTAAATTAACTCCTTCTCTTCAATATAAGGTTCAAACTTTTTCTCCTCAAACACTTAACAAAACTTGTGACCAAGTTAAACATCAAGGATTCCTCATGAAGTAATTTGAACTTAATGCAAAATTTCTTAAAGGATATTTTAAAAAATTTACCAATTCCATCATCATCAATACTCCTCAAACCAAACCAAGAGTTATCAATGCTAACATTCCCTCATCTTATCACACACCACTAACTGTGCATCAAATGAAACAATTCTTACCACCCTCTAAACCATTTACATACTTAATAATCCTCCCAAGTGGTATGACCCTAATAAAAAAATTTGGTTCCATGCCAACATTGGTCTCTCCCATGAAAATTACTAAGGGATTACTAAATTTTTTATCTCCTACATGCTTGATGATTCCTTCAATCACAAATCCATGATTAACCTTCATCATCAAGAATACAGTACCACTTCTCAAAATTGACAAGCTTCCAAAGCTTCTTCTAATAACCAAAAACATTTTTCCACAGTTAATAATCAACAAAAAAACAAAGGATGTTTATATTATTAATGTTGATTTTGACCAATATTATAACAATTCTCAATATGTTAACATAACTAAGTTACATTATCATTATAAACCAGCTCACAAAGATCTTATCACAAAACCTAAGAAACTATATTTAGAAGAATAACATCTCAAAGATACTATAACCACTCATTTAACTTCAAAATCCCATGAGGAACCACCTCCTCCTTCTGAACCATTAAGAACTTCCATTCCTTCAAAATCTACCTTACCTTCAAAAACTCACACTGGTTCTTCTTCTAAATCCCATTGGAACTTTCTCAAAGAACTTAACTCCATGCCTTTGAAGATTCCACTTATGAAGTTAGTTCATACTTCCTATTATCATCATAAGTTCCTTATGAAATAATTACAATAAATCAAAGATCCATCTCCTATAGATGAAGAACCAACCTCTATGGATACTCAACCTACCAATGTGCATACCATTGAAACTATTTGTCCTTCTTCTAAACCATATATTAAATTTATTTAACATCATGATTAATGATGAAATCCTTTTTCATGTCGATGATCCACCACTATTCATTAAAATATCCATTAATACAACCCTTATCCATAAAGTATTAGTTGATGAAGGCTTTGGTATTAATGTGACATCTTTGTGGCTCATCCAACAACTTGGTTATATTAAGGATCATTTCAATTAAATTTGCCTTACCTGTCATGGATTTGATAAAACTAATCAAAATCCACTTGGTTGTATTTGGCTTCCCTTAACAATTGGACCCAAGACCATTCAAACTAAACTTATGGTCTTTGATTTTCACTTATCTTATAGCATACTCCTTGGTTACCCTTGGATTCATGGAATGAGGGCCATCACTTCTTCTAATAGTTAATGTATCAAATTCTTACATAATGGCGAGCAGTATAAGCATGAAGTTGATCCCAACCCTTTGAGTATTCAACTTCCTAATAAAAAATATCAATATCACATCCCTACCATTCCTACCATCAATAGTGTTCCCTTACCTGTGTTCATCAAAATCAATCTAGACTTACAAGTCACTCTTTCTGATTCAGATGATGATGAACCTAATGACTTGCAACATACTTGCAAAACTACCAAGCTACCTCCCTATCTATTAAAGTGGATTTCTCATTTATTACCTCATGATTTTACTATTCCTCTCATTGATGAGATCACTAATTTTCCACCTCCATGAAATGCTCAAGAACCTTCTTTACCAAAATATGCCTTCACATGCAATGACTATGGAGTGGCCAAATTATTCCAAGACCCTCTAATCATGTCTCCACATAAATTTAGTAACATTGGGATTTCACCTTCTAAAACTCCCCCTGAATCTCAAGCATGTGACATTTCTCCAACCTATGATGATAACTACATCATGACCCAAGATCAATCTTGAGACTTAGATGTTCCACATTATCAAAAAACCTTAGCTAAATACATACTTTTAACCAATATGTTCATACCATTTTCATGGATCATGGATTAGATATTGAAGGGCATGTAACTCTATTAATTCTCCACTTCTTGATACTCCTTAGGTGGTAGAACAAATCATACCTTTTGAACCTCCATAAATTTCTACATCTTCTCTACCACCTTCAGATCCCATCACTACATATGATTCTTCCCTCATCAAAGAAACTAATGATATACCAATCTCATATGATCCATCTACTCCTACTCTATAAATTACATTAAATTCCAAGGCCACAGATGTCCATCAGGGACATTCTGATTATGATCACCATGGTAATCAAATTATAGATCTCAAAGTTCATGTTGAGTATTATGTTCCTCTTCCCACTTTTCATAATGATGAATCTATTCTTGAATTACTTCATGCCTAAGAATCTCAACTTCCTCGACAACATCACAAACTTGAGAATTTCAAAAATAAATCCCCTTACTTCAATAACTTCATCTCTAGCATAGACCCTAAAGCTAATCCAACTTCTTCTTTACAAAATGCACCGTACCACTTCCAAGATGGTAATGTCATGCTTATTAAAGAAACTACTCATATTGAATATGGTACTCCATCATGCCCTTGACCTATTATAGTTTCTCATAAACTCTCACCTATTGAACATGATAACTTTAGCCTATTTTTTGATAAATATCATGAGATCTTCACCTAGTCCTATGAGGACATGCCTGGTATTGTCCCTAGCATTATGGTGCATAATATCATCACTTATCCTGATGCCAAACCTATGAATCAAAAGCAATAAAATTTTCTACTTGAGGTTTCCACCTTATGTCACAAAGAAATTATCAAACTTCTTGATGTTAAATTTATCAAACCAGTGGACTATTCTGAATAGGTTTCTAACATGGTCCTTATTCATAAAAAGGTCATTATGGTCATTTTCATTTGCATCAATTTATGTAATCTTAATCTTTCTTATCCCAAGGATAAATTTCCTCTACCTTCAATAGATGTCATCATCAATTCCACATCTGGTTATGAAATTTTGTCTCTCATGGATGGCTTCTCAAGCTATAATCAAATTTAAATTGCTTTCGAGGGCCAACATAAGACAAATTTCACCATGGAATGGGGCACCTATTGCTATGTTAAAATTCCCTTTGGACTCAAAAATTCCATAGCCACTTATCAATGAGAAATGACTCATATATTTCATGATCTTATCCACAAAATTATAAAAACCTATGTGGATGACCTCATTGTTGAATCTAAAATTCACAAGAGTCATCTTTCTGATCTTGCCATCATATTCGACCATCTTCTCAAATATAAAGCTAGACTAAATATTTACAAATGTGTCTTCAATGTCATATCTAGAAAACTATTAGGATTATTAGTCTCTCTCTATGGCATCGATGTTGACCCTGCTAAGATTAGTGTTATCATCAACATACCCATCCCTCATTCCATTCCAAACATTCATAATTATCTTGGTAAACTTGGGGAAATTAGATGATTCATCTCCAAAATGGTTTATCATATCTACTTCATCAATTCTCTTCTGAAGAAAGGTAATGCTTTATAATAGATGGATCCTTGTTCAAAAGCATTTGATAACATGAAAGAATCATTGCTTCATCCACCTACACTTCATCCTCCTTCAAATGATCAACCTTTAATCTTATATACTTATTCCATACCCATATCAATTGGGGAAATGCTTTCCCAACAAGAGGATATCATAAGAGAATATTCCATCTACTATATCAATCGAGGCCTCATTGATTATGAGAAAGATTACACAAAATCATAATGTGATTGCCTCGCCAACTATTTTCTAGTTGAAAAGCTTCGATATTACATGCTTTATCATACCACTTATGTTATCATTCATTCTGATCCCCTTCATCACTTCTTATCCAAATACTTTATTTTTTTAGACATAATTGGCAAGTAGATGGTCCTCCTTATGGAATTTGATCTCCAAATTATTACTCAAAAAGTTGTCAAAGGGAAAATCATTGTCGATCAACTTGTCGTAACTCTTGTGCCTGTTACCAATCACTTTCAAGATAGTCTTCTTGATGATAATATTCTTTATATTTAAGGTATTGACCAAGATATTTCTCTTAAATATTACTTCCATAACTTTACTATTGATCTTGAAACAAGTAATCTTGATGAATCCACTATCCTCCCTGATAATACTAAACAAAAAATAATTATCTAATAACTTCCTAAAATTAATGTCAACTTACACAAGGATACTTGGACCCTTCACTTTAATGGTGATAAATGCCTTTAAGGAGCTGGGGTAGGTTGTACTATTACAAATCCTCTAGAGAAAATCATCCCCTTAGCTTTTTGTTAAACATTTGACATAATTAACAACATGGTAGAGTAGGAACCTCTAATATTAGCCATGAGAGTTGCCCTTGATTTATATATCCAATACTTGCATGCTTTAGGTGATTTATATCTCATTTTCCTCCAAGTCAACAGTGATTATTAGTTCAAAAGTTAAAAATCTCATTTATTAACATCAAATTTCAACTACTCTTACCAAATATTTTTTTCTTTCGCTATAGAACCTATCCCTCAAGATCAAACTTCTATTTTTGATTCCCTTGCTTATTCAGCATCTCTTTTTCATCCACACCAAGTCCTCACCAATCGCACTTTTCTTATCCAAATGATAAAATATTCATCCTCTACTCAACCACATGATTTGCTTATCTTCCACATTAATGTTGTCACCATTTGACAAAGCTCATGGTACAAAGACATCATTTAATTTTTAGAACACCAAACTTATCTTCCTAACCTCGATTCCAATGAAAAGACTTGTATTCACAAACAAGATTTTAAGTATGTATTTCAATATAAAATTCTTTATTATCATAATGATGAAGGAACCTTGCTCCTTTGTGTTATGCAATATGAGTTTCATCCTCATCTTAAACGAGAACATGGGGGAATTTGTTATGGCCACTAAAGCATACATGCTATAGCCTACAAATTCCTACATATGGGATAATTTTGACCCACTCTTAAAAAGGATGCTATTGAATTTGCTAAAAAGTGTACTCCTTTCCAAATTCATGATGATTTAATTCTTTCACCTCCAGTCAAGCTTTAAACTAGCAAATCTATTTTTCCATTCTCCATGTGGGGATTAGATCTCATAGGCAAACTACCTCAATCTCAAGATGGGTATGTCTATAATCACATACATAAAATACTTTACCTTTGAGGATATGCCCTTTGTTAATTTCACTAGTACTACCATCTCCAAATTTATTCTTAATCAAATCATTTTCCTCTTTGGTATCCCTCATACTATCATTTCAAACAATGGTGGTAATTTCAAAAATAAATATGTCAAACAGCTATGTGTTAAATTTAAAATTAATCACAAATTTCCCACACCCTATCATCCTCAATGTAATGGCCAAGTTGAGGCCACAAATAAAATTCTCCAAAATATAATTCATAAAACCCACATGGATTGGCACTTTCATCTCTATCATACTCTTTGGGTTTATAGCATTAGTATACATACTGCGATTGGGGTAACGTCATTTTTTCTAGTTTATGGTTTTAAGTTAGTCCTTCCATTAGAAGTTGAGCTTCCCTCTCTTCGTATATATCTTCATGGAATCATACCTAATGAAGAATTATGTGAAGATCACCTTCATACTCTTGATCTTCTTGATGAACATCATCTTTTTTCTTTACAACATAATCACCAATACAAGGCCTGTATTAACAAATAACATAACAAATGAGTCAAAGTTTACTCATTTCATGTTGGTGATCTTGTCCTTAAATTAGACTACACTCATGACAAAGAAGGTAAATACACCCAAAAATAGTGGGTACCTTATTTAATCAAAGATATCCTTGGTCCAAGTACTTAACACCTTCAAACCAATAAAGTTCATGTTTTCAAAGAGCCCACCAATGCACAATTCCTCAAGAAGAATTTTTCCGAATCCTTCCCTTATTTTCATGCTTTATATATGCTATCTATCTAACACATTTTGTAGGTTACTTACATGGGTCTCACCCTCTACAGCAGTTCTCTTTTCATAAACTTGAGTCCTTCATTTTGGTCTTTCAAATTTCTTTTTTCTCATGAGTTGCATTTCAATACCATGGATAGGACCTAGTCTTCCTTATGATGTACTTTTATCATCTTTGTTTTTATACTTTTTACACACTTTTTTAACACACCTTAGGTTTCTCATTTGTGAGTTGAAATTTAAGACCATGGATAGGACCTGGCCTTCCTCATAAATACCACCTATTTCTTATGTTATTTACTTTTATAATACATTATGGCACCCTCATGAGTTTCTCTTTTATGAATTGCATTGTAAGACTATGGATAGGACCTAGCCTTCTTCATAAAATCACCATCTTTTTCATTCCTTTTATAGAATGTGTTTTGAAGTGGTTACAAGTTCTTGATCTTTGATTCCCAACATTAGCTTTTGCTTATTTTTATAGATGAACTTTGCATAAAAATTTATGTTAGCATGTTTTCCTACATTTACCTCATTCTTATGATAAAGAAACACACTTTTCTATCATTGAATCCCTTTTTCACCCTTTATCACATTTTTTATGATTTGAAGTAATTCAAATTGTTTCATGTTTCATTCCTCTTGATTTATGTTCCTTTCACTCTACATTATCCAAAATAAGATCAAAGTCAAGATAACATTTTTATTTCACCTGACTTTACAAGACTCTTAACACCATAATCTCAAAATTTCTCTCTCTTAGCAACTAAGTCCCAAGTGTTCGAATGAAAGTCATCTTTAACACCCATGTTTGGTTCTCCAAATCCATATAGAGGAGGAATATAAAAAATTCATCAAGAAATTTTAAATCCAAATCATTTGAAACAAAAGGCAATGATATACAAAAGGCAACATACAAATCTCAAAAGTTGAAATCACACCAAAAGACGTGATTAAAAGCATGTCTCCTATCTCCCATTGAAGCTCAAAATCAATATTTGGCCTCACAATAGAGCCAAGGCCCATTGGGGTGTAGTAGGCCAATAGATTGGAATAAGAGAGTACAATAAACTATGTTGTGCTACATAATTTCTCATGCAAGTACCCAATCTTTGTAGTAAACTAACGGCTCTATAAGGGGTCATGAGTAATGGGGAACACATTATGGAAAGGTAGGTCCATTTTACTTTTCATGCATATATCTTTCATGGGATGATTTACATACTTCATTTGTTGACCTAAGACTTGTGTGGCTAAGAGAAGTTCTTTAGAGTCCTTAAGGTTGAAATTACTCTTGTTTTGACAAACCTAACTTGACTGTCTTGACTTTGATAAAGAGTTCATGTACCTTGGTTTTTCCTTCATTCTCCCCTCCACCCATTTCATTTCCCCCATTGATAGGCAAATTTTGATTATAAATATTTTTTTCCTCTTCTCTACTTCCTTCTTATTCACATATTAAAAACATACTAGCACTACTTTATTCCAATTTTATCTATCCTTAAAGTAAAACAATATGTTTGAGTAACTATGGATTACTTTATTTACACCATAGCTCTACATTTATAGACCTACTTTGCCTTTTTTTAACCATTTTTTATTGTTTTACCACCCCTTTTTTATGAACACCTGAGTTCATTTCCACTTTCATGTACTTTTTTCATTGGTTGAGTGAGGTTGGCTTGTTACTTCTCACTCACCAATGTTGTTTTCCCTTTTATGCACCTTTTTCCATTGATGATTGAGTAAGGATTATTACTGATCACTCATCAATGTTATTTTACCAATTTTTTTAGTTTCCCATCTT
Source organism: Torreya grandis (assembly GCA_037957365.1). Taxonomy (NCBI): domain Eukaryota; kingdom Viridiplantae; phylum Streptophyta; class Pinopsida; order Cupressales; family Taxaceae; genus Torreya; species Torreya grandis. Next base: position 1,435,660 of record JARHVA010003899.1, on the reverse strand, counting down.
TTTTTAAGTAAGTATTGTTATTACTTTTACAGTGATGTTTGATTACCATCCTTTTGACATTTATCCTTAGTTTGACTTGGTGAGTTTGCCTTTCTTATTTAAGGTTTAATTGTTTGAGTTTTTTTATCTTTAGTAGCCTTAGTTTTTAGGTTACCTAATTTACTCTAAATTTTTACTTGGTCATTTGGTCTAACATAACACTTGTCACCCCATCTTGCTAAATTTCCAAGTACATCCCATCCACATAACACTAGTTATCTTGGCTTTCCTGTGTTTATTTACTTTTTCTCTTTAGTTTTATATTTTTAGGTTTGTCAATAGTAATGTCTGTGATCTAAGAATTTGACTCAAGAGAGGATGGTTAGTATGGTGTTAGTTCCAAAATGAAAATAAAATGAAAGAAACACACTAATATCGTAACATCTCTAGGCCTAGACACTAGGAGGAGCTTAGTTAACCAAAAAAAATGACAAACACAACTAAAAATTAAGGAATAAAACACAAGAATTCCTTCACCTTCCTTAGATGTTCCAAATACCTTTGTAGTAGTGGCTTGCTCGACTTGTGCTCATGAAGTCATTGACAATGGAAGATTGGCTGCCTCCATCTCTCCTTGGCACCTTTGGCTTGTAGCTTGGCTTAGCTTGGAATCAATTTGACATGGTAACACTAATTTCATGAAGCTTTTAGAACCAATCCTACATTATAACTTTACATTCTCAATTCTTAGAAATGATGTGGTAAGGCCTCTTATTTATAAATTTTTACAACTGTCTAGAATCAACCTGAACCATCCATCTTGAGATGAAGATGTGTGGTTGAAGATTAATATAATTTTTGGAATTGATTTTTTTTATCCTCATCATGAAATTAGAAAAAGGGAAAATTAAGAGGCATGGAGGGCATCATAGAAGGCATTGATAAGGCATGGAGGGCATGAATCCTGATATTTGTGGCATTTATGGCCTAGGGATGTCTTCCTAAGAAATTAGGTCACTTGATGATGTAGATATTCAATATTCATTTCTAAAAAAAAGTTTTCATGGAATTCTTGATTAGGCTCTAATTTGGGTTAATTAGATTTTAATTATGATTAAGCACTTTGCGCACAAATTTTTCAAATTGATTAGAATGCCTTGTTATTGGTATAAAATTTGATTAGATTGGAATAGGAAGGCGATGTTAGATGCATTGGATCCATGTTCTCATTTAGGATGTTATCAACGATGAATAACAAAGGTATGTGTCTTTTGTAGAATATTTGATAGGAAAGAGTAATCCAAAGCACCCAGGTATAAATTTGGCATTTTGACTAAAAATGATCTAATCAAAGTTGGTTGGCCCATAAATTTCATTGCCCCATTTAGGGATACCCTGGCCAAAATTGGCATTTCAATATGTCAGTTTCAAATCTTTTAATATGCTTTAGTGTTTTTAGGCAAAATTGTGCATTTTAGGTGAAAATTGGTCAAAAGCTTAGTTGGAGGTCATTGGTGGCCAATTTTAGGTGTCTATAGTTTTCCCCTATTTGGGAAGGAATTGCAAGCTATAAGTATAGTAACATCTTCTTAAAGAATAAAAAGGTCTTGTATGCCTACAACTGTAATGATGATAAACTAACTTTATGGTGACCATTCAAAGGAATGGTTGGCACAAGTAAGTTGGCAAATGGTCCCTCAAAAAGAAAGAATCAAAATGAGGGGACCAAAGAAATGAAGGATGATGGGGTGAAAATATAATGATACTAAAAAACTAGTCAAAATCATTGAAAATGTAAGTGAGATGGTGTGCAATGGTTTGCCCAAAGGTGGTTATAAGCATTGTACCCTAATAGTGGCAATGTGGTATGATAACACAATGATTTTCCCAAAGGTGGTTATAATCATTGAGAAGATGGAGTTGTCCTAGTTAGGATAGACAAACAAGATAATAACATACCCCTGTATAGGCAAAAAAAGTAAAACAGTGACAACACAATGATTTTCCTAAAGGCAGTTATAATCATTGGAAATGTAGGTGGGACGGTGTACAATGATTTATCCATAGGCAATTATAATCATTGGACCTTGATTATGTCAAACATGATAAACTTGGTCGAGGATGATGATAACTTAACATATAGGGTAATGATGAATTGGAACAACCTACTAGTAGGAAGATGCACATTTGAACTAATAAAGGTTGAAATTCTTTCATGGTTAATTACTCTATTTGGGATATGATTGACATTGAATCGAGATGTCAGTGATAAAGAGATGTTGATGCTACCATTAATGAATAGACTTTTTGAAGCTAAGGTTTATTTTAGCACGTGTCGGTAGGCATCATGGTATAACATCATGAGGACTTGCCTAAAATATGCATGAGGATTGACTCCGATAATCCAATACTCAATAGAAAATAATGCACCAATGATAAAAACCATGATGACAATGTAAACATATGAATATATATGGATTCAAGTATAAGAGTGGGCAATGAATAACCCAATGAACACACATAAACTAAATCAAGGAAACAATGCTAAAAGCAAACAAACTGGCAGACAACCAAATAAAATAATCAAAAATAAACAAGCAAACAATGCAATAGAAACCCTATAAATGTTTTCCTTAAAAAATAGGAGACAACTTAACAAAAAAACAAAATAGGGGAATAAAAAAGAAGGGGGTGGTTGAGGTGTCTCCATATGCACTAGGCAAGTGGATGCTACCTACATAGTTCCATGGATGTAATATCTAATAAAAAAATTTAGGCCAAATGTAGTTCTCCCAGGGAATGGGAAGAATGTGATAAGTAATGGAAATATAGATAATGGTTGTGATAGAAGAATAGGAATGGTCTTAAAAAATGGTAAGTGTGTGAGAGAAAAAGGCTAAAAAGGATGGGGAAACTAAATGACAAGTGACTTGCCTGTAACTTCGTAAGGGTTCCTAGAATCCTTAAGGCAAAGAAGTGGTTAATGTTTCTGCTCTTTTTTAATGATTTTTTTAAATGTTTTTAGAATTTTTTGAAGTATCTCAACTTGATCAAGAATGATGACAAACTAAATTCTTCAAGCTCACAAAACGGTGAGAGTGTGGCTTAGGTTGTTCACAAAATAGTGAGAGCGTGGCTTAGGTTGCTCACAAAATGGTGAGAGCATGACTTAGGGTGCTTGAAAAATGGTGAGAGCATGGCTTAGGGTGACTGAGCTGACCTCAACAAGTATTGAGCACTGCATACATAGTGTCAGATTAAGACCTCAAATAACTATAGTTTTGCCTTTTGTTAGGTTGTGGAGCTAAAAGCTTCACTGATGCAAACATGGAGGAGATTGTTGAGAGGTTGTTGAGTTGTAGAGCAACTGATGTCAGTCTGATCAACTGACGTCAGTCATATCTAGTGAGCAGAGCAACTGACATTAATCAGGTATCGGCCGATGTCGGTCATCTCTAGCCAGACAAGGACTGACGTCGGTCGCCTGTACGATTTTGAACTGTGAGTTTCATGGATAGTTTGTTAACGAACCAGTTGTTTACATGTTAAAGGCTAATTTTAGTCTTGAGCTACGGATCTAATTATTATAATTGGATGTCTAATTATTGTTTGCATGGGATCTATATAATAGACTCATGGGCTGTATTGTAAAGTGTGAGGGATCAAAGCAGGGATTCCCCAGGTGCTAGATAGAGAGAGCAAGCTTGGATCCTCATAGTGCCATAGTGCCAAGTGTGTATGATCAGGTAGATCTGTGAGAGAGCAAGGTCTGGTAGAAGATCCATAGGGGTGCTAATTTGGAAGACAAGGGTTCTTTATGGTATGTAAGATTAGGTTGGTCTGCAGGTGTGTAAGATCAGGTAGGAGATCTACATGTGGTAAGTAAGTTTAGTTGATCTACAGGTGTGTGTGTGTGTGCGAGATCTAGGTTTGCAGCTGTACAGAACCAGGTTGATTTGCAGGTGTGCAAGATAAGGGAGGTCAGAAACACAATAGGTAGCAAGATCAGGTGAGATCTACTTGGAGTATGTTGCATACTTGGAGTATGTGTGTATACTCAGACTTGGAGTACATGGAGTACTTGGTGGACCGATAGTATTGTTACTGACTGATGGACTAGCAGTATTGTTACTAGCTAGTGGAGGTGAACAACAACTCTATGTTTGAGTTGATTGTTGGGACCATAATTGAGAGAGTGAGCTCTTGAAGAGATTTACTATTTATGCCCTAGAGGTGTGGGAGCCCTAGAGGTGTGTAAGGAAGAAGACTGTGGCATCTTCTTTGTTGTATTTCCTTCTGAAAGAGTATTAATACAATTGGGTATTGTCTCTCATATTCTGTGTTGTTTCTGATTTCTAGTTACTTATTGCTTTTAGTTAAATTTTGCATTTAGTTGCTTGTACATGGTAATCAATTATGCTTCCTAGATCCTAACAAGTGGTATCAGAGCTATTTGTGGTTCTAGATTCCTGACAAAGTGGTATCAAAGTTGTTTGTGGTTCTAGATTCCTGACAAGTGGTATCAGATTTGACAGGTGGATGACAAAGCATGGCTTTAGTCAATGTCATTGTAACCATTGTGGTTTCTTTACTAGATAGGATAATGGTTACTAAATTATCCTATTACTGTATGTGGATGATGTGCTTGTTGTAGGTGCATATATACAGGGATTTGTTGAGCTAAAGGTAAAGTTAGTTTAGAGGTATGTCATGAAGAATTTGGGAGCAATGAAATTCTTTGGCATGAGTTTTTCTAGAGACAGCGAAGACCATAGGTTGATGTTGTCTCAGGATGATTGTGTGAAGGTAGTGTAGGATGCAATACAAAAAGTGCACCTATGGATGGACAGTTCACAGAACAGGGTCCCCAATCACATGATGAGGTTGAGTACATGTCTACTCCCTGATATTGCCTCAGTAGTAGGAGTTGTCAGCAGGTTTCTGGCCAATCTGAGGAAGCACTGGAAAGTAGTTCAGTGGATTCCCAGGTATCTGAGAGGGACCAATAGCAGGTCGACATGCTATGCAGGGTCATGCACTTCTCTACATGGGTTTGTAGATGCAGATATGGCAGGTTACTTGGATGATAGGGGTTGCACCACATGATATGTAGTGGTTGGTCTTCAGGATTGATCTTGAAGAGGGATACAAGCTAGGAAATAGATTAGATAATATATAGGTATAGGTACATTGTAGTTGTTTATCTCCAAGTGGGAGACTGTTACGTTGTGGAGCTAAAAGCTTCACTGATGCAAACATGGAGGAGGTTGCTGAGAGGTTGCTGAGTTGTAGAGAAATTAATGTCGATCTGATCAACCGACATCGGTCATATCTAGTGAGCAGAGCAACTGACATCGATTAGGTATCAGTCGACGTCGGTCATCTCTAGCCAGATAGGGACCAACGTCGGTCGCCTATGCGGTTCTGAACTGTGAGTTTCACAGACAGTTTGTTAACAAATTGGTTGTTTACATGTTAAAGGCTAATTTTAGTCTTGAGCTATGGATCTAATTATTTTAATTGGATGTCTAATTATTATTTGCATGGGATCTATATAATAGACTCATGGGCTGTATTGTAAAGTGTGAGGGATCAATGCAGGGATTCCCCAGGTGCTAGATAGAGAGAGCAAGCTTGGCTCCTCATAGTGCCATAGTGCCAAGTGTGTATGATCAGGTAGATCATTGGGAGAGCAAGGTTTGGTAGAAGACCCATAGGGGTGCTGATTTAGAGGACAAGGGTTCTTCATGGTATGTAAAATCAGGTTGGTCTATAGGTGTGCAAGATTAGGTAGGAGATTTACATGTGGTAAGTAAGTTCAGTTGATCTGTAGGTGTGTGTGTGCGAGATCTAGGTTTGTAGGTGTACAAAATTAGGTTTATTTGTAGATTTGCAAGATCAGGGAGGTCAACAACACAACAGGTAGCAAGATCAAGTGAGATCTACATGGAGTACGTTGCATACTTGGAGTATGTGTGTATACTTAGACTTGGAGTATGTGGAGTACTTGGTGGACCGGCAGTATTGTTACTGACTGCTGGACTAGCAGTATTGGTACTAGCTGGTAGAGGTGAACAATAAATCTATGTTTGAGTTGATTATTGGGACCGTAATTGAGAGAGTGAGCTCTTGAAGAGATTTACTATTTATGCCCTAGAGGTGTGGGAGCCCTAGAGGTGTGTAAGGAAGAAGACTGTGGCATCTTCTTTATTATATTTCCTTTCAGAAGAGTATTAATACAATTGGGTATTGTCTCTCATATTCTGTGTTGTTTTTAATTTCTAGTTACTTATTGCTTCTGGTTAAATTTTGCATTTAGTTGCTTGTATATGGTAATCAATTATGCTTCTTAGATCCTGACAAGTGGTATCAGAGCTGTTTGTGGTTCTAGATTCCTGACAAAGTGGTATCAAAGTTGTTTGTGTTTCTAGATTAATGACAAGTGGTATTAGATTTGACAGGTGGATGACAAAGCATGGCTTTAGTCAATGTCATTGTAACCATTGTGGTTTCTTTACCAGGTTGGATAATGGTCACTACATTATCTTGTTACTGTATGTGGATGATGTGCTTGTTGCAGGTGCATACATATAGGGATTTGCTGAGCTAAAGGTAAAGTTAGTTCAGAGGTATGTCATGAAGAATTTGGGAGCAGCAAAATTCTTTGGCATGAGTTTTCCTAGAGACAGGGAAGATCACAGGTTGATGTTGTCTCAGGATGATTGTGTGAAGGTAGTGCAAGATGTAGTATGGCAAGCGCACCTATGGATGGACAGTTCACAAAATAGAGTCCCCAATCACATTATGAGGTTGAGTACATGTGTACTCCTAGATATTGCCCCAATAGTGGGAGTTATTAGTAGGTTTGTGGCCAATTCGAGAAGGAAGTACTGGAAATCAGTTCAATGGATTCTCAGGTATCTGAGAGGGACCAGTAGCAGGTCCACATCCTATGCAGGGTCAGGCACTTCTCTACAAGGGTTTGTAGATGTGGATATGGCAGGTTACTTGGATGACAGGGGTTGCACCATAGGATGTATGGTGTTTGGTCTTCAGGATTGATCTTGAAGAGGGATAAGCAAGGAAACAGATTAGATGATGTACAAGTATAGGTACAGTGTAGTTGTTTATCTTCAAGTGGGAGATTGTTAGGTTATGGAGCTAAAATCCTCATTGATACAAATATGGAGGAGGTTGATGAGAGGTTGCTGAGTTGCAGAGTAACTGACGTCAGTCTGATCAACTAACATCGATCATATCCAGTGAGCAAAGCAACCAACATCGGTTAGGTATCGACCGACGTTAGTCATCTCTAGCCAGATAGGGACCAACGTCGGTCACCTGTGTAGTTCTAAACTGTGAGTTTCATGGACATTTTGTTAATGAACCAATTACTTGCATGTTAAAGGCTAATTTTAGTCTTGAGCTGCAGATCTAATTATTGTAATTGGATGTCTAATTATTGTTTGCATGGGATCTATATAATAGACTCATGGGCTGTATTATAAAGTGTGAGGAATCAAAGTAGGGATTCCCTGAGTGCTAGATAGAGAGAGCAAGCTTGGCTCCTCATAGTGCCATAGTGCCAAGTGTGTATGATCCAATAGATCGTTGGGAGAGCAAGGTCTAGTAGAAGATCCACAGGGGTGCTGATTTGGAGGACAAGGGTTCTTCATGGTATGTAAGATTAGGTTGGTCTGTAGGTATGCAAGATTAGGTAAGAGATCTACATGTGGTAAGTAAGGTCAGTTGATCTGCAGGTGTGTGTGTGTGCAAGATCTAGGTTTATAGGTGTGTAAAACCAAGCTAACTTGTAAGAGTGCAAGATCAGGGAGGTCAGCAACACAATAGGTAGCAATATTAGGTGAGATCTACTTGCATTACGTTGCATACTTGGAGTATGTGTGTATACTCAGACTTGGAGTACGTGGAGTACTTGGTGGATCGGCAGTATTATTATCGACTGGTGGACTGGTAGTATTGTTACTAGCTGGTGGAGGTGAACAACAACTCTGTGTTTGAGTTGATTGTTGGGACCATAATTGAGAGAGTGAGCTCTTGAAGAGATTTACTGTTTATGCCCTAGAGGTGTGAGAGCCTTAGAGGTGTGTAAGGAAGAAGATTGTGGCATCTTCTTTATTGTATTTCCTTTCAAAAGAGTATTAATACAATTTGGTATTGTCTCTCATATTCTGTGTTGTTTCTAATTTTTAGTTACTTATTGCTTTTGGTTAAATTTTTTATTTAGTTGCTTGTACATGGTAATAAATTGTGCTTCCTAGATCTTGACAAGTGGTATCAAAGTTGTTTGTGGTTCTAGATTCCTGAAAAGTGGTGTCAGAGTTGTTTGTGGTTTTAGATTCCTGACAAGTGGTATCAGATTTGACAGGTGGATGACAAAGCATGGCTTTAGTCAATGTCATTATAACCATTGTGGTTTCTTTACCAGGTTGGATAATGGTCGCTACATTATCCTATTACTGTATGTGGATGATGTGCTTGTTGCAGGTGCATACATACAGGGATTTATTGAGCTAAAGGTAAAGTTAGTTCAGAGGTATGTCATCAAGAATTTGGGAGTAATGAAATTCTTTGGCATGAGTTTTCCTAGAGACAGGGAAGATCACAGGTTGATGTTGTCTAACGATGATTGTGTGAAGGTAGTGCAAGATGCAGTATGGCAAGCGCACCTATGGATGGACAGTTCACAGAACAGGGTCCCCAATCACATTATGAGGTTGAGTACATGTGTACTCCCTGATATTGCCTCAACAGTGGGAGTTGTCAGCAAGTTTGTGGCCAATCCAGGAAGGAAGCACTAGAAAGCAGTTCAGTGGGTTCTCAGGTATCTGAGAGGGACCAGTAGCAGGTTGACATGCTATGCAGGGTCAGGCACTTCTCTACATGGGTTTATAGATGTGGATATGGCAGGTTATTTGGATGACAAGGGTTGCACCATAGGATGTGTGGTGGTTGGTCTTTGAGATTGATATTGAAGAGGGATACAAGCCAAGAAATAGATTAGATGATGTATAAGTACAGGTACAGTGCAGCTATTTATCTCCAAGTGGAAGATTGTTAGGTTGTGGAGCTAAAAGCTTCATTGATGCAAACATGGAGGAGGTTGTTGAGAGGTTATTGAGTTGCAGAGCAACTGACATCAGTCTAATCAACCAACATCAGTCATATCTAGTGAGCAGAGCATCTGACATCAGTCATGTATCAGTCGACGTTGGTCATCTCTAGCCAGACAGGGACCGATGTCGGTCACCTGTGCAGTTCTAAACTGTGAGTTTCACGGATAGTTTGTTGACGAACCGATTGTTTGCATGTTAAAGGCTAATTTTAGTCTTGAGCTATGGATCTAATTATTATAATTAGATGTCTAATTATTGTTTGCATGGGATCTATATAATAGACTCATGGGCTGTATTGTAAAGTGTGAGGGATCAAAGCAGGGATTCCCTAGGTGCTAGATAGAGAGAGCAAGCTTGGCTCATCATAGTGCCATAGTGCCAAGTGTGTATGATCAGGTAGATCTGCAAGAGAGCAAGGTCTGGTAGAAGAACCACAAGGGTGATGATTTGGAGGACAAGGGTTCTTCGTGGTATATAAGATCATGTTGGTCTACAGGTGTGTAAGAATAGGTAGGAGATCTACATGTGGTAAGTAAGGTCAGTTGATCTGCAGGTGTGTGTGTGCGAGATCTAGGTTTGCAGGTGTGTAGAACCAGGTTGATTTGTAGGTGTGCAAGATCAAGGAGGTCAACAACACAATAGGTAGTAAGATCAGGTGAGATTCACTTAGAGTAAATTGTGTACTTGGAGTATGTGTGTATACTCAGACTTGGAGTAAGTGGAGTACTTGGTGGATCGGCAGTATTGTTACTGACTGGTGGACTAGTAGTATTGTTACTAGCTGTTGGAGGTGAACAACAAATCTTTGTTTGAGTTGATTGTTGGGACCGTAATTGAGAGAGTGAGCTCTTAAAGAGATTTACTATTTATGCCCTAGAGGTGTGAGGGAATCCAAGAACAACAAACCTTGTTCTAATCCCACTTGTTAGGATCTTGCTCCTCAAAAAGAGCACAATATGATTACCAAATCAAGCAATTAAATATGTAGAAATATCCAAAAGTACAAGTAATTAGAATTCACAAATAGCACAGAATATGAGAGACAATATACAATCTTGTATTAATACTTGTACAAAAAAGAATACAATAAAGAGACGCCACACTCTTCCACCTTAAAAAGGCTTGCCACACCTCAAGTGTACAGTAATTCTTCTTCAAAAGTTCACTCTCCTACCAAAAATGGTCCCAATACACAACTCACACACAGAATTAGTGTTCACCTCTCCAACTAGTCAGTAATAACCCTACCAATACACCAAGCACTCTAAAGTACTTCAAGTAGATCTCCCATGAACCTGCAACCTGCAATTCAACAGACCATACTTACACATGTAGATTTCCTATGAGCTTGCAATAACCTGTAACTCAATGATCTTACAATGGAAGGATCTTCCTTGCCTTCCTTTTTAGCTCATAATTACAATACATGCCAATGGGTCTATAAATAGATACCAGACTTAAACAATAACTTAGACTCTTAGTTTACTATAATTATCCATGCAGCTAAAGACTCGAAATAGCCTTTACATATAAACACTCAGTTCAACTAACTAACTGTTCGTGTAACGAACAGTTCTGGAACACATAGGCGATCGACGTCAGTCCCTGTCTAACTGGTGATGACTGACGTTAGCCAACTCCCTATCAATGCCAGTTGCCTTTTGCATTGATCATAACTGACATCGGTCATACTGCCGATGCTGGTACTTTTAGAACTTCAGCAACCTCCTTTTCATCTGCATAGTTGAAGCTTTTAGCTCCACAACCTAACAATCTCCTACTTGGAGATAAACAGCTATAACTGTACCTGTACCTATACATTATCTAGTTTGTTCCCTTGGCTTTGTATTCCTCTTCAAGATCACTCTTGAAGACCAACCACCACAAATACTGTGGTGTAACACCTGTCATCCAAATCCCCTGCCACATCCACATCTACAACCCATGTAGAAAATAACTTGACCCTACAAAGCATGTGCACCTGCTACTGGTCCCTCTAAGAATCCACTGAGCTGCCCTCCAATGCTTCTTTCCCAGATTGGCTCCTAACTTTATGACAACTCCCACTGCTTGGGAAAACTCAGGTTTAGTACACATGTACTCAACCTCATTATGTGAATCAAGACACTGTTCTTAGAACTGTCCAACCATCGGCATGCTAACCGGTCTCACACAATCATCCTGAAACAAAGTCAGCATATGACGTTCCATGTCCCTAGAACACACTCATGCCAAAGAATCTTGCTACTCCCAGATTCCTCATGACATACTTCTGAACTAGCTTTACCTTTAGTTTAGCAACTCCCTTTATATGTAACCCTACAACAAGCACATCATACAGTAATAGGATAATGTAGCTAATATTATCTAACCTGGTAAAGAGAAACACAATGATCAAACCTCCATTGTCCTGCAGCTTATACAAGACCATATACCCTAGCCTTCTGTCTCACATATCCATTTCCACTCTTCTTCATCTTGAACATCCATTTGTCTCTCAGTGCTTCCTTCCAGCTGGCAACTCCACCCAAAACTCCTGTTTGGTTCTTCTCCAAGGAATCACATCCTCCATCCATGCCAAGCTCCCACTATTTCTTGGATCTACCTGCTCTGCTTCTTTAACAACTTCCTGGTTCTTTACCATCAGTGAGCAACAAGTAGTGTAAAAAAGGGAAATGACAAATTTGAGGCTTACTTACCCTTTAAGTCCTCCATATGGGTGCTTGAGACTCCTTGACAGCTTATTGTCCAGCCAAAATTCGTCTTAGTGATCGATGCCGATCACATCTCAATTTGCACCCGATCGATGTTAGTTTCTTATGACTACCTCATCACTGATGTCAGTTCCCCTAACTGATGCCAGTGTTTATCTATCCCTGAGTCACCAATGTCAGTCTACACATAGCCGACATCAGTTCCTGTCTGGATGTCAACGCCAGTTTTCTAGCCGACGTCGGTCTCTATGTTTTTCTTGTGAGAACTGACCTTTTCCCGTGAGCTCCTTTTGGATTAAACCCTTGTCCAAATCAACCTTGCTCTACTCAAAATTCTTCTGCCCCTTGTGCTGAACTCTATCCGTCACCTTCTCCTTGAAAACCAAGGCTTTTATGTTCTTGTCACTAACATCGGATTCCTCAAGAAATGTCACCTTCTTCTTCTGCATACAGAAATCTTGATTCATGCCTTTCAAATCTGAAAGCATACCCTTTGACTCAAGAACATGCATCTCCTTCTTATTCATGTGACCAAGCCTATTAAGCCACATCTTCGAATCTACAGTTGAAGTAGATAACCCAGAAAGAGAATCAGTAATAAAAGTAGATATATAAAGTGTACCTACTTTCTTACCTCTTGCTGCAACAAGTGCACCCTTGGTAACTTTCCAAGAGTCCACTATGAGAGTTACTATACAACCCTCATCACCCAAACTTCTTACAAAAATCAAATTCTAATCTGGAACTGGGACATGCATGACCTCCTTTAACATCCATGTGTTATTTGTCTGTAATTTCAGCTTCACTTTCTCTTTGCCAACCATCTGATAAGGCTTACCATCTCCTAAACAAATTTGTCAAAGTCACCCTGGACATACTCATGAAAAAATTCCCTATTTGGGGATGCATGAAAAGAGGCACCAAAATCTAAAACCCAAGATTCTAATTTATCCAAAGAAAATACCAGAGCATCTTGTGCAACAAAATCCACAACATCTGCTTCTTCTTCATGTCTTTCATGCTAATCTTCACCCGACCTGCAATCTCTCTTTAAGTGCCCTTGCTTTCCACATTTCCAGCAGGTTATTCTACCATACCTGGACTTGGATCTCCTACCTATATTTGACCTTGATCTCCCACGCTTGATCTTCTCTCTTTGCCTTCCTTTGTCTTCAACACTCAAAGCATTCCCTGATGATTCACTTGTGCTTTTCCTACGTATCTCTTCATTCAAGATCGCACTCACAACATCATCCACTTTTAAGATTTTTGAAGCAAACGCAGTATTGCTAATTGCCATTACCAAACTCTCCCAACTTTCAGGTAATGAGCATAAGATTAAGAGATCCTTAATTTCATCATCAAAAACAATATTGACTGAATTTAACTGGTTTACCAAACCATGGAAATCACTAAGATGACTATGTACATATCCACCTTCCAACATTTGTAAATTAAATAATTGCTTCATAAGAAATACCTTATTCAAAGCTAAGGGTTTTTCATATAAATTTTCCAAAGATTCCATCAACTCTACCGTTGTCTTAGTGTGTGATAAGTTGGAAATCACAGACGATGCAAGACTCAACCTTATAGATCCCAGAGCCTTCCGATCAAGAACCTCTCATTCTTCATCCTTCATATCCCGGGGCTTGCAATCAACCCCACCCAACGGTAAGTACAAATCTTTTTGATACAAATAATCTTCAATCTACATCCTCCATAATTGGTAGTTCTTTCCATTAAAATTCTCCATTCATAGCTTACTGTCTTCTGCCATTGCTCTACTCCCACTCAAACAAAAACCCTGTGAGTAACCTGTAATCAACAAACACTAACCAGATCTGATACAACCTGTTAGTATCCCAACCAAAAGCTCTGATACTAGTTGTCGAGGAATCCAAGAACAACAAACCTTGTTCTGATCCCACTTGTTAGGATCTTGCTCCTCAGAAAGAGCACAATATGATTACCAAATACAAGCAATTAAACATGTGGAAATATCCAAAAGTACAAGTAACTAGAATTCACAAATAGCACAGAATATGAGAGACAATATACAATCTTTTATTAATATTCATACAGAAAAGAATACAATAAAGAGACGCCACACTCTTCCACCTTACAAAGGCTTGCCACACCTCAAGTGTACAGTAATTCTTCTTCAAAAGTTCACTCTCCTACCAAAAATATTCCCAACACAACTCACACACAGAATTGGTGTTCACCTCTCCAACCAGTCAGTAATAACCTTGTCAGTACACCAAGCACTCTAAAGTACTTCAAGTAGATCTCCCATGAACTTGCAACCTACAATTCAATAGACCATACTTATACATGTAGATCTCCTATGAGCTTGCATCAACCTGCAACTCAATGATCTTACAATGGAAGGATCTTCCTTGCCTTCTTTTTTAAATCATAATTACAATACATGCCAATGGGTCTATAAATAGATCCCAGACTTAAACAATAACTTAGACTCTTAGTTTACTATAATTATCCACGCAGCTCAAGACTCGAAATAGCCTTTACATGCAAACACTCAGTTCAACTAACTAACTGTTCATTCAACAAATAGTTCTAAAACACACAGGCAACTGATGTTGGTCCCTATCTAACTGGTGTTGACCGACGTTGGCTGACTCCCTGCCGATGCCGGTTGCCTTCTGTATTGATCATGACCGACGTCGGTCATACTGCCGACACCGGTACTTTTAGAACTTCAGCAACCTCCTTTTCGTCTGCATAGTTGAAGCTTTTAGCTCCACAACCTAACAAGAGGTGTGGGAGCCCTAGAGGTGTGTAAGGAAGAAGACTGTGGCATCTTCTTTGTTGTATTTCATTCTAAAAGAGTATTAATACAATTGGGTATTATCTCTCATATTCTGTGTTGTTTTTTATTTCAAGTTACTTATTGCTTCTGGTTAAATTCTGCATTTAGTTGCTTGTACATGGTAATCAATTGTGCTTCCTAGATCCTGACAAGTGGTATCAGAGTTGTTTGTGGTTCTACATTCCTGACAAAGTGGTATCAGAGCTATTTGTGGTTCTAGATTCCTGACAAGTGGTATCATATTTGATAGGTGGATGACAAAGCATGGCTTTAGTCAATGTCATTGTAACCATTGTGGTTTCTTTACCAGGTTGGATAATGGTCACTACATTATCATGTTACTGTATGTGGATGATGTGTTTGTTGCAGGTGCATACATATACGGATTTGTTGAGCTAAAGGTAAAGTTAGTTCAGAGGCATGTCATGAAAAATTTGGGAGCAGCAAAATTATTTGGCATGAGTTTTCCTGAAGACAAGAAAGATCACAGGTTGATGTTGTCTCAGGATGATTGTGTGAAGGTAGTGCAGGATGTAGTACAGCAAGTGCACCTTTGGATGGACAACTCACAGAACATGGTCCCCAATCACATGATGAGGTTGAGTACATGTGTACTCCCTGATATTGCCCTAGTAGCGGGAGTTGTCAGCAGGTTTGTGGCCAATCCAAGAAGGAAGCACTGAAAAGTGATTCAGTGGATTCTCAAGTATCTGAGAGGGACTAGTAGCAGGTTGACATGTTATGCAGGGTCAGGCACTTCTCTACATGGGTTTCTAGATGCGGATATGGTAGGTTACTTGGATGCTAGGGGTTACACCATAGGATGTGTGGTGGTTGGTCTTCAGGATTGATCTTGAAGAGGGATACAAGCCAGGAAACAGATTAGATGATGTACAAGTATAAGTACAGTGCAGCTATGTATCTCCAAGTGGGAGATTGTTAGGTTATGGAGCTAAAGAGGTTGCTGAGTTGTAGAGCAATTGATGTCAGTTTGATCAACCGATGTTAGTCATATCCAATGAGTAGAGCAACCGACATCGATCAATTATCGGCCGATGTCGGTCATTTCTAGCCAGACAAGGACCGATGTCGATCACTTGTGTAGTTCTAAACTGTGAGTTTCATGGATAGTTTGTTAACAAATTGGTTGTTTGCATGTTAAAGGCTAATTTTAATCTTGAGCTACAAATCTAATTATTGTAATTAGATGTCTAATTATTGTTTGCATGGGATCTATATAATAGACTCATGGGCTGTATTGTAAAGTGTGAGGGATCAAAGCAGGGATTCCCCAGGTGCTAGATAGAGAGAGCAAGCTTGGCTCCTCATAGTGCCATAGTACCAAGTGTGTATGATCAGGTAGATCTACAGGAGAGTAAGGTCTGGTAAAAGATCCACAGGGGTGCTGATTTGGAAGACAAGGGTTCTTCATGGTATGTAAGATCAGGTTCATCTATAGGTGTGCAAGATTAGGTAGGAGATCTACATGTGGTAAGTAAAGTTGGTTGATCTATAGGTGTGTGTGTGTAAGATCTAGGTTTGCAGGTGTGTAGAACTAGGTTGATTTATAGGTGTGCAAGATCAAGGAGGTTAGCAACACAATAGGTAGCAAGATCAGGTGAGATCTACTTGGAGTACATTGTGTACTTGGAGTATGTGTGTATACTCAAACTTGGAGTACGTGGAGTACTTGGTGGACCAACAGTATTGTTACTGATTGGTGGACTGGCAGTATTATTACTAGCTGGTGGAGGTGAACAACAACTTTGTGTTTGAGTTGATTGTTGGGACTGTAATTGAGAGAGTGAGCTCTTGAAGAGATTTACTGTTTATGCCTTAGAGGTGTGGGAGCCCTAGAGGTGTGTAAGGAAGAATACTGTGGCATCTTCTTTGTTGTATTTCCTTCCGAAAGAGTATTAATAAAATTGGGTATTGCCTCTCATATTCTGTGTTATTTCTAATTTTTAGTTACTTATTGCTTCTGGTTAAATTTTGCATTTAATTGCTTGTACATGGTAATCAATTATGCTTCCTAGATCCTGACAAGTGGTATCAGAGCTATTTGTGGTTCTAGATTCCTAACAAAGTGGTATCAGAGCTATTTGTGGTTCTAGATTCCTGACAAGTGGTATCAGATTTGACAGGTGGATGACAAAGCATGGCTTTCGTCAATGTCATTGTAACCATTGTGGTTTCTTTACCAGGCTAGATAATGGTCTCTACATTATCATGTTACTGTATGTGGATGATGTGCTTGTTGCAGGTGCATACATACAGGGATTTGTTGAGCTAAAGGTAAAGTTAGTTCAGAGGTATGTCATGAAGAATTTGGGAGCAGTGAAATTCTTTGGCATGAGTTTTCCTAGAGATAGGGAAGATCACATGTTGATGTTGTCTCAGGATGATTGTCTGTAGGTAGTGTAGGATGTAGAACAGTAAGTGCACCTATGGATGGACAGTTCACAGAATAGGGTCGCTAATCACATGATGAGGTTGAGTACATGTGTACTCCCTGATATTGCCCCAACAGTGGGAGTTGTCAGCAGGTTTGTGGCCAATCCAAGAAGGAAGCACTGGAAAGTATTTTAGTGGATTCTCAAGTATTTGAGAGGGACCAGCAGCATGTCGACATGCTATGCAGGGTCAGGCACTTCTCTACATGGGTTTGTAGATGCGGATATGGCAGGTTACTTGGATGACAGGGGTTGCACCACAGGATGTGTGGTGGTTGGTCTTCAAGATTGATCTTAAAGAAGGATACAAGCCAAGAAACAGATTAGACAATGTACAGGTATAAGTACAGTGTAGCTATTTATCTCCAAGTGGGAGATTGTTAGGTTGTGGAGCTAAAAGCTTCACTGATGCAAACATGGAGGAGGTTGCTGAGAGGTTGTTGAGTTGCAGAGCAACTGATATCAATCTGATCAACTGACTTGATCATATCTAGTGAGCAGAGCAACTAACATCAATCAAGTATCGGTCGCCGTTGGTCATCTCCAGCTAGACAGGGACCGACGTCGGTCGCCTATGCAGTTCCAAACTGTGAGTTTCATGGATAGTTTGTTAATGAACCGATTGTTTGCATGTTAAAGGCTAATTTTAGTCTTGAGCTACAGATCTAATTATTGTAATTAGATGTCTAATTATTGTTTGCATTGGATCTTTATAATAGATTCATGGGCTGTATTGTAAAGTGTGAGGGATCAAAGCAGGGATTCCCCGACTGCTAGATAAGAGAGCAAGCTTGGCTCCTCATAGTGCCATAGTGCCAAGTGTGTATGATCAGGTAGATTTGTGGGAGAGTAAGGTCTGGTAGAAGATCCATAGGGGTGCTAATTTGGAGGACAAGGGTTCTTCATGGTATGTAAGATCAGGTTGGTCTGTAGGTGTGCAAGATCAGGTAGGAGATCTACATGTGGTAAGTAAGGTTAGTTGATCTGCAGTTGTGTGTGTGCAAGATCTAGGTTTGCAAGTGTGCAAAATTAGGAGGTCAACAACACAATAGGTAGCAAGATCAGGTGAGATCTACTTCGAGTACATTGCATACTTGGAGTATGTGTGTATACTTAGACTTGGAGTATGTGGAGTACTTGGTGGATCGGCAGTATTGTTACTGACTGGTGGACTGGCAGTATTGTTACTAGCTGGTGGAGGTGAACAACTCCGTGTTTGAGTTGATTGTTGGGACCATAATTGAGAGAGTGAGCTCTTGAAGAGATTTATTGTTTATGCCCTAGAGGTCTGGGAGCCTTAGAGGTGTGTAAGGAAGAAGATTGTGGCATCTTCTTTGTTGTATTTCCTTATGGAAGAGTATTAATACAATTGGGTATTGTCTCTCATATTCTGTGTTGTTTTTGATTTCTAGTTACTTATTGCTTCTGGTTAAATTTTGCATTTAGTTGCTTGTACATGGTAATCAATTATGCTTCCTAGATCCTGACATGTGATATCAGAGTTGTTTGTGGTTCTAGATTCCTTACACCTTTACAATGGAGGAACTCGACTAGTGTAGAAGTCAATTCAAATAAAATAGGCACAATTGGTAAAAAGGCACAACATGACATAAGAAGTGGAAAGTTGGTATGTCAAGGCTTAATGTTGCCCCTATTTTTCCCATAGTTGGTTATAACTAGGACACAATAGCATTGATCAATGGTACTACTTTTCCCAAAGGTGGTTATAAGTAGTAGCAAGACTGGTGGTAAGAAAGGAATAACAAACAAAGGATGCAACTAACAAAAACAACTGTCACACTATCCCAAAATATGATCTCTATCTAAATTACTTGAACCAAATGATGAAACTAATCAGATACCTTGATGCTAAAACTATGAAATGAATGGATAAAACTAAGGTCAAATGGGCTAGGCTTTAGAACACATTGGGTTGATTGAACAGAAGAAAAAAGTGGATATAATGAAGAAGATGGATAAGGATGGGATTTGTACAAAGAAGAATAGCAATAAAATGGCATAACTAAAATGGTCCTTATAGACAATACACCTTAGCACTCAAGCATAATATCGTTTGAGATGAATAATATTCATCAACTCAGAAAGTTCATCACCATCTAGTGTGGTGAGCCTGTATGCTCCTGATCCATAATCTATAGTATTGATGAAAGGCCCTATCTAATTTAGTTTGAATTCCCCTTTATGTTTCTTCTCGATCATAGTATTCTTTTGGTTTTCTTTAAGAACAAGATCATCAAGTTCAAATACTGTATACTTAAAACACTGATTATAGTGGCCTTTGAGTCAGTTCTGATATGTTTAAACATTGTTCAGTGTGACTATGCATTTCTCATCAATTAGGTCTAGCTCTTGTAGGTGAGCTACTCGATAGTCATAATCATCTAAGACATGCTTAAAAGAGATGTGTAGTGAAGGCAATTTGACCTCAATGGGAAGGATGGCTTCAGTACCATAAACAAGTGAGTATGGAGTGGCTCTTATGGGGGTACAATGATTGGTATGGTATGCCTAAGGGGAATGGAATATCTGAAGGTGTCAATCATGATCAACATCATTGATAATATTTGTGAGAATGTGGACAATTTTTTTATTAGATGCCTTGGCTTGGCCATTCCTTGAGGGTAATATGTTGTATAAAAATGTAGTGTGATGTTGTATTCAGCACACAGTTGGTGTACATCCTTGTTCTTGAATGATCCTCCATTATCAGAAATAATGTTATAAGGGATACCATAGCAGAAAATGAGATGGTTGAAAATGACTTTGGAAATTTGTTTTCCAGTCACGTAAGTGAGGGGTATAGCTTCAACCCACTTAGTAAAATATTCAATGGTGTTAAGGATATGTTTATGGCCGTCAGATGAAGGAGGGTTGATCTTTCCAATGAGGTTAAGCCCCCATGTAAAAAATGGCCATGGTGTCAACATCAATTTAAAGTTTTTATTGGGGCATGAATCAGATTAGCATGTCATTGACATTTATCACACTTTTTTACATATGTAATGGCATCTGTGTCTATTGTGAGCCAATAATAACCAATACACAAGAGATTTTTGGATATAACTACCCCATTAGAATGAGCTCCACATACTACTTCATGAACTTCTCTTAATGCTAGCATAGACTCTATTGAAGTTAAATAACGAAGCATAGTTATATTAAAACTACAATGGTAAAGGGTGGATCCAAGTAGATTATAATGATCGAAATGATGAATGAAGGCTTTGGTTTATTTTTGAGATAGGTTAGGTGGTATAACTTGGTCATGAAGGTAGTTTTAAAGGTCTGAGTACCAAATAGAATTAGGACCAAAAATGTCATAAATCATGGCAACAGTTGAAGTTTCATGAGCTGGTGCTGATAAATTCTTGATGAGGAACTGACACTCTTTAGCTTTATCTATTTGTCAAATCATAGAGCCAATAGTAGCCATGGCATCTACAATTCTATTACTAGCCCTTGGTATGTGCTCAAATTGAATATTGAAAATTTGTTGTTTAAAAGTGTCAACCATGTCTTTATATGGAACCAACTTGTCATCTTTGGTTTGGAAATGATATGTGACCTGATTGATGATTAACTAAGAATCACCATAAACTAGTAGATGATATATATTCCAATGCACTAATTTTTGAATTCTTGAAAAAAGTGCTTCATACTTAGCCATGTTGTTTGTATAAGGAAAGCTAATTCTCAATGATTTAGGGATTAGATCCCCCTGTGGTGTAATAAATAATAGGCCTACCCCTGATCCATGTGTAATAAATGAACCATCAAAATATAGCTTCCAAGGCTACTCCTCAAG
The DNA here is from genome assembly GCA_037957365.1 of Torreya grandis. NCBI lineage: Eukaryota > Viridiplantae > Streptophyta > Pinopsida > Cupressales > Taxaceae > Torreya > Torreya grandis. The sequence continues at coordinate 1,414,715 of JARHVA010003899.1, read as the reverse complement.
GGGTGTGTCAATGATGGTCATTATGGATTCATAAATAAATGGAAACATGAGTGGTTGTGAGTCTATGAGAGGTGCTTCAGCAAGTTGATCTATAAGAACTTATCCCTTGATTGTCTTTTGATTGACATACTCTATGTCAAACTCACTAAAAAACATGATCCATTTATCCATTCTACCTTGTAAAGTTGTTTTAGATAGTAGATAATTGAGTGGATCTACCTTTGAAATGACCATGGTCTTATTATTCAGCATGTAATGGCATAGTTTTTGATCTGCAAAGACCATGACCGAACAAGCTTTTTCAATAGGTGCATAGTTATGTTCATATGTAACCAAGGTACAACTTAGGTATTACACAGCATGCTCTTTTCCATTGTCATCATGTTGAGCCAAGAGTGCGCCTAAATCACAGTTGATAAATTATAAGTATAATATGAATGGATTTCTTGGGATAGGAGGTAATAAAATAGGTAGATTAATAAGATAGTCTTTGAGTTGTTAAAAATTTGTTTGGTAGTGATCATCCTAGTGAAATACAACTCCCTTTTTTAAAAGGTGTGTAAATGGATGGTACTTATCTACTAACTGAGAGATGAATCATCAGATTTATTAGATCTTTCCCTATAAACTATGGAGTTGCTTTAAATTGGTTGGTGGTGACATCTCAATTATAGGATGGACTTTAGCCAGATTGACTTCAATACCTCTATGAGACATGATAAAGCCAAGTAGTTTGCCTGAAGTTATATCAAACACACATTTTTTTGGATTGAGTCTGATTTTGTACTCCCATAATCATTCAAATATATTATATAGCATTATTGGATGGTTGGCCCTGGTTTTGGATTTTCCTAATATGTCATTGACATAGTCTTCAACAATATCATGCATCATATCATGGAATATGAAAGTCATGGCCCTTTGATATGTAGCTCTATAATTTTTTAGGCCAAATGGCATTACCTAATAACAAAATCTTCCCCATGGAGTGGTGAATGTTGTTTTATGTTGGTCTTTTGGTGTTATTCTAATTTGGTTATATCCTTAAAATCCATTTATGAGTGAAAGCATTACTTAACCAGCCATGGATTGGATGATCATGTCGATATTAGGCAAAGAAAAATCATATTTAGGATAACCTTTGTTGATCTCTCAAAAATTAGTACATATTCTGATCCCTTTAGGCTTTTTACTAATAGGTACCACATTATAGATCTATTTTGAGTTGTCAATGGATCGAATACATCTTGATTCTAAGAGTTTTTCCAACTCTTTCTTTACTAATACAGTAATGTGAGGATGCATCTTATGTAGAGTTTGTTTTACTAGTTTATCATTAGGATTAATCAAAAGGTGGTGCAGAACCAAGGTAGGGTCTAAACCTGGCATGTCAAAATAGGCTCATGCAAAGATATCTACAAATTCTCTCAATAGAGTTGTAAAGACATCATGTTCCTCCTCAATGAGGGATGCTCCTAATTTTATCTATTTCAGGTCTAATAGAGTCCTAATTTTTACCTCTATTATTTATTTGACTAGAAGGGTCAAACCATCTTCTAGGATAATAGGTAGTGACTTAAACTATTGAATTATGCTAAGGTCCTCCGTTAGGACTTGCTCTTCAACTTCTCCTAAGCATGATGAATCTGAGTCCCCTAATGGGAGATCTAGCCATGTAACAAAAACAATCAAAAATTCTTGAAGAATTTGATCAAATACTTGTTGTTGCTCAAATATGAACTCTGATCCATAAGTAAGTTCATCATTGGTGGTCTCCTAGTCTAAATTCAAAGAAGAATAAACACCCCCATCTAATGGCACCTAAAATAGGTTTTCACCACTAGACTGGCCTTTATCTTTATTTTTTCCCTAATCAAAAAGTGCTTCAAAGAGGTTTTCACTTTGGGATCTCAATGTTTTACTTATTAAAGGTGTTCACTCACTCTCCAAAATATGTTGCAAGATCCAATGTAATTGAGAATCTTGATTTATGATCTCCCAATGGAACATTGTCTCTAAGGCCTAAAAGGTCACAAAATGCCTCATCAATTGACAGCCTGGATTCTTGTTGGTCCCAATATATCAATTAGGGATAATATAATGGCAAAGGGTTATGATGAATGGCTAGGGTAAGGGTACAAATGGCACTGTTATCAAACAAGTTAGTTTTAGCTAGGTCATCAAAGGTGAGGCTATGATCAGACTCTGTTTCACTATCGGCATCATCATCACTAGTCATTAGTGATGGAGTTTGAATAAGATATGTGGGGTCACCCCCATGTGATTTAAATATAATTCCATAAGGTCTTTCATAATTAGTCATAGAAATTGGCTCGATGGTTCCTTGTTGATTTGACCTGAGGCCTCTTCCTTCATAATGGTGATGCTCCATGATCCTATTAGGAATAGGATACTTTGCATTTTTATAAAAATCAGCTTATTTATCATTGTATAAACATAATTCATCCCCTTTAAGAGGGCTAGGTTCTAGGCCAGATGATGGTATAAATGTGATAGGTCTCTTATCTTTGTCCTTTTGTTACCAATGCATATATGGGGTAACTTTAGGTTGCCCAAAGGTTTTTATATTTTGAGGAATATTGGAAATATGAAATGTATCATGGGTCACATACTCTCTTGGTCCATTATCTGAAATGGTGAAATGATTAGAAGCTTCAGGAGGTAACATTTGGGAAAAGGAATCTAAGATATTAAGATCTATGCAATTATCTGGTGAAGGATCCATAAGTATGGCCTTTCCTTTCTCCTATTTGGAACTTGGATTCATGCCATACTGATAATTATAGATTTTAAATTTGGCCTCAATATGCTTGTAATATTCATATGGATGTAAATATCCTAGATGATTCACTTCTATTCCTAAGTGGGAAAATTTGATACATTGGTGTAGCGTTAACAGGACTACATGAATCTCATGCAACCAAGGCCTGCCTAAAAGCATGTTGTATGATAACTCAAGATCAAGCACATGGTAAAGTGTATCATGGGTGAAAGGCCTAATGATAACTAGACTAATGGTGCCTTGTGATTCTCTTTCTTGATTATCATAGGCTTCGATGGTTACTATTTCTAGCTGGAGATCTACCATTGTGTACCCAAAAAGCTTGATGAGCTTGAGAAACACTATATTGAGGCCAAATCCATTGTTTATAAGGACATGTTTCACTTTATTTCATATTATATAAACTTCTATGTATAATGGATTATTATGGATCAGGCCAAGAGAAGACATATCGCTTTGGTTGAATGTGACTTGTTGGGCTAGAGCTAGGTGTCTAGCCAAAGCTTTAAATTTATTAGGGGATATGTCACTAGTAATAGTGGATTGGGTCAAAAAAGCATTCAATATGTTCTTGTGGATTATTGATGTTCACAAAAAATCTAAAATATAAATTTGTGCTAGTGTCTTCTGCAATTGTTCCACAATATTAAATTTCTTTTCTTGGTCAAGAGTGAATGGTTTATTCTAAGGTTAAATGGTTAGTTGAATGACAGGCAAAGTGGCAGATGGTTGTGGGATTGGGATAGTAATCTTCTACCTCTAAGTTGTGATTACACAATTGAGATTAAATACTAGACCATTGTTGGAAATGGTGTGGGACCAAATAGGATAAGTCTCAGTTGTCGGGGCACTTGCATGTGGTCACATGGCAATGATGAGTATCGATATAAGGTCCAAAAGGGGAAGTCCTAGTTTCTTAGTTTGCTTGTATGCACTCTTAGGTCAAAGAAGGATTATCCATGTAATTTGGTTGAATGTTGTTGTTTAGCAATGGTCTAGGCTGATTAGTGCTTGGTATAGGATTAATAGAGATGGTATTAACGCTACCCCCTACAATATGACCTACAACACTATTATAGTCATGTGTAACTGCATGGTAGGTTTGTTGGTTGTTACCATTCTGACCTTGGTTTTATCCATTATTTTTTCATTGTGGGTTTTACTACTAATTTTTTTGATTGTACTAATTTGGCCTTTGATTTTGATACTATTTATTTTATTATTGTACTAGTCATTATTATTGTTGTTGATTGTTCTATTGCTATTGATTGTTATGTTAGGGAAAGGGGTTTTGATAAATCCCAAGAGTTTGATTGGAATTTGAAGCATTGTTATCCAATGTTATCTCCCCATTCTCTAACATATTCTCAATTAAATACTTGATTTGGACACATCTTCATAGATTATGCCCATTGACATAATGATAGTCACAGAATTCATTTTCACGATACTAATCAGGATAAGGAATGCCTTATAAATAATGTTTTGGTATAGGCCAACTAATTAGATTAGTAGTATCAAGCTTTCAAAATGCATACTCAATAGGTTCTCCTAGGTCACTAAAGATACGTGTAGGCACAATTTTTTTAGGAGGGGTTTGTAATGGTAACAGTTGTTGTAATTCTTGTGCAAGTCTTGGTTATTGTGCTTGCAGTATTGGTTGGAGAGGTTTCTATGTAGGATTAAGCTAAAGAGGTGGTGTAGATGATGTTTACACCATTTTTACATGATGGGATTCAGTTATTCCATTTCCCACAACATTCCTATTGCAGTTGAATTACTTCAGTCTTTCATGGTTATTTTTATGTCAATTGTGAGGCTAGCACTTGATGACACCTTTATTGATGAGTACCCACTCAATTAACAAATATTTATCAATGATCTCTTTGAACATATGCACACATTATAGTTCTAAATGATAAGCTATCTCACTATGCAAATTTTTGGTAATCATAGCAGCTAATTGTTTATCTGGTAAACTATGGGTGAAATGGCTTGCAAGGGTTCTCCATCACTATAAATAACTTGTAAAACTCTCACTAGATTCTTGTTTTTCTTATGCTAAGTCCACTAATGAAATCTCATGCTCAAGATTATAGTAAAAGTGATGCACAAACTTATCAGAAAGATCATCAAAATCTGTTATTGAATTTTTGGGCAACTTTAAAAACCACTCCAAGGCTTATCCAGCCAATTTCCTTGGATACAAGAGCAAAAGGTATATGTTGTTATATGCCACTAGTTGACATGAGACAAAGAATTTGGTCAAATGAGCTTTAGGGTCACCTTTCCCTTTGTATTTATCAAATTTTAGTGGTTCGTATCTTGTAGGAAATGGTATCTACAAATACTCCATGTTGAATGGATAGGAACATATGTCATCCAATTTGAATTATTTAGTTTGTTTACTAGCTTGAATGGCAACAATTAAATCCTTCATTTGTTGTAATTCTTAACATAGGAAATTGGAAGGAATATTAGTTTGAGGGAGAATATTGGTTTGGATAGATGGTTGGGAGGTCAAAAGTGGGACACTTTGACCAAGGTATGATGGAGATACCTATTGGGGTACATTGGTTTGGTTGGGTAATGGACCATAAATATGCATACATGGATTAGGATGTACTTGAAATTGCACACTTAGTTTTGTGATATTCTCATTTGGGTTGGTGATAAAGGTTTGACTTGGAGGATTTTGTGGTTGGGATGAAGAGATATAACTATATTATGCCTGCTATGATTGAAAAGGGACATGTTGCTGACTAATCAAACCTTGTTGTTGAGTGGGAATTTCTGGACCAAAACCCTATCTTTAGATTTGTGGTACATTTTGAACTAATGGTTGTCTAGTAGGCACTTGAGAAACATGGGGACCTTATTTTTGCATGAATCCTTGTGAGGAAGTGAAAGCAAGTTGCAAATTTGGCATCTATCACTAACCAATATTTACAAGTTGACTAGTCACTACTTGGTTTTAGATTGGCATATTAGTCTACAACTAAAGAGGTACATTTGTTGTTACTTGGTGAGGTGGAACATTATTTTCCCTTGATTGAGGTGGTAATGTATTTATCCTTTGTTGCATTGATACACTAGATTGTGCTTCTTGTTGTGGAATACGACTCATTACTTTTTGAGGAGGAGTAGGGTTCATCACATTCTATCATTGAGGCATGACATTATCCATAATTTGATTACCTAATCCTATGGGTTATACACTTGAGGAAGAAGCTAGTTGAGGTTGGGGTGTAGAAACTCCTACTCCCTAGTATGATGACCTATTCATAGGATTAAATATAGGCACATGTTGTTGGCTAATTGTTAGCAAATTAGTACCACTTTGATAGGGACTAGATGTTGTTTGCACATTGTCTACTATATTTGGCTGACCATATAGTATAGAGGTTGAGGACACTTCTTCAATAAAAGGCATATGCATCAAGCTATCTATCAAAATAGTTTATATGAATGGATTAAAATTTGAAGTCTTTTGTCCAGTTAACTCTATCAACACTCCTATTGAAGGAACTAGGTCAATAAGAGGCTTAATTACCATGTTCATCTAATTAAAATCACGTGTTAGATTCAGGTAAGTTTGATATGCTATCTATATTTGGTTAAATTGATTTTCCCTAATGTTTTTGCCTTGATCAGATATATTAGGATCTTGGTACGTTGTTTGGACTATAGTCATAGGATTGCTAGAAGAAGCTTGTTCATCATACATGATTTTGTGGGGCACTCTTACTAGATTTGGTAAATATTTATAGGGGAAGTCTGTTAGAAACATGGCCCCTACCTCTATTGCTCTAACCAAAATCTCATCTTTGTTCTCTAACAAATGCCACTCAAACAAAAATGGATCATACATGGAAGCCATATTAGTATAATATGACTGTTAAAGTACTAGCTCATCCACTACAAGTATTATAGCTAGGTATTATGTGGTTTGATCTTGGTTTTATTCTGAATAAGGTGGTGTGTTAACCAAATAGTGAGCCAATGGATCTTGGTTTTGTGCCCCTAATTGAGTACTATAAAAGGGATAATAATCCATCTCATAAATAATATTATCCACATAGGGGTCTTGTACCATTTGTTCCTATGTAACCAAATTACTAATCCCTGGATTGTACATGAGTCCACTATGAGTGTAGGAATACATGTTGGGATCCATAGTCAATGCTTTGTGATAAAATGTCAAAGAGTTCTACAAACTCTAAAAAAGATAATGTCTAAAACAAGTAATATTCCAACTTGGTCTAGATTCATCAAAAGGATCAAAAGGTTTATGCAAAGTTTTGTGAGGAAATAAGCTAGTGTGAAGTATCTAACATTTCACTATTCACACAAAGATAAACAAGTAAATGGACCTAAAATGAAAATTCCAAACTCTAAGGTTGAAGTGTTTCAAACCAATCTAATCTAGAAATTTAAAAGTTTCTAGGTCTTTTGGCCAAATGTAGCATCAAAATCAAGGCTCAAACAAGGCATGTACTAGGACTCTTGGCCAAACAGCGTTAAAAGCTAGACTTTGAAATAGATGAAAGTTTTAATCTAATGGATTTGAAACACTTCTAACAAACACTAGGCATTTGATTCTTGGACATGAACTTGATCAACTAGGTATAAGGTATGAAACAAAAGGCACTTTAGAAATAGTTTATTTTCTCATAAAAAATGGTATAAAACTTGGTTCTTTTGAAAAATAATCTAGACAAAAGTGGGCGGTAAAACTGTTTTAGATAAAAGAACACAAAAGTACACTTGGATTAAAAATGTAAGAATAAATTTGGACTCTATGAAAGAGGGCCTATGAAATGATATTTGAAATATTTTGGGCAGCTTAATGACACTATACTACCTAAAAAGTGTGACACAAAAGTTTGTTTCAAAAACTCTCTAGGGCAAAGACATTTTCCCACAATTTTGATAGCATAACACTACTTTTATTGACTCAAAATATTGTGGTACATAGACTCAAAGTGCAAGTGTTTAGAACAAAATGACTTAAGTCTATCAAGTGATGACAACGATTATGAGTCTTAAATGACCTTCAACCCAAATTGTAAATTAAACCTAACTCCCCTCAAGTTTAGTGCAAATGGTGAACCCACTTAACACATCAACCCTATGAACTTATAAAAGTGCAATTCTAATTTAGATTATAAGTGAAGGACTTAAACAACTTTGGTAAAGCTCTAAATTTAATTGGGTAACATAACTACTCCAAAGTGGATGATATGACTCTCAAGCTCTTTATGAACTTTTGAACAAGGCAAATTTATGATCTCACACGGGTAGCATAACGTCTCTTTGTTCAAAGGAAAATTTAGACTATGTGTTTGGTTTGGATTATTTGTTTACACTAATTTTTGACTCCAAGCAAGACTTTTATCTAGGACAAGACCAACTAATTAACCACTCTTAGATCCTAAATTGAAGGGGTTGCTTAGTATTATTGGAATCCATCAATATACGTCATTTGAGAGGATTTTAAGTGTTTATCCAAAAGTAAATACACATTAAATAGTAGGGTTTTTACACCCCCCTTCTCTCAAATGACAGTACTAAGACATGGAACTTGAGGCATACCTTGCACCAATAATACTTCTATGGCAAGTGGGGATTTGTCTAAGATCTAACAAGTTTCTAAACGGTCTAGGGGAATCAATTGTATAATGATTTTCATGCCAAACAATGCAAAACAAAAGCATGGATTTTGGGTCCCTATCACTTGGCTAGTTTAAAAAGGTCTAGTCCTTTTTGCAACCACTACATCCTATTCTTTGCTCAGTGTAGTGTGATGTCCAAAGTACCACTACATCTCGTGTGTAATTCTAAAGGAGCCAAATGAATTCAATGTTAGGAGATGAAACCCTGGGTCAAAGCTTCCCTAAAGAACTTATGGGAGGTGATGAAGTCCCCCTCATAAGCCAAGTTTGCATAAAAATAAAGAAATAATGAAAGTAAAAATACTTTAGGTTCATTTCAAGGTCACCCAAACTTTGATGAATTTTTGGGGAGTGTTTTAGATGACTTTATTTCTAAACCTTGGACTAGGCTATTTGCAATAGGAATGGCACTTTTGATTCCTAGGGTTCCCTATAGGGTACAAATAGAAGAGCATACATGCAACATCCCTCTTTTTTCCAAAAAAAATTTGATTAAATAACTATTACAAACAAGAATTGACAAGTGTCTTCAATTTTAAGCCCAAAATGAAAGCTTTGGTGGTGTTCATTTGACCCCTTGGTCTTAGTTTCAAACTTTGAAAATATTCACCAAAAACATCTAAATTCTTTGTTAAACACCCAAAAAAAGGTTCCTAATTGATTTTTAAGCATGCAAAGGTGATTTAAACATGTTTTGAGCAAATTCAAGCTTGGTCCTGCAACAAAAATGTTAGCATATCCTCTAGCTTTGAAGTTCTTTTTGGTTTGAAACAATGAACTTTGGAAAAATAGCTCTCGGGTCTATGTTTTTGGAAAAAAAAGTGATCAAAATCAGTTATATACAACTAACGATGGTTACATTGGATAACCAAATCTAATTGATGTTGGTTTTTCTAATCAACACTGGTTAAGCTATGTAACTGATGTCGGTCTTACTTACTGGCATCGGTTACTGTGTAAAACTATGGCAAATAAACATGGAAAAATAAAGTTAGAAAATCAATTTGTAAGAGTTTTAAGGGTCCAAATAAATATTTTAGAGTTATAAAATGATATTCTTTAGGTGTGAGATGCGTCTAGTCCCACCAGGTGTGCCATAATGTGATCTAGAAATTTGACTCAAGAGATGATGGTTAGTATGGTGTTAGTTCTAAAATGAAAACAAAATGAAAGAAACACACTAATAGCATAACATCTCTAGGCCTAGACACTAGGGAGATATTAGTTAATAGAAAAAAAGACAAACATAACTAAAAAGTAAGGGATGAAACACAAAAATTCCTTCTCCTTCTTTAGATGTTGTAAATGCCTTTGTAGTAGTGGCTTGCTCGGCTTGTGCTCATGAAGTCCTTGGTAATGAAAGCTTGGATACCTCCATCTCTCCTTGACACCTTTGGCTTATAGCTTGGCTTGGCTTGGAATCAATTTAGCATGGTAACACTAATTTCATGAAGCTTTTAGAACCAATCTTGCATTATAACTTGACATTCTCAAGTCTTAGAAATGATGTGGTAAGGCCTCCTATTTATAGATTTTTGAAAATGTCTAAAATCAACATGAACCATCCATCTTAAGATGAAGATGTGTGGTTGAGGATTAATATAATTTTTGGAATTAAGTTTGTAATTATCCTCATCATGACATTAGAAAAAGGGGAAATTAAGAGGCATGGAGGGCATCATGGAAGGCATTGATAAGGCATGGAGGGCATGAGTCCTTATATTTGTGGCTTTTGTGGCCTAGGGGTGTCTTTCCAAGAAATTAGGTCAACTAATGATGCAGATATTCAATATTCATTTCTAAAAAAAAGTATTCAACAATTTTTCATGGAATTCTTGATTAGGATCCAGTTTGGGTTAATTAGCTCTTAAGCATGTTTAAGTACTTTGTGCACAAATTACTCAAATTGATCAGAATGCCTTGTTATTGGTTCAAAATTCAACAAGATTAGAATGGGAAGGTGATGTCAAATGTGTTGGATCCGTATTCCCATTTAGAATGTTATCAACAACAAATAACAAAGGTACATGTCTTGTGCATAAGATTTGATAGGAAAGAGCAATCCAGAGCACCCAGATGTAAAATTGGCACTTTGACTCAGAATGATCTGATCAAAGTTAGTTGGCCCATAAATTGCATTGCCCCATTTAGGGATACCTTAGCCAAAATTGGCATTTGAATATGTCAATTTCAAATCTTTTAATGTGCTTTAGTGTTTTTAGGCCAAATTATGCATTTTAGGTGGAAATTGGTCAAAATCCTACTGGGAGGTCATTAGTGGCCAATTTTAGGTGTCTACAATCTCTACGCATTCCATAATTAAAATTACAAACATAGTAGATAACCATTTAGTGATAAAGTTAAGTCAAAGTATGTATTATATTTACTTTTTCAATTATTTCCCTTTCAATCATTTAAATTTTAATTATTTTTTGCTTTAAAATACTACAACCTTTTTCTAGCCTCAGTGTTGTGTGTTACTATATTCTTTATCAAAGCACCATCCCTTATTGCATCTGAGTGCAACATGATGAGATTCGAATGGGGCATATGTATACACATAATATTCTCAAATTTTATCAAATGATGATGCTTTCTAACTTGTAAGGCCCTGTCAAGTCTTAATTTCTCTGAGTGTATGCCCTAAATGGTGTATCAAGAAGGAAGTGGGTAGACCATTGGTGCTTCATAGGATTATTGTCCCTTATTTCCACATATTACCAATTCAACCAAATCCTAAAACCATTCCCCCTAAGCTATTACTTCTCTTTTGCACACTCCTTCAGTCTTTTACCACCTTTTTTACCCCTGTTCCTAATGTAAACCCCCTTTCAACAGTTTACATGACTAGGTCGACTGGGTCGACCTTGTAATCTTATTGGTAAAACCCATTTAGGGTCTAGGTTGGCTCTTGGCTGACCTAGCCCATGACCTAATAGGTTTTTGTCAATAATGATACTAGGTTGACTGGGTCAACCCTATTGGTCAAAACTTTCAAAAGGGTTTAAGGTTATATCTACCTATATAAACAAATCCATTTTTCCATTATTAGAGAGACATCAAAATTTATTATTCATTTGACATTTTTTACAATCTGATCTTCCACCATTCTACTTGAGGAGTCTTAGCTTAGGGTTTTTTCTTGGATAATCTAGTCTTGTGGAGAAGTCTTGGATGCTTTGGTATTTCTCAATGATGCTTATAAACCACAATAACCACTTATGAAGCACCATTAACGAAGGGAGAGATTGATCTCAATAGGTTCATCTTCCATGTAAGTATCTCTAACTTTTCTCCTCTCTTTAGTAGATATAAGTAGCATAAGTATTGGTTTTTGAATAATATTACTCTTCTTCTCCATGCATTAGGTTCTCACCTATACATAGCTTAAATAAAATACTCTTATGTATGTTTAATTTTATTATTTATTACCCCCACTTTATGCCACAAACTTTGGTGAGCACTAGATTAAATTTCTTTGCTTTACTTGTTATTAGTATAGTGAATATGAAAACATAGGACTTAATTAGGGTTATTACATGGTTTTGCTTGATTGGAGGCTTTGGAACCCTCCCTAGTGATATTATTTTGATAATATATTCCCTAATTGGGTCTAGCAGATCTACATATTGTTCATGTTCCTGATTATCTAGTGTATCCCCAATCAAAATTTTAATTAGGATCTATCTTCTCTGAGATAAGATTGATTTATGGATCTAATGTATTTAGACTTTCTTTATTGTAACTTTTTTACTCATGAGATGAAATTTGTCATATGCCTCTCCTACACCTCTCCTCTCTCTCCTTCTCATTATCTTTTGTGTGTGTGTGTGCGTGCATGTGCACCTAATTTTGAAATTGTAATCATCCTCCACTTGAGTATGGTGAATCCCCACTCCTTTTATAAACATTTGAAACAATAAACAAGCTATTTTGACCTTATCTAATGACTATATTTTAGTGTTTTAAGTATGAATAATTGGTATTATCTAGCGTTAATTCAGTCATCCTTGACATGTTGTATCATTCTCTCACCTATATGTAGTTTGAACTCACTCTTGTAGGTCATATGAAGTGTTTAAAGAGTCTTGTGAAGGTTAAGTGAGGCAATATTTCATTAGAGTATTTTAGAGCTCTTGAAAACTAGCCCTCCTTACCTAATCATCATATACCACCTTCATATTAAGATATTAATGTAAGAGGAATATATTAGGATTAGTGTATGAATAGGTCAACTTCATGCTCATTATGCATTTGTAGATGTGTGGTAGTGGTGAACAATTTAGTGCATCACCTCCCTAGTTTAGTTTTCTTTCAATTCTCTCTCCCTTTTCTCTTAAAAGTAATAGGTTTAGTGATAGTTCTTAAGAGATGCATCAAGGGAGATATCTCTATCTAGAGTTTCAATCCATTCTTTTGGTCACCCACAACCTAGGATTGTTCTCATTCTATCACTTAAGTGAGGAGGCTTGAATAACCTCCTCAAGGGTGAAACTTTTAATGATAACAATAGGTCAATAGTAATCCTATCGTAATAATTTTTAGGACATGGCATTACCATTAAAATGCCCTCCACACTCACTATCATGTATTTCTAGAAGTGTGGTGCATACCTCATCTTTGCTTAGGCATCGAATTAACTATCCATCAAACCCTCACTTAAATAAATCATTGTAGACAATAACATAACGAAATACCTCTCATTTCAATTTGTGTTTTTCATTCCATGTGAAGTGATTTGGTATGTAATCCTGGTATAATAAAGTATAGATGTCACTGTACCATTTTATGTTTATACAGTTAAAAGTAACAATAAGAACTGTTAAGGTATCCATTTTGTCTAGAGTAATGGAGAGTTGTCACAAATCCTATATGGTAAAGATTATACAATCATTGAAGATATCAAAAGGAATTAAATATGTTTCACAATACATTGCATCTACATGGTAGTTATCTTTTCATGGAATACTACTGATATAGAATGTACCAAATATTTCTTTGATTTTATCCACCATTTTTTTTATATGGGAATAACTACTCTTCTTTGGTTTGGTAATGATTAGTGAATTGATTAACAATCAACTACAAGTCACCAAAAACTTAAATATCCTTGATATAAAAAAAAAATTGTAGATAACTTGATTGTCAAGGCCTCATATTCTATTATATTATTAATGCAAGAAAATGCTAATCTATAAGAGAAAGGCATATATTATCCCTCAGGGGTGAAATATGATACCGACACCCATGCCTATCATACATTTGGATCCATATAAAAACATTGTCCATTGATTTTAGGATATATTATATGTTTTGAATTCATCCCAAAAAACTTTAGTGATTGGAAAAGGATCGGGTAATGGAGCTCAAACTAATTGATTAGCTACAACATGACCTTTTTCTGATTTGTGAGATATAAATTTGAGATTAAATTCTATAAGTTGCATTACCCATTTAGATATACAGCCCATTAGGTGGGTTTTTTTCATGAGAAATTTTACAGGATCTTCATTATTTATAACTTGAATCTCATTATTGAGTAAGTAGTGTCATAACATTTGTATATAAAATACAAATGATAGACATAGTTTTTCTATTATAGTATATTTGTATTTTTAATCAACTAATTAATGGATTATATAATAAATTACACACTCTTTTTTATCATCATCATATTTTGATAATAGGGACCCAAGGGCCTCATGTGTGGTTGAGATATATAGGAGAAATGGCTTATTTGGTATAAGAGGCATGAGTATTGGTGGGTTTGTTAACTATTCTTTAATTTTATCAAAGCTTCGATGATAAGTGTCATCCCATACAAATTTTATGTATTTTTTTAGTAAACATGTGAAAGGTATTATTTTTTCCACCAACTACATAATAAAATATTGAATGGATTGAATTATTCATTATAAACATCATAGTTGTTTTAAGTTTATCAGTGGTGGCATCTCAGTAATAAATATTACCTTTTTTGGATCAACTTTGATTCCCCTTTTTGAATTATGTATCCTAATATATTTTCATAGGATGCCCCAAAAACACACTTTTTTGGATTCAAATGCACATTGAATTTGTATAATCTTTCAAATAGTTGTCATAAATTGGTAGCACTGTCTTATTGGTGTTTTAATTTTGATAGTAAATCATCGGCATAGTCTTAGATGGTTTTATGAATTAAAACATGAAAAATATGTCATTTCCCTTTGGTACATAGCTCCTACATTTTTAAGGCTAAAAGCTATGACTATGTAACAAAATTTTCTACATGGGGTGGTAAATGTTGCCTTATCTTGATCTACAAGGTTAAGCTTGATCTGGTTATATTTGGCAAACCCATCCATGGAGGAAAATGTCTCATAACAAGTTTTAAAATATTTTATATCATGTCAATGTTAGGTAGTGGAAAATCATTTTTAGGACAAGATTTATTTAAACCATGGTAATTTTTACAACATCAAATATCACCATTTAATTTAGTGGAAGGGATAATATTATAAACCCAATCAGAATGTAAGATATATTTGATGAAACATGCATCTAATATCTTTTAAATTTCATCTTTTACCAATAATGCAACTTTTGGATGCATTTTTTAAATATTTTATTTTATTAGTTTTGCATCTGGATGGAGTAAAATGTTGTGCATTATAATTGATGGTTATGTCTTGGGCATATCTAAATAAATCTAGGTGAATAATTCTAGGAAATCATGTAAGACCTATCAATAAGCTTTGTCTTCATCTTTTTACCTCATTATAGCAATTAACATTGGTTGAGGATATTTTTATATTCCATAGTTATATTGTATTATTTATCCATTTAACAAAGTAGATCATTCCATGATATATGGCATGGTATTAATTGTTTTAGGGGCATCATGTTGGATAATAGAGTAATTGATCTCACCAAAGTAATCATGAGTAGAAGATGTATGAGGAAAACTATTCTTATGATAGAAGTAAGGGAGATCCTTATATGCCCCCAAGTACTCTAACAATGACTCATCATTTGATAATTTATCCAATGTCAAAATTCATGCTGAAGCATTTTCATCAATCAAATAGAAATTTTCCAATTGTATCTCATTAGTATGGTATATGTAGACATTTTGATTATGTCTTTATAAAACAAGCTCTATACTGAGTGGCTTGTTTTGTTGTTTTAGTTTTTCTAAAAAACCCAAGCTTTGTCAATTTTGATTATTTGAAGGTGTAATAGGTTGGGTTATACCTTGTTCATTCTTTCCTAATCCTTTTCCTTTATATCCGTATTTTATCAAATATCATGAATTAAAATTAGAATCATAGGATTTTGATGTAGAAGAATTCATTGTTTGTATCATTGCATAATGTTTGAATAGATCGGTATCCATTGGGCATGTATATATAAACCCTTGGTGGATAAATTTTAAGCATGCATTTAAGGTGGAGGGAACTACAAACATTTCATGTATCCAAGGATGTCCCAAAAGTATGTTGTAATTTAAATCATTTGGCATAACTTGGCATGAATTAGGTAATGTATGTGGGGTCCCGCATTGATATTTAGTGTTATCTGCCCTAATACTTTTCATCACGTATTATAAAATCCAATAATACTCATATTGGATGGTTATAAATTTGTAGGTTCAATGCCAAGTAAAGATAAAAAAGGATATATTATAAATGTTGAGGCTTGAATCATTATCCTTGAGAACTCATTTTAAAATTTTATTAAAATTAGATACGTAGATATATAATGATAAATAATAATTTATAATGTATTGAGGTGGAAGATCCTCTCTTTCAAAATAAATGTTATGCTCAGTCCATCTAGTTGAATTTAACATGGAGGCCACACATGGGGGATCCACATGGCTTGAGAATATGGTCATTTATAAGGCATCTAAAAGAACATCCTTTTAATGGGAATATTGGTGCAATAAATCCAAAAATGATATTTTATCAATGACATCTTGGGAAGAATCTATGACATTGGGAAGAGGAGAGGGGTTTTCATATTGTTTACGTATTTTTCATTCATTCTTTTATAAAATAGACTACTAAAAATGTAAATTTAAATACAAGGTTTTAAGGTTTACCTATGATTTGGAAGTTTGTGCACCATTGATCCATTGAATGTGGGAAGTTCTTTTGGCTAAGAAGGATTACCTACACACAAGAGAGAACTCAAAAAATTGATTAATAGGATATGTTACTGGGTTACCTATTACTAGACCAATCCTAAGAAGTGGTACACTTCCTAACAAGGATGTCAACCCACTTTATAAGCACGTTGGATAAAAATAGTAAAGGAAATTACAAAATGCATATAATAATATAGATATGAAATTAAAATAAATTAAATTCATATTTTTTGGTGAATATTTTGTTAATCAGCATACTGATAAACAAAATAGGTCTGATCAACCACAGCAGGAAGATTGGCTGGCCAAATGTGTAGGTTTACCACATCAAAAGGGGACTAATTTCTCCACTCATCAAGGGGAGGTTCCCTATAAGTATGTATATATATATATATATATATATATATATATATATATATATATATATATTAGTCTATTATAAATAATCTAAAAATAACACTCAGGGGTAGGATAACACCATCCATCTCTCTTTTTTTAGAGATGATGTTCACAAATCAAAGGAGAAATCCTTATGAAATGACAGAAGGCACTCCTCTTCTTTCATAAGTGATGTTAGGCAAACAAAATGAACCTTTCTGGTGGTGACAAATAACTGTAACAAGGTGCAGTATCATGACAAGATGAAATGAAGCACAAAGTCTCCACCTCAATTGCCAAAGAGTGAAATACAAAGAATAATGAGGGCACAAAGTCATCTCAAGCTTATTTACATAGAAACAAAAAATAAACACACAATGAAGATAATTATGACAACACAAAGTCTAAAAGTAACTGGCTTCAGGACACCTTCTTTGTCACCTCCACTAGCTCTGCTTGTTAAATTGCATAAACAAGAATACATTTAGGAAATAGACATAAGAACAATCTCCTAGAATGATACAAGCTATAACAGCAAAAAGTTTGAAAGTAACTTGCTTTCTAATTCAAATAAAGAAATATGATGAATAATCTGAGCTCAAAGTCTCAGTAATGCTTTTTAATTTGGGCAGAGTTTTGTTTTTGATAACAGAGAGATCTCCCCTAAAATAATAAGAGAGAGTCCAATATATAGCCCTCCAAGAAAGACTTGAGAGCAATAACACATCATGTTGCATTCAATGCCTTGAATACATTTTAAATTCTGTCAAGAAGATATGCTAGAATCAGGCCTATTTGTCCATTTGCTTTTCTCAATGCAGAGAAACGAGTCATGCCATTGAATGTTCATGTTCTCCAATGTCCACCTGGTGGTCTGATTCTAGAAACATATCTCATGCATGGATATTTTTGGTCTTTTTTCATCATTCCTCCTTTCCTGGCTATTGAATCAGATCCTTGGTTCAATTATTTCTCTACTCTTTGGTCACTTTTCTTATCTTAACAATTGACACGTGGCACGTTCCACTGCAAAATAGATCAATACACTTGGCAGCATCCATGGGACTCTGAGAGATGCTTATTGAAAAAAACTTTGAAACTTATAAGAAACTCGAGATGTAGATACAGACACTTGTCGCACTCTACAAAGTTATAACGGGATACATGGCATATTCTAGATGTATTTTGAGAGTCCTACATAAGATGACACATGTTCAATGGTTCATTCCTTCTTTTATACTTATTCAATTGACCATTTGAACCAAGCTCTTTGAACTAACCGCATTGAACCAACTGCTTTGAACCTTTGGCTGAAGCGCTTAACTCTTGAAGCTTGCTGACGTCATTGAACCTTTGAACTCGTTGAACCTTTAAACCTTTTTAGAAGTGGGGTTCGATGGTTCAATGGTTCAATCCTTCTTTGAAACTTGTTGATGAACATTTTTTGGTTGAACCAAGGCATTAAACCAGCGTTGAAAGCTTCTAAGTGTTGAGGAACCTGCTCCTTTTCTAGAACTCACTTGTTGAAGCCATTGAACCTATTGAACTTGTTAGTCCTTTAACTAAAAAAGCTTGAATAGTTCCCAATTTTGAAAGTTTAGAACAATTTTTTGAAATGGGAAGAGATAATTTTGTCTTGCAGGACCAAAAAAGCTCATATGTTGTCCCAAAAATGAGTGACATTTTTTAGGTACAACAGTTGGCTCCAGTTGGGGAACGTCCATCTATTGTAAAAAAAATTAAAGGGAGTAGAATCCAAAATCTCCAATGTCTTCATGTGTGCCATTGGGCTATGGAGTCATGTTACTCAAAAATGAAAGGTGTTGAAAATGAAAACAAATAAAACAAAATGGAACTAAAAACTATACAAATATACATATGTACAGATTAAATGATTTGGTACTTCAAGAATTGAAGTGTTTCAGATGCTATCCACTGTGAGGCAGAGAAAAGAGCGTGCCATCTTGATATTTTAGTAGGAAGCTATTTTCACCATTGTGCTAATGGATAATAAATGGGCCCCTCCAAAGGGAGTCAAACTTTCCATGCATTCCCTTTGGTTCTCTCCTTTTGTCCCACAATAGGACTTGATCTCCAACTTGGAAATCATGATTTTTTGCCTTCTAGTCAAAGAGTTTCTTCACCAGACTTTGATGGGCAGAAATTCAGTCCACCACCATAGTTCTCTGCTCATCCAACTCAGTTAGGCACATGATCCTCTTATCAAGGGGGCTTTCATATGTCTAATATTCAATTGCCTTAGCCAATTTTAATGAGGGTAATTCCAAGGAGATTGGTATCTCAGCATTGATACCATAAAGAAGTTGGAAAGGAGACATACCAATTGCTCTCTTCGGTGTAATTCTATCTACCCATAGAGCATCAACCAATGCTTTATGCCATGTCCTTTGGTTGTCATCTACCAGTTTCTTAATGATAGTCAACAGGTTCTTATTGCTTGATTCAGCTTGTCCATTCCCTTATGGAAAGCAATCAGAAGAATGGGAGAGTGTAATCCCATAGTAAAAATAGAATTGTGTAATCTCTTGGGAAGTGAAACAAGCTGCATTTTCAGTAACAATATTGGTTGGGACTCCAAACCTGGAAATGATATTCTTCTTGAGGAAATTGCATACTACTTCTAAAGTAGCATGCTTGGTTGGAATTTCTTCCACCCACTTGGTAAAGTAGTCAGTTGTCGTAAGGACATAATCATGTCTAACACTTGAAGATGGGTTTATAGCTCCAATAAAATCAATTCCCCATTGCAGAATGGTTCTTCTATGACCACTAGCTTGAGAGGCAGGGCAGCTAACTTGGGTCTTCCAATAAAATACTGGCAGAGTTCACATTTTCTCACCCACTTATATGCATTTTGGAAAAGAGTTGGCCGGTAATACCTGGCTCACAATATTTTATGGGTAGTCACAGGATCAAAAAAATGTCCTCCACAGGCTAGATTGTGAAAGGATCTCAAAAGTTGGCTTTGCTACTCCTTGTCCACACAGTGAAGGAATACTCCATCAAGGCTCCTCTTGTAAAGGCCATTGTCCCAAAGGACAAAATTGGCAGCTTTTAACTTGATAGTCCTCCTTTCTTTGTAAGATAAGTGAACAGGACACTCAGCATAAGTAAGAAAATGAGCAATACCTGAATACCACTCATTCATAGTGGAGACAAAGAGGACTGTTGGTGTGTCTTCCACCTCTACTTCTTCATGTTCTATTTCTTCTGGTTTGTTATCAGCAATTAATTGGCATAGACCTTTTCCCTGTACCAACTTTGTTGGCTTGATGTCTAGATCAAACCCATGGATCTTTGCAATATAATTGCCTCTTTTCATCCTAAACCCCTGCTAAGTTAGTATGGATTTGACTATGGTATCAGGAACTAAAGTGGTAGTGTGAGAATTCAAGATGTAGAAGTGAAAATGCTTAACTACCTTCACCATTTCATAAGCATGCTTCTCCATATTTGAGTACTTCAGCTCATAAGCTTTGAGAGGGCATCTCATGAAAGAAATGGGAGATTCCATATCTTCTTTATTCTGTTGAACCAGAATTATTGAAAGCGTGTGTTCAAAAGCATAACTGTATATGGTGAACTCTTTGTTGTAGTCTAGACAAACTAGAGTTGGGGCGTGGGCAATGGCAATCTTGATATTCTCAAATATTAACTTACCTTCTTCAGTCCAGCTAAAGGTGGCCTTCCCTTTCATCATGTTTACAATGTGTCGAGTCTTCTCAGCAAAATCAGGGATGAACCTTCGTAAGAAATTCACCTTTTTGAAGAAAGAGTGAACATCATTTTTACTTGTAGGCAAGGTAAGCTCTTGAATAGACTTGACTCTATTTGAGTCAATATTTATGATTTCTTTGGACACAATGTATCTGAGAAGTTTCCCCTCTAGTACTCCAAAAATAGACTTCTTGGGGTTCAAGGAAATGCCATTCTAGTAGCAACGCTCCAGCACTTGTTGTAAGTGGCATATATGATCAGAGCAATGCTTGGAAAAGATGGTCAAGTCATCAAGGTATACCATAATGAACTTACCCATCTCATCCTTGAAAGCAAGGTCCATTGCACTCTGAAAGGTGGCACTAGCATTTATCAAGCCAAAAGGCATCCTTTTATATGCAAATGTGCCGCAAGGTGTGGTGAAAGTAGTCTTGTGTTGGTCTGCTTCACCAACTTCAACCTAATTATATCCTAAGAAGCCATCTAGAATTGATAATATCTCTGAACCAATCATTGTCTGAAGTACTTGATCCATGATTGGCAAAGAATAGTTATCCTTCAAGGATGACTGATTTAAATTTCTAAAATCCACACAGATGTGAATTTCTCCATTCTTCTTCCTTACAGGCACTATGTTTGTAATCCATGTGGAATGATGGATTGGGAAAATGATTCTAGCATTTAACATTTTTTGTATCTTAGATAGAATAGTACCTGATATCTTCAAATTGTATTGTATAGATTTTTGCTTATAAGGCACCGAGTCAGCCTTGAGAGGAGTGTCATGGTAGATTTCATCAGGCCTGAGAGATTTTAGGTCATCATAGGAATATGCTAAGATGTCCATGTATTGGCTGAGCAAAGTGGTGAACTTGAACTTCTCTTCCTGAGTGTAGCACTTCCCAATGTTCACCATCTTGGGATTTTCTTTAGTAGTCAGATTTATTTAATCAAATCCCTGAGTGGAGCTTGAATCTGTTTGCTACTATTTGACAAACCTATCATGCTTGTCAAATAGTTTCTCAAGGGAAACCAAGCCTTTGGAAATTTTATTCCCTTTGATTTGTAAGAATTCTTCATTTGTATCTAAACTTGATTCAAGGGCTAGTTCACACTTCTAAGGTTCGCTGCCTTCAAAATGCAACTGTTCAAAGTTGTCTTTTTGATCCAGGAAGGCAATGATTTGGTGATCATCATTGAATACTTGTCAATGATCAACATTTTTAGGCACACTTGGTCAAAAAACTAGTTCAATGGTGTACCTATCTTCTTTGAAGTCTGAGTGAGGAACTAAGAGAGTTGTTGAAACAGTAAGTGCATCAGCTCAATCATTAACTTCTCTAGATATGGCAGAGATGTTGAAAGCATTAAAGCTTTCAATTTGATCCCAGACTAGATTGCGATAGTGGTGCAATATCCTTTTTTTGTTTGATACAAGTTCCTTACTTTACAAACCACCAATTCAACATACCCTTTGGCATGAAAGAGTTTGATGCCCCTATCTTGAGCTACCTTCAATCCAAGTAATAGAGATTCATACTCAGCTATGTTATTGGTGTTGCTAAACTGTAACTTATATGAGTAGGGGAAAATATCTCCTTGAGGAGATATTAACACAATCCCAGCTCCTGAATTGGTAGAGGAATAGCTGCCATCAAATTCCAGAGTCCATACCTCATTAAATACTAATTTTTCTTTAGATTTTCCTTCATTAGCGGGGGAAGATCCTTTTCCATCTGTATTGGAACCTACCAATTCTTCTAATGTATGGTCTGAGTCAAACTCATGATCACATTCAGGTACTTCATCAAGCATCTCATGAAATTCTCCTATGGATAAAAATTAATTACCCATGCCTGAAGACTCAAATAGAATTTGAGCTTTAGGGGCTGATGTCTGAGTGACAATATATTTTGATTCATTTTCAAGAAGTAGCCTCTGCATGATGCCTTTGATAGGGATCCTCGGTTCAGACAGTTCCATGTTCAATTCTCCACCAACATCCTTGCAAAAAAAATTTCCTAGAAGAATGTCGTATGAGGCTAGAACATCAGCCACCAGGCTTGTCATCTTGATTCTTTTGTCTGGGAATGTTGCAAATGCAAATTAGGCATCCTTGGTTTGTCCCATTAGAGGTACTTGTTTATTCTCCATGGAGAAACATCTCCTAAATGTCTTGGTTAGTGTGAGATCAAGAGATTATGCCACTTTGGTAGGCATGATGTTGTCAAATGCACCTGAGTCTATGATGCAGTTGCTCAGCTTGTGACCATTTGTCAATAGGAAAACATAGAAAGGTTCTATTTTTCTCAAGGTAGCTGGAGGAGTAATGATAAGATTGTTTGGAATGGGCATGTTCCTTGGGGGATCATGAGTTACTTTCTTAACATCTTATCCTATAGGGATGGCCTTATTCTTCACATACTCAACTAACCTATCCAGCTGCTCAGGATTGGATTGTAAATATTCAAACTCAGTCATTTGAATTTTGGTCTTCTTGACATGATCAATTATTGTTAGGTTGTGGAGCTAAAAGCTTCACCTGGATGAAAACATGGAGGGTTGCTGAGTGTCACAGTTGCCGACGTCGATAGGCCACACTGACGTCGGGCAGGGGTTGACAGAAAGCAACTAACATCGGCAAGAGTCAGCCGATGTCGGTCATCCTCAGGTAGATAGGGACTGACGTCGGTCACCTATGCGGTTCTAGAACTACATGTTGATAAACAGTTAGTTAACGAACTAATTGTTTGCATGTTAGAGACTAGTTCAAGTCTTGAGCTGCTTGTCTAATTATTGTATGCATGGGATCTATATAATAGACTCATGGGTTGTATTGTAAAGTGTAGAACTAGAAGAGTTCTTCCATTGGTGAAATCATAGGGGTTCTTCTAGGTATGTAAGATTAGGATGATCTGTAGGGTGTACAAGATCAGGGTGGAGATCTACATGGGTAAGTAAGGTAGGTTGATCTGCAAGGATGTGTGTGTGCGAGGGTCAAAAGGAGATCTATGGGGTAGCAAGATCCAAGGTGACAGTAACACATCAAGGAGCAAGATCATGGTGAGATCTACTTGGAGTACCGGTTCTTACTTGATTGTACTGGCAGTATTATACTGACTAGTTGAGGTGAACAACAGCTCTGTACTTGAGTTGTTTGTTGTGATCTGTATTGAGAGAAGATAACTCTTAAGGGAAAGAGATCTGTACATCTGAGAGGTGTGAGAAGAAAGTGTGATTTTTCTTCATTGTATTTCCTTCTGGAATGAGTTGAATACAATTGTGTGTTGCCTCTCATATTCTATGTTGTTTCTATTTCTAGTTACTTGTACTTCTAGTATAATTCTGCATGTTTAGTTGCTTATACAAAGGTAATCATATATGCTCTTAAATCTAACAAGTTGTGTCAGAGCTTTGGGGAACCTAGGTCCTATCAACTATGTCAAATGACTAAATTGGACTAGGAACAGAGGAAGGTAATTTAACCTTCTAGTTTGTAAGGGGGAAGGACTGATTTGTGAATTTGAAGGTGAAGGTGAACTTGATGTACTTACCTTTTTGGTGATCATCGGGTCTTTTGAATAGAAAGGCAGGGTGGTTCCCTGCTTAGCAATTAAAATTGCAATCTAAGAACGCTCTTCTATTTTTTCCTTATCAGCTTGTTGAGCTGACTATTTCTATGACCTAATAAACACTATGTATGATCCATCAAATGCTTCTCCTTTACTTTTGGTTTCATCCTGGTAGTTCAGGAAACCAATGTTGGATTCGCCAGCTAATTATTCTTGGCCTTTTGCAAAGAGATTAGCATCATTTTCTTGTCTTAATTCACGCTGGAAAGAGAAATCTAATTCTGCTTCAAGATATCCCATTGCTGAATTGGCTGGGGGTGCTTCGATGGCAAGTTTGCCTTGTGGGGGAGGAAGATGATTTAACTACCCTTGATTCCTGGTAGCATTTCCCTGGTATGACTAATTTGGAATGTCCTCTTTGGCATATCTCAGTATGAAGGAGCAGAAGACATTCCTTGCACCATTTGCTTTTTGAGAGCAAGCAACTCATTTGCTAACTTTTACACCATTAGATCAGTGGTGCCTATAGATGGATATTCAAATGATACTGAGGGTCTATTAGGATCTCTCCTTATCTTCCTTTCCAAGATGAGATCATCTTCTACCTTAGTGGCCAAATCTTAAGCTGTAACAAGGTTTATTTGACCAGCACATCTCAACAAGAAACTCACTTCAGGTAGCTAAGAATTAATGAAGAAACATTTGAGATTCTCAGTTGTAGGTCAAGCAACTATAGGGATCCTGGTCCTTAGTTTGTCAAACTTGGCTATGAAGTCCCTTATTGGTTCATGAGGCTCCTTCTTCATCTATGTGAGCTAAGCTAGTAGGGCATGTGCATCTTTTGCAAGCTTGAACCTTGCTTCAAACTTGGCTTTAAGGGTGTTCCAGTTAGTTACTGACCGAGCCTGCAGATGGTAGAACCAATCTACATCATCACCTTGTAAATTTTTCATCAACAATCTAACTGCCACGTCCTCAAATTCCATGCCTATCACACCACAGGCTATGTTGAAGGCTGTAATGTGTTCATCAGGGTGAAATTTCCCATCACCATAGAACTTGGGGAAATTCTTCCTTGAACTACATGGGAGCTCATGTAAAGGTGGATTAATATTGAGAGGGCCAAAATAATTACCCCATGGGCCTTGAATTGCCATTGTATGACTATGAAAAGGGGGAATAATAAATCTCATAGGGGTAATTATTGGCAAAGCTTTATTAATAGTAGAAATGGAGGCTTTGCTTGGTAATGGAGACATGATTTTAGTAGGAGGAAAGCTCCTAGTTCGTTGGAGGCGAGATGGTGAAGGAGATAAATCAAAATTACTTTGTTGTACCAACTTGAAAATAGGGTCAAAAATACCTTTAGCCCTTTGGCTTCGTGTATACCATGGATCTGCCAGATTGTGAAACAAAAATGGAAAAGAATTGGCACTGCTTCAGCTTGAGGCTTTAAACTATGCATTTTATCCTAGTTAGTGTGGAGGTGGAGGGAGATGGTAAGGCTATAATGACAATGGGTAAGATACAGAATGGAGTCACTAGAGTCTATAATGGATAAGGGTAGGGACTACTTCAATATGAACTTGAGACTTCAGAATGCATGTAAATCCATAGTAGAGTCACCAAAAACTATTGGGTGAATATTTTGTCAATTAGTGTACTAATAAACAAAATAGGTCTGATCAACCACAGTAGGAAGATTGGTCAGCCAAATGTGTAGGTTTACCACATCAAAAGGGGACTAATTTCTCCTCTCATCAAGGGGAGGTTCCCTATAAGTATAAGGTACTATATATATATGCTAGTCTATTATAAATAATCTAAAAATAACACTTAGGGGTAGGATAACACCATCCATCTCTCTTTTTTCAGAGATGATGTTCACAAATCAAAGGAGGAATTCTGATGAAATGATAGAAGGCACTCCTCTTCTTTCAGAACTGTTGTCAGGCAGACAAAAAGAACCTTTCTAGTGGTGACAAATAACTGTAACAAGGTGCAGTAACATGACAAGATGAAATGAGGCACGAAGTCTCCACCTCAATTGCCAAAGAGTGAAATATGAAGAACAATAAGGGCACAAACTCATCCCAAGGTTCTTTACATAGAAATAGAAAATAAACACACACTGAAGATAATTATGACAGCATAAACTCTAAAAGTAACTGGCTTCAGGACACCTTCTTTGTCACCTCCATTAGCTCTACTTGTTAAATTGCATAAACAAGAATACATTTAGGAAATAGACATAAGAACAATCTCCTAGAATGATATAAGCTATAATAGCACAAACTCTAAAATTAACTTTCTAATTTAAACAAAGAAATATGATGAACAATTTGAGCTCAAAGTCTTAGTAATGCCTTTCAATTTGGGTAGAGTTTTGTTTTTCATAACAGAGAGATCTCCCCTAAAATAATAAGAGAGAGTCCAATATATAGCCCTCCAAGAAAGACTTGGGAGTAGTAACACATCATATTGCATTCAATGCCTTGAATACATTTTAAATTCTATTAAGAAGATATGCTGGAATCAAGCGTATTTGCCCATTTGCTTTTCTCAATGCAGAGAAATGAGTCATGCCATTGAATGTTCATGTTCTACAATGTCCCCCTGGCGGTCTACTTCTAGAAACATATCTCATGCATGGATATTTTTGGTCTTTTTTCATCGTTCCTCCTTTCTTGGCTGTTGAAATGGATCCTTGGTTCAATCATTTCTCTACTCTTTGGTCACTTTCCACTAATCTTAAAAATTTACACATGGCACATTCTACTGCAAAATAGATCAAGACACTTGGCAGCATCCACGGGACTCTAAGATACCCTTATTGAAAGAAGCTTTAAAACTTGTAAGAAACTCGAGATGCAGATACAAACACTTGTCATGCTCCATGGAGTTATAATGGGATACGTGGCATATTCTAGATGTCTTTTGAGAGTCCTGTGAAAGATGACACGTGGCGGCTTCCACTGATTTCCTAGAGACACTATGAAAACATTCGAGACTCTTTTAGATTTATGCAGACGATGACATGTGGCACATTCTATTTGATTTTAGCCATTCACCCAAGACCCACCATAGTCCTTACTCAATAAGAGGAAGAAGCTATGGATGTTGACACGTGGTGACTTCCACTGACTTTTATAAATGACATATGGCATGTTCTACTACTTTGAAAGTTACTAAAAACTGTGTCTCAGCAGACGACACGTGGTAGTTTCTACTAAACTCTGTAAGGGACATGTGGCACATTCTGCTACAGCTTTATGAGGGACACGTTGTAGCTTTTAGGCTTTTATTTCCTCGATGGGTTTTTTATTTTAGAAAAAATTTCCTTTAGACAAAAAGTCTGAAAGAATTCTTTCAGACAATTTGTCCGAAGGAAATCTTCCCAGGTGAATTCCTTCAAAAAGTCTGAAGAATTCTTACCTTAACCATTTTTCCACATTATTTTTTGAAAGAGAATTGTGCCCTCTGCAAGGACTTGTTCAAGCAGGGAACTATCCTTCAAGTTTTTGCAATGGTCTATCTACTCCTCGCCTATCCTCCACAAGGGTTGTTTGTCTTTTGGCTTTGCCTTAGTCCATTTTTGGTTCATCTTCAACAGGTGACACGTGGCACGTTCCACTGTAAAATAGGTGAGGACACATGGCAACATCCACTTAACTTATAGAGGCTTTGGATGCCTTTTGAGAGTCCTACAAAAGATGACATGTGGCAACTTCTGTTAAGCTTTAAAAACACTGTATATACACTTGGGACTCACTTGGATAAATGCGGATGTTGACACTTGGTGCACTCCGTTTATCTTACAAGGGACACGTGGCAACTTTCCTATCGCATAAAAATAAAGTATAATGGGGCTTGGTAGATGACACTTGGTACCATCTCCTGGGCTCTGATGGGATTTTGCTTTGGCTTTTCTTGTCTTAGTCACTTTTGCCATGGGAATTCCAACTTTGCACATTTTTTCTCACTGCCCTCTGCAAGGGCACTTGTCTCTTCGACTTTGGGGCACTCCTTTGAACCTGCCACTTGAAATGACTGATTGAACCAACTTTGGTTCAATAGTTTAATGGTTCATTCCTTCTTTTTTACTTATTCAATTGACCATTTAAACCAAGCTCTTTGAACTAACCGCGTTGAACCAGCCCCTTTAAACCTTTAGCCGAAGCGCTTAACTCTTGAAGCTTGCTGATGTCATTGAACATTTGAACCCATTGAACCTTTGAACCTTTTTATAAGTGGGGTTTGATGTTTCAATGGTTCAATCCTTCTTTGAAGCTTGCCAATGAACATTTTTTGGTTGAACCAAGGCATTGAACCAGCCTCGAAAGCATCTAAGTGTTGAGGAACCTACTCCTTTTCTAGAACTCACTTGTTGAAGCCATTGAACTTGTTGAACCTGTTAGTCCTTTAACTAAAAAAGATTAAATAATTCCTAATTTTGAAAGTTTAGAACATTTTTTTGAAATGGGAAGAGATAATTTTATCTTGTAAGACCAAAAAAGCTCATATATTGTCCCAAAAATGAGTGACATTTTTTGGGTACAACACATATAAATCCATTCTATGGATATTAGCAAAATGAGAATGCCAATAAGCTTCAACTAAGTCTTCTTTTGCTTATATAGCTTCTAACTAATCAGAAATGGCCTTTAAGGTGGGGGTAAATACAATTTCAAAGAGTCCTAGCTCAAAAGTAATGTCACTCTAGTCGAAGAAGAAATATTATAAAATTATAGGCAAATTATGAATGGTGATTACATCATACACAAATCCGAGAAAGTCATCTATAAGTGAAATCCATGGTTCAAAAAATAGGTATTTAATATTAATTTAGGGATTCTAATAGAAATAGGTTTAGATTATAGATAAAAATAATTTAAACAAAAATTGATGTCGATCATGCAGGATCGATGTCAATTTTTTGAATCGATGTCAATTATGATAGTATAGACAAAATTCTAAAAATAAGAGCCTAAGGATTGGTTTAATGGGATTTAGGATAGTTTAATACAGTCTAGCAATGATAAGGGTGATAAATAGGATTGTAAAATAGAACATGAAAATACAAAACTTGTTTAAAATAGTGTAATGTACTTAGTTTCATAGCACTCCAAATATGTAGTGATTACAAGGTTGACAAGCTAATTTATAACCTTTGGATGAATGTTAAGGGGTTGACACAGGAATGTGGCTTTCTAACAAGTAGGAAATTGTCTGGAAATCACTCTAGAGAAATTCCTTGTGTTCTAGTGCAAAATTTTGGTGTAGAATTATGGTCTTTTTCTCAAGGGAGGCTTGTGGTTAAAATTGGTGTCAATTCAATAAAATCGACATTGATCATGGGGATTGGTATTGATTTTGGCCTATATTTACCATAGGATGTTTAAATTTTTCTAACCATGAGTTTAAATTGGGTGTTAAGTTTTTGAATGGATTGTGGATGGAAAGGGAGTTCTTAGGTGTAAAACTATTTACTTTTATTATGCTTTGTATGTTTGGCAAGATTTTAATTATAGGTAATCAATTAAAATAAATTATGTAAGTAAAATAGTAATTAGTAAAACTAATTGCGTGGGGTAAGGGTAAAATATTAATTGGGTAAAATTAATTACATGGGTGAAATAGGGATAGAATAAGAAAGAGGGATTAAGACCTACAATAGCACTAATATTATTGTGTGAAATATTAGTCCCTATATTTGCCCCTTTTTATTGATTGGTTTTTAATAACCTGTCATGAGATAAAAACTAATAAAGTTTTAATACCCTAAATTTATGTGAGGAGGTATCCCCCCTCAAATTGGGAGTCAACTAAGGATGGTGAGTTAGCGATGGGTTTTAAATGAGGTGGGAATAGATAATATAGATAGCAAATGAGTGTTAAAAGTTCTAGGGTAGTAATGAAGGATAATTTTTCATGAACAAGATGCAGGATACCCAATCAAAAATGAACCAAGGAAAACAAGTAATAGATTGAAACAACTATGACTAAGTGGGCACAATTGAAGTCAATCAAGAGAATAAAGGCTAGGATGGGCCGACCAAAGCATCCAGAGTGCTTGGGACATGTGTGTTGCCTAGAAATAGTTATTCTCAAGATGAGTTACACTCTTAGGATCCACATTGGATATTTTCCTAAATGAGTGTAGGCTTCTTAAAGTTTGTGGGACCAATAAGGGTCTATGTCCTCTAGCCAATAATGCAAGGTAACAAGTAACAAGATATTTGTAACAAAGATAAGTTAGGTGGCCTTGGGTCAAGACTAGAGGGATGTTAAAAAATTACAAGTAGTACAAAAAGAGAGCCAAACAAATCCAATCGATACCAATAAATGCAAATGAATGTTGATTGCATAAAATTGATGTTAATCATAACATAATCAATGTCAATCTATAGGGTCTATATATAATAAGCTTAAGGTGTTAGGTTCTTATTTGTGACTAATGATGTGTGTATGAGTAAAAAATTTGACACCCATTTACACGTCTTGGCTAATTACAGATGATGGAGGCTAGTGGAAGCAGATAGAGGAGGAGGAGGTGGTGATCTCATGACGAGGTAGGTTTTAATTTTTGCTAATTTTTTTGAATTTCTAGCATTTTTTGGTATAATTTAGGTTTTAGATGTTAGTACAAAAACACATAGGGATTGAAATCAATTATATCAGATCAATGTTAATCTTCTTGGGATTATCATTGATTGATACAAAATCAACATCGATCCCTAAGGATTGAGATTGATTCCTTAAGATCATTGTCGATTTAAGCTAGGATAGTAAAAAGTTAATAGAGCTTAAGAGGATAGGAAACAAAATTATAAAGGCTCATCTAAAATTATAGGCATAGACTTGACTAATGATGTAGGACTAGGTACCACCACTATTAGAGCATTTGTGGGATGAGATGAGTAATGAGGATTACTAGCACATGGAGGCTATTATTTATGGATGATTGTGACACTATCACCATGTGAATACGGATGTGGGGTTATTGGTAGCTTTGTTTAAGAAATGTGATGTGGCTAAAGGGACCTTTAGGATACTCATAAGGGAGATCACAATGACTATGGAGGACATCTACCATATATTTTGGTTACTAGTGCAGGGTGTAGTGATTGTGTTAATAGATGATAGGGGATGTATAGCAGTATTAGCATGACTATATAGGAAGGATGCTATGGACATCGCATTTATAGCTATAGTTTTTATGTTTGATGGACTATACAAGGAGGATGCAAATGGATATTATTCATGATGATGATGATGTTACCCATCTCCTACTATGCATTGCCAAATTTAGAGGGAGGTTGATTTTGCTAGAGCTTGAAAGGTCTAGTAGAGGACATGTGAGAGCATTGTACAATATTTGTGTGGACTCTAACCCTTTTATCAAATGTGTATAGAGAGTTTTGAGGGTGGAGAATGCAATAGAGGTTTGGATTAGATGTAACCTTTATCTTTCAATGTTGGGCCTATGATCACATCAGAGTATCTCTCCTACTTGGGACTCCATGGGTGTGATGGCACCAAATAGCTTTTAATGTGGGATTCCTTCAATGAAAGAAAGACCTTGTGATACCATTCACCAATGGGATAGTACATGACTTGGATTATTATCAATGGTTTTTGGAGGAGATACAAGAGGGAGATGTGATCGAGAGACCATATGTGGGGTTTCTAGCATGGCCTAAGGTGGAAGGAGAGTTAGTCGAGTGATAGTGAGCTAAGTGGTTATGGGGGGAAGAGAGTAGATCACTTGGAGTATTTCTAATTTGAGAGGGTGAGGAGGTAGTTTGGGTTGGTACAGCTTATCCCAGATACACTATAGCTATATAGGAAAGATGATGCAGAGGTAGGGTTGCTAGAGGCACACTATGTTGATCCATAGGCAGGGCCAAAGTAGGAGCTAGTGGCCACATATATGGATGAGTAGGATGTACTTTAACATATTAATTATGGTGGGGGGATTAGTTGGGAGAGAGACATGAGATATTAGTTTAACCACACTAAGAGGTAGGATATATGGAGATGGATGAGGTAGGGGAAGAGGAGCCAATAGATGTACATGTGATTATTGTAGAGTGTGAGACACTGAGGGCAGAGCATGATGCACTATAGGGATAGGTGACCATTTTATAAGGGACTCTAATAAAGATACAGGGTATTTATGATTTTTTACAACCCCAGTTGGAAATATTATAGGCGAATCATAATCAGGCAGTACAAGATCATGATAGATATCAGGTATAGAAGGATAGACTATGAGGAGGTGGTATGGTGGTTGTAGGAAAGCTAGGTATAAGGGAAGTAGGACCTATCATAGGGTAGGGAGGGACGGTGAGCTTGGGTAGATACTAGGATATTGTTGTAGAGTTTTGGTACTATGAGCAAATC
This sequence comes from Torreya grandis, assembly GCA_037957365.1. NCBI lineage: Eukaryota > Viridiplantae > Streptophyta > Pinopsida > Cupressales > Taxaceae > Torreya > Torreya grandis. Next base: position 1,382,012 of record JARHVA010003899.1, on the reverse strand, counting down.
ATTCCATAGTGACTTATGGAGGTAACCTAATATGCTTATGTTATTACATAAAAGAGATCATCATGATGGATGTAGGTTGGCTTAATGAGTTTGGGGAGTGTATCATGGGGATGATATGATAGGGATAGAGGGGGAAATAAAGGAGGGGATAGAGGTAGGGGTAGAGGTAGTGAGAAAATCCATTTGAGTTATATTCATTTTACTGATTAGTTATATTTTGTATATTGTACTAGTCAGAGAGACATTTGTATATTGTTATACTTTGAGACTTTAAATCATATACATTCATGATATATATATATATATATATTCTTGATTTGTGATTTAGCATTACTTTATATATTTTTATATTATGTGTTGATGTAATGTGATTTATGGATTTAAATTATGGAATGTGTTTGAATTTTTACCATGGGTATGGATTTATTATATGATTTATATAGTGATAGAAAATGATATATTTTTAAATTTTGCTTTATGTTTTTATGAATGATAATAATGGGATAAGTTATAATGATTAATGATTTTATATCTTGACTTTTATGAGATTTGTGGATAGATAATAAATTTAAACAATGGATAGTTTAATTAAAATTATTTAAATTTTTAATGATTATGATAGAGAATAAAGGAGATTTTTGTGACTCTTTATTGGCTTGGACCCTAACCAGAGATAAACAACTTGTTGTATCTGCATGTGCATCTTTTTCTTACTATTAATTACTACTTTTAACAACCCTATGTTAATTAAGTTCATGACCCCTTAAAATGGACTTAATATGGATTTGATTTTCACATGATGTAGGTCAAAGTTCACTTTTTTAGGAATATAAGTCACATCTCATGTTTTAGAGATATAAATCAAACCTTAGAACCTTCCATGTAGACTGATTAATGTGGAAAGCCTATGACTTTTGAGAAAGATGATCAATGTGGGAAGCTTTCTTGGGATACTTTAGATTTTCCTTCAGGGCTTTTTTCTTGTTAAGAGGCATGCTTTTAGAAAATTGATCAATGTAAAAAGTTTTCTAATATATTTACTATTTTAGATGGCCATCCTTCGAGGGAGTGGTCTATAATTTAGGATATATACTTGCACAACTATCCTTCAAGGGATCAGTCTATGATTTTATGTCTTTTATGAATAGTTGTCCTTCAAGGGAATAGTCTATAATTTTATCTCTTTTGCTTTGATATTTTTTTAATATCCCAAATTATTGATTTAAGGTAACCTAGGCTGACATAAATCCATTTACATGAGATGATATTTTTATCCATAAATAGACTTTTTTAGGTGAGATATTTTAGGAAATAAGGATTTGGGGATCCTTCTTATTGCAAGCAGAGTGTGTCCATTTAGAACATGTTATGAATAGATCCAAGGTGTTCATATTTAACATTAGGGTAGGTATGCTCCCAGATATCAACATGATTCTTTATCATTATTGGGTATTTTTCAAGTGACAGGAGGTGTGGTTTGAGGTTGTCTTTAAACCAATGGAAGAGAACCTATATTGACTATAGTTTGTTTTAAGTTTATTAACAATAGAAAAGATGTAGATGCAAATCATTAAGAGGCTCATGTTCTAGTTTTCCTTCAAGAGAGGCCAAATGATATGACCCAAATCTATATTTATGAGTAATAATATATGGTCCAATCCAATTTAGAGAAAATTTTCCTCATTTACTTTTTTACATATTTGTGACATGTTGATTTTCTTTAAGGATAAGGTCACCAATATTAAATTCTTGTTCTTTTAAATGTTGATTATATGTGCATTTTATTCTTTCTTGATATACACGAAGATAATCGATGGCCATAGATTGATACTCATCTAATATTTGAAGTTGTGTTAATCGCTCTTGATGATAGTCCTCTTCAAAAACAATGTCCCTAAGAGAAATCTAAAGAGAAGGAATTTGTATTTCTAGAGGGAGGATAGCTTATGTGCCATAGACCAAAAATAAATGGGTAGAACTTGTAGGGGTTAGAATGCTAGTGTGATAATCCCATAAGGTAAAAGGAATGTGAAGATTATATTTATTTCCAACCTCATTGACCACTTTGGTTAGCATTTTGATAAGGGTTTTGTTAGATGCTTCAAACTATCCATTAGCTTGTGTATAATAACGTAAATAAAATCATAGTTTAATGTGAAAATAATCATAAAGTCTTTGTACTTAATTATTTTTAAAATATTTTCCATTATTTGTAATGATATTATGACGGACATAAAAGTGATAAATAATATGATTAATAAAATCAACAATCTTGTATGCTTTGGTTGAAATACAAGGAATAGCCTCCACCCATTTAGTGAAATATTTGGCGGTGGTAATAATAAAATTGTGTCACTGAGAAGATTTGGGATTAAATTATCCTATAGGATCTAGCCCCCACTGAGAAAATGGTCAAACTTATCTAGATACCTATAATGCATGACTAGGGACATGTGATAGATTGGTGTGTTGTTGACATTTTACACATTAATTAATATATTCATAAGAGTCTCAGTTTAGGGTGGCCCAATAATAACCTATTCATAGAATCTTATTAGCAATAGATGGACCGCTAAAGTGTCTGCCACACAATCCATCATGTGTTTCTTTGATTTCAAGGGTATCCTCATAATTCTTGATATATAGAAGGAGTAGACCATCAAATCCTTGCTTATAGAGAACACCCCCTAGTATAACATAATGGGTGGTTCACTGTTGATAAAGTAAGTTTACCATTTTTAGATAGATCGAGAGGGGTAATACCTTTAGACAAATAATCAAACATTTGCATGTACCACAGATCTAAGTGATTTTCTTCTACATTATGGACAGAAGAAAGATTAGTTCTAGTATAAGAGGGTTAGTTGATTTTGTGGATGAAGACAAAGATTTTGTATTCCTGAGGGGAAGATGGGATAAAGGAAGCTAGGGAATCCATGGTATTTATGAATTTTTTAGTTGATCGAGGAGTGGCTTGGATGGAATAGTGATCAAAGGTGGCTAATAGTTGATCTGATAAAATTTTGTACCTCTGAAAGATGTCAAATAGATAACCAACTAAGAATCCCCATAGATACTAAGTGAATTAATTACTAGGGTTAAATCAGTTTGAAGATCTATGATTAAGGCTTCATATTCTCCCATGTTATTAGTGCATTCAAAATCAAGCTTAAAGGATAAAGGTATAGGAGTGCCCTCCAGAGGTATTGTTATAGATAAAAATTACACCCTATGAGAGGGTGATTCAATACCTCTCAATTTGAGATATGCAATTGGATTGACTTTAGGTTGTGGGTGACCTCTGAGTGAGTCAAAACTATATATTTTGGGCTAGCTCCCAAAATACAACACTTAGACTAATATTACACCACTTGTTTTGAAAAGGAAAAGGGAAAGAAGAGTACTAATCGAAATAAACAACTTGGAGGTGATGCAACAAACATAAATTCCATATCTTGTTAAAGATGCACCATGAAATATCAACTTAAAATCTTATTATGCTACTCTAAACATCCCCTATCACACTAGTGTTTCAATATGAAGGTTTAGATGATTGCATGAGTGATAGGATGATTAACTAAGAGGTGTTAATGTAAACACTAATGGCATATAAATTCTCTAAAAAAAACAAATTATAACACTTCATATGACCTTTGAAAGGAATTAAACTTGCATAAGGCATGAAACATGAAGGACAAATGCAAAAGATATGACTATCACTAAACATTCATCAATACAACATCCTCCAAATCACTCTTTACAAGATAGAAGTAGAAAATCTAGCTAGAATTCACTTCAATAGGAAATTAAAAGTCTCAATTTTGGTAAGGCTTTACCATAAAAAATGTGTGGATACTATTCAAAGCCCAAACATGGTTGCTTAAATAGAATAATGTGAAGAGAGGGAGAGGTGGGATGTAGTAGAGGAGTGACAAGTGTCAAGAATTATTAAAATAGTTAAAAATGAATAAATATTTATTAAATAGTCTTTTATGTCTATCATGCCATGTGTTGGCCCCTTAAGTATGCTCTATCCTTCCAAGTGGTGTAAGAGTTACAACTTGGCTTGACACCTTGACTAGCATCTTAGAAACTAGCCTTCTTTACATGAAAGGAGAGACAAATAGACCTTAAAACCATAAAATAACCTTAAACTAATATAAAATAACTCATTAAACATCTACCATTTCCTTATTAAATGCATCTAACCTACCAGTCCATAAGTTATATGCATAGATGTCTTGTAACTCTCCATTTCCCATGCCTAGATTGATCCAAGTGGCCTAAAACTCAAGTTCATCTTCTTAAATAGGTCAAAACTAGATTAATGGTCTTTAAATATTTTATCATATCTGAAACAAACCATTTTTGTTTTTGGATCAACTCCCAAGAACTTGTTTTGCTCCTTAAGCCTTCACTAGCCCTAGTTTCCTTGTAGCCTTTTTTCATGTAAATCTACTTGTGTGGGGGTTTTAAAGGTGATAATAAAAAAATGATAGAATATTATAGGACCCTATATGTCCCTTTAGTTTCATGTCAAATTTCATCTTTAGAATATGAGTGAAAACCCATTTTTCTACCATTCTCTCTCTTGAATTAGGCCTCAATTAGGCCTCCTTGCTTTGGACCCTATTCTATTGCTCCAGACTTCTTCCACACATGTAAAATTTCAAAAAATCATTGTTTTAACTTTCCATATGCCATCACCAACCTCCATGTAAATTTTAAGGTCTTGATACCTTGTGGAGGTATGCAAACCAAGAAATGGCCTTACCACCTAGTCTCATTTTGAGCCTGTTTGAGATTGCCTTAAAAAATGGGATTAGTTTGATCATCTCCAGAATATCCTATGAATTTTTTTGTATTTTAATATCTATTACAAGTCCAAAGTGATCTCATCCCATGATTTTTAATCTCTCCCCTTCGTACAACACTTGTAAATCTCAAAAAAGATGCAAAAATAGGGTATTTTAGGCAGTCTATATAAATGAAGTACATAGGGGTTACCTCCTTGGAATCATTAAATAAAAAAAAAGATATTTTAGGATCAAAATATGTATTTATATTTATTTTTGAACTCATTTTCCCATGACTGGTCACTATCAGAGTTGAAGAGAGGTTTTAGACCTGTTTGGGGTCTTAACGATTGTTCGTAAAGAACAGATGATTAAATGACCTCAATATAATTTTAAAACCTTATTATTATACCCCTTAAACTATTTAAAAATTATTATACTCCAATTAATGGCATGAGCATCTAAATTTGCTCTTTGAATGGCTTGCTTAGTGTTCTTGGGTTTAGAGAGAGCTCAACTTTGAGTTATGGGTCCTGAAACTCATTCCCACTACTATGAGAGGCTAAAACACCTATGGAAAAAATATTTACATGATTATAAATGTCCTTAAAGTTCCCATTTCTCCTATATATGTAACCAGTACACTAATCAGGCTATTTGGGGTTTAAGACCTACCTTGCTCTTGCTAGCCCTTAAGGGCTTTTACATGGAAGCCTGAGTTTGGTTTCACCTAAGAAGTTTATTTAAACCTATGATATTATTATTCATACCCTAAAGGTCTCTCAATGAGGTTTGGAATGCTTTATTTTCTCTTTGAGACCAAGTGGATGCCTAAGTCTCTTGACTACCCCTTGCCTAAGAAGTGGGCAAGGTCTGAGACAAAATAGTGAGTAATTACACTATTTTTATAACCTAAAGGATATGATGGAGGTCATTTTCAAGTCATTATTATCCACTATACAAAATTTCAAACCCTGATCATTCTTCTAGATCCCTCAACACTTTAATTTAGCAAGATTAGTTATGGACCTGTGATTGTGTGCAATGGTTTATTAGGTTTCAACTGAGTTTTAATCTTTTTCTTCCCTATCATCAGGTCTGAGTGGTTATATGATATATCCATGACACTATATATCATCTTCAAATACCTCATTCAAACCTTTTCATAGTCCTTCTTCCTTCAATCAAACAAACTTTCATATAACAAGTAGACTTTTAGTGTATGTTTGACTATGTGTGGGGAGTAAAAACTAGTTTGGTCAACTTCCTAAATTCTCTTTTGGCTTCATACTGACCTATTTTTTCATTTTTAAAACTTGTGAAGGCCTTATAAATATCTTTACACCTTTTTTTCACTTTATCCTCAACCATCTTGTTTTCTCATCATACAATGACCTGTAGGTGATATTATGAGTATTATCTGTATTCTAGAAACCTAGACCTCAATGGTTTTCAACTTCCTAGAGAGTCATTGATATTATTTCATATTTCATGAACTTTATTGAGTTCTTAAATTTTATCTCAAACACCTTCAATGTCTTTGTCTCTTTCTTTAGGCCAAAGACCAATTCATTCTTATATGCTTGTAGATGTTTGTTATGATTTGACTGTATATTAGAGAGCTAGAACCTAGTCTTCTCATCACTGACCTTCTTTAGAGTGCATGAACTTGTTTGAGGTCTCTCTATGGTTTCAAAATTTCTTGAATATCCCAATTGGGTCCAAAAACCTCAAAAATACTTTCAACACTACTCTCTTTCTTTTCTCAAGCCTATAGTGAATTGACCCTTTAATAGGCCTGTATGTGGCCTTTTAGGGATACTTAATTATACATTAGGTATTTAAGCCATCTCCTTTGACATCACTAACTCTCCCTCTTTTCTCAAGCCTATAGTGAACTGACCCTTTAATAGGCTTGTAGGTGGCCTTTTAGGGATACTTGAATGTACATTAGGTATTTTATCCCTCTCCTTTGACATCATTATCTCTCCCTTAGTCTTTGAACATTGTTCAAAGTTTCCAATTGAGTTTTTAAACCTCTAAAACACACCTCTATATGTTCATTCTTTTAGGCATGAGGCTAGCCTAGACTAAGCTCTTACAGTCTATAGGTGACTTTGTGAAGGTCACTTGGTTGTGTTTTATATATGTTGGAACCTTTCCTCACTAACCTTCTTGAATAGTTCATGAACCTACATGCGGGTTTTAATTAGGCTCAGACACCTCATACAACTCTGTTAATCTTCATTATATGCACTTTATCTTACACCCTTTGAGACATGTATGTAGGTGCTTTTAAGGCATTAATTGTGTGCAGTGAGTTTAGGAACTCACTCTTTACAATGCCATGATGTTTGAGATATCAACAGGGCCTATTCCATTGTCAAAGGGTCTATCAACACTTGATGACATTTTTAGAATACTTCTCTTCGATTATTCCCTCCATACAATATTGTAGGTTTGTAGTTAGACTCTCAATTCAATCGTTGACCCTCACTTGACTGCCCAAGTAGCTTGGTAGTCTCTTCGATGAGTTATATCACTTGAAATGGGGTTGGGCTCTCCATGTTTGAGGAATTATAATGATGATTTTTCATTTATTTGGTCTAAAATGTGGACCTAAATGCTTAGGGCCTATAGGTCACTCATGATTGTTTAAGGCAACACAAGCCACCTCTTTGATCTCTTGAGTTATGAGCTTTTCACCCTATCAAACCATCACACACTTCTTTTATCATTCCACAATGTATCACAGAGCATGTGATAAACATGATATCATCCCCTTCAAATTTAGGCTATTGTAGGGACTATGTATAGACTATGGAGTCTTGAGAATTAATAATGGAGTATCTTGATGATGTGTCATGATTTTTATGAGATTTATGAGTTTTAATGAGGTTTCACTTACCTCTCCATGTTATCCATACATTTTTAACATGAATTTGGATCTCTAAATACATATTGATAGACTTGTAGGCCTGTAAGTGCTTGAAACTCTTCATGAATTTGCTCAACATGCAAATTTGGATCATGTTCCCCATTCTTAAACAAACTAGTAGCTCAAAAGTGTTTCTCTTGTTGATCAATTATGTTATTTATATTCAAATCAAAATGAATTTTAGACCTAGAAAGATCATCCAAATACCATACAAGTCTCTCAAGAAGCAAGTCACTTGGAGATTATGGATAAAGAGAGAAATTTCAAATAAAAAACATGAATTCCATGGATTTTAAGGATATTCCATGAGTAATTTAGTTTTATAAACCTCTGAGGGTGACCACCATGAATAGAAAACTAGACTTGCGGTAGGATTTATTGGAACAACATATATACCAAGATCTTCTTCCCTCAAGTAAAAGTACTTCATGGATGTTATTAAAATAATAAAACATATTAAAATTATCTCTAATACCTCTAAAAATTGTTTTCAAAATCATTCCTCTCCATCAATTTTTGAGCTAGATAAATAGGTACAAGAACAGACCCCTCTTGAACGGATAGGCCATAGTGACTTATTGTCAATATTAATGATTATTCATAAATAATAGGCCATAATTATGAAAAACAATGATATTTATTTGAATCTAATTATAACCCCTAAAAATTTCCAAAATTTCAACTCCTAACTCTCTTTCTCTTGGTCGTACCATCCACTCCAATTTTGCCTTTCTAAGCTTATAAAGGCAACAATGGAGGAGAAAAGGTCTTTGGAGTATCAGTTTGACTAAAAACTTTGTCCAAAGATTTTAAATGATGTTAGGATCCTAAAATACACTTACCAACCGTTTAAAACTAAAAAATGAACCTCCAAGGCCGTACAACTACCCAAAAGTGTTTGAAAATGCTATTTTTCCTATTTGGGAGGTTGAAACTGCAAGTTTTTTAGTACTTGACTTAAAAAAAACATTATCTGACCTCTCTATGACACTGGGGTCCATTCTAATATTCCTTAAATTTCCTCTTATTTAAGTGGAATGTCCCATTCCTCTATATGGGCCAAAAGGTGGCCAATTTGACATTTTTGGCATTTTAGAGTCAAATAAAGGTTAGAGCATGATAGGATGACATTCATGACATTAAACCTTTTGTAATGACTTTGAAATATATTAAACCTTTGACCAATTTTAACATAAAAAGACCTTGTGATTGACCTCTTGGACTAGACAAGTATTCATACGATCAGAACTTAGATAGGGTGAAGGAAGGGCAAACATGACCATATGAGACTCTTTAGGACCATTTTAGACCATGATAAATCCATATGATCACCCTATGAAAGTTTTAATTTAAATGGGTTGACCTATTTTGACTTGGGGTCAAATTTTGGTTAATAATTTGGTGATTCACAAGGGTAGCCTACCTACAATTGCTAATGGATCAATGGCCTTATCCTTGAATTAGGCAATGGGGTCAATCTAAAAGTAGAAATTAACACCTACCTTGGAAACAAATTGAAACTGGATGACAATAAGATAAACACCACACCAAATATGTGTCTAAAGGCACTTGGAGGAAAGAAACACACAAGGAAAGAAAATAAATACATGTGCATGAAGCACTTAGAGAACTCAAAACCTACTCTAATATGTACAAAGATATAATTGACCTCAATAACATGGCTTCAAGTGTATCCCATTAACTGGGAAACTCGATTCTTCTCCATTGAGTCTTGTCAATTGATAGGCATTGTGCTCTTTGCAAGTAATGATGATATAAGGTCCACTCCACAATGCATCAAATTTGGTATGCTTACTAGGTTTAGCTCTACCATCATCCCACTTTAAGACAAGATCTCCTTCTTGATATATTCTTTATATGGCTCTCTTTTCAAAATTCCTCTTCACTTGTGCTCAGTGACTTTCCAAGGTGACCATAGCTTGATTTTTTATATCCCTTAGGGCCATTAGTTTTGCCCATCTTATCTCCATAAGATCATTATCCATCCTCTCAAATTGATGTGCTAATTTAAGGGCTGGTAACTCAAGTGAAATAGGTAATCTAGCTTCTTTCCCATAGACAAGCATCTAAGGAGAATTACCAATAGTAACCTTGGGAGTGATCCTATCAACTAAAAGGGTTGTCTTCAACTTAGTAAGCTAAACTCTTTGATTGTCCTATATAGCACTCTTCACAATCCTAATTAATTTCTTGGTAGTGAACTCAGCTAACCCATTACCTTGAGGATAGTAACTTGGAGACGTACTCAAATAGATTCCATGTTTCAGCACCCATTTTATTGTTCTCACTCCACTAAAAGCCATGGCAATATCAAAAATTATATTTGTAGGTACTCAAAACCTTGTTATTATACTCTCATAGAATTCAAGACCTAAAGTTTCATTAGCCTCCTTGAGAACCACTACCTCTACCCACCTTTTGAAATAGTTTGTGGATGTAATTACCCATTTGTGACCACCACTAGATGGAGGATTAATCATTCCAATGAAATTAAGCCCCCATTGCATGAATGATTATTCAACCTAAATTAGATGAAGATGAAGGGATGGAAGTCTTTGTTTACCTACAACAACTACACACTTTTGACACCTTCTAACCCAAGCATATGCATCCTTGAATAGGTTAGGCCAATAGTAACCAGCCCTCATTATTTTTGTAATTGTAGTTCTAAGTGCAAAGTGACCTCATGTTGGTCCATCATGGAATTGTTTAAGAAGTTTGTCAACCTAATATATTTCAATAAACCTAAGTAGTAAACCATTGATATCCTTCCTAAATAGGACTCCATCCATAAGGACATAATTGCTTGCTTATAATCTAAGGTATCTCCTTTTTACTTGATCTAAACCGCTAGGACACTCACATGTTTGAAGGAATCTCACCATTTCTTGTGTCCAACTTGGAGGAGATGAAGTTGTAGCTATACTAGGATCTTCTTGCAATGCTAAAACCATTTATTATTCTTTCTTTAAGTTTGATGTTAGGTGTTCACACATCCCTATAACTATTACAAGCTTAGTGGCCTTGATCTCTACATCATATTCCATCATTTTAGTTATCCACTCATCTCTCTTTTCATTCAAGTCTTTATTCAAGAGGAAGTCTCTTATTCTTGGGTGAGAGACCATCACATGAATCTTGTTATTAGACACCATATGTCTAAATTTATTAAGACTTCTTATCATATCCAACACTTGCTTCTCAACATAGGTATAAATTTATTCATAGTTTTCAAGTCCTTGACTAAAAAAGGCTATGGGCTACTCAAGTCCTTAATCCTTTTGTTGCATCAACATGGAAGAGATTTTATCAGTATTAGCAAAAGCATACAATAATAAATCCTTTGAGAAATAAGCATTGATTAGTGTAGGTGGTTGAGCAAAGCCTTATTTAATGGCCTCAAAATTGGTCTTCCCTTATTTGGTCCATTGGAAAGCTTGGTGTTTCTTCAACATGACTATTATTGGATTCACAAGAGTGGCCTATCTAGGTATTAATCTTATCACAAATTGATCTTCTCAAGAAAACTTTGCAAAGCATTCTTATGCTTTGGTAGTGACAAAGCTAAAATAGCTTCAACGCTATCAAGATCAATGGTAATTCCATCCTTATAAATAATGTGTCCAAGTAAATTAACTTCATGAAAATCAAACACACACTTCTTTGGGTTGAGAGACACCCCATATTGTCTACACCTTTTAAAAATCTACTTTAGATGATTCAAATGATCACTTGCTTTCATGGAGAAAATTGTTATGTCATCAAGGTATATCAACAATATGCCATATATTAAACCTTAAAAAGCCATTCCATGGCCTTTTGGAATGTAGCATCCATATTTGATTTGAGTATCATTTTAGGTGACAATTTGGGTGATGGTTCTACCCCAACTGGTTGCAGAAATTTTAGGAGCCATAACTTTTACACCATAACTCCGTTTGCTCCCTGTTTGAACTGTTAGAAAGCTAAGAATGAGGAGAACATGATGAGATGGCATGGATATATGCTCAAAGGTTTTTGACCCCCCAAATCCCAATAGAAGTGTCCTAAATTTCAATTTTAATAGTGCAATAAAAAAATAGTAATTTCTTGAATTTTATAATGATGTAAATCATAGAAGTCGAACCACTTCATCTCCTTTGAGATTGGTGACCTTCCACATCCTCCTTCTACCATAAAAGTATGTATAAAAATATATTTAACTCAAAAATAAAATTAGACATCTCTTCTCAGAGATAGGAATATGTTTGGATCTGCAAATTACATCAATAAAAAATCTCTTCTAAGAGATAGCATTATTACAATTATGTTATTCTTGTTTCTTGAATTATCTTTCAACCAAAGCTTCTAAGTTTTGGATCAGTGGTATCAAAGCAATTTGTCTTTAGAGTGTATAATCCCATGGATGAGGTCAAACTATAGGAATCTTGGGTGGAAAATAATATAACCAATAGACTATTCACTTGTTTGCTCCAAATGACCTCGAATGGCAGACAACACTAAGACATCTAATCCTTTCAAATAATTGGTGAATGAAACTCTCCAATAGTAGCAAGCACAAATGCTATAATAATTCACCCAAATTCTCCAACAAATCTTGATGGGAAATTTTGGCTCCTCATATGCAACCCCACATCTTTTTAGTGCTTCAACACCGTTCAAGGTTCAACTGAATTTGGATATCCCTACATTTGAAGGCAAAATTGATGTTGATGCAGTAGAAAATTGGTTGGAGCAATTGTCATTCTATTTTTTTGTAAATAAATTCATTGATAAAGAGAAGATCACTTTTGCTCTTTTAAAAGCATCATTGCTTGTCAAAAATTGGTGGGAAGTGTACAAGAATAGATTTAGTACGGATGATATTAGCCTTGAGGAGAAACCTACCTAGGATAATTTCATAGAAGCTATAAAGGAAGAATAATACCCCATTAGAACATATGATGATCTGTATATAGAGTGGCAACAACTTCACCAAGGTAAGGAATAGCCTATTCAAGATTACACTAACATTTTTCATTCTCTATCTGTGAGATTGGGCATCCAAGAAAGTGAGAAACACAAGGTTATCGAGTATTATGGTGGACTATAATAGTATGTATGGGGGGAAATAGAACTCTTCAATTTAGAAACCTTTGGTGAGGCATATAAGTTCATGGTGAATATTGAGCAAAAGCATAGAAGAATGAATATGAAGAGTCATCCTTAAAAATGGAAAAGTGACAAAGAAGGTCAAAAATGAGGCCAAAATTGGAATCAAAAGGAAGGGAAGACTGGGAAATGGTGTGATTACTACAAATATAGAACTCACTCCAAATAAGAATGTCGAGCCATCAAGTCCCTACTTTCTAAGTCACAATCCTCAACATCTACTACTCTACCTCATACACACCCTACAGTTGAAGAGGATGAAGAAGGGATTGTAAATGTTGAGCCTGATGCCATCATTGATTCATCCTAGACCCACGAGGAGAGCCCAGATGTCAAGGAAAGGTTGTTTCACTCTAAGTTATGGGTGAAAGGTAAGCCTCTGCATTTCATTCTTGATAGTGAGAGTCAAAAGAATTTAATCTTTGATAATGTTGTGAAAATCTTAAATCTATCCATTAAGCCTCACCCAAAGCCATATTGTATTGGATGGTTGAGTCCAAGTAGAAACCTTCATGTCACCCACCAATGTCTTCTCTCATATGTAATAAAACCTTTCCAAAATGAGGTCTTGTGTGATGAGGTCAATCTATATGTTTGCAATGTACTCCTTGGTCAGCCATTCATGTATAATTAACATGGCATATATGAATCAAGAATTTGAAGGATCACACTTACTCTTGGAACATGGTGCTACAGGGTACCTGAGGTAACACCTTCTACATTTGTCTCCTTGATTAGTGCCACAAAATTCATTCTCATGGTGGTTAAGACACAAAAATTTAAAAGGATTGATGTTGCAGCCCTGACTACACAAACAACACAATAATAGAATCAAATAGATACCTAGCTAAGGAATTTCATGGCCTTCCATCCATAGACTAATGGTCAGATAGAAATGGTGAACAATCAGGCCCTACATAGTTCCAAAAAGCATAGTCCTTTCCAAGTATGCATCTAGTATCAAATCAAAACATAATTTCCATACTTGATGACAAATATTGATTCAATGGGGACCATTGATTCTCAAGGAGGGAGGAATGATCTGAGCAACATCTCAGGTGACAATTTGGGTGACGGTTCTACCCCAATTGGTGGCAAAACTTCTAAGAGCCAAAACTTTTACACCATAGCTCCATTTGACTTTCTGTTTGATTTATTAAAAATCTAAGAATGAGTAGAACATGATGAGATGGCATGGAACTATGCTCAATGGTTTTTTACCCTCAAAATCCTAATACAAATGTCCTAAATTTCAATTTTAATAGTGTAATCTAAAAATAGTAATTTCCTGAATTCTATAATGTTGTAAATCATGGAAGTCAAACCACTTCATCTCCATAAAGATTGGTGACCTTACACATCCTCCTTATACCTTCAAAGTATGTATAAAAATATATTTAACCTAAAAAGGCAATCAGACATCTCTTCTCAGAGATAGGCATATGTTTGGATCTAAAAATTTGATCAATAAAACATCTCTTCTCAGAGATAGCATTATTACAATTGTGTTATTCTTGTTTCTTAAATTATATTTCAATCAAATGTCATTATTTTTTAGGCATATTTCCCCCATTTTGTATTAAAGGTTGTCTTCTATTGATCTTCCTCTTAGACCAACTCTTGGTTATACCCCGAATAGCCAACTAAGAGTGAGAAACATTGAGAACCAGCAATCACTTCAAGTATTTATTCCATTAAAATTAAAGGATAGTGATCTTTCAATGAGACTCTATTCAATTCTCTAAATTCCACACATAGCTTGATTTCACCACTCTTCTTTCTCATAGGTATAAGATTGGCAACCCATGAATAATGTTTAATATTAAAGCTAATCTTTGACTCAATCAACTTAGTGAGTTCCTTTATCATGAGCATCTCCACCTTAGGATTGACTGATATTTGTCTTTACCTCATAGGGTTAGCATTGGAATAAATTAATATAGTGTGTTTATCTAATGAAAAATCAAACCCTTTAAGATCACTATATTCCCAATTAAAGACATCTACAAATTCTCTACATAAATCATTGAATGTTGCCTTTTCTTCTTGTGTATATATCTTCCCAAACTTGATTAACTTATCTTTGAATATGGATAATCTCTCATGATGCTCTTTCTTTGTGGAGATGCTTACTTTGTCTTTCCTCATTTTATCACTTT
Source organism: Torreya grandis (assembly GCA_037957365.1). Lineage (NCBI taxonomy): Eukaryota > Viridiplantae > Streptophyta > Pinopsida > Cupressales > Taxaceae > Torreya > Torreya grandis. Next base: position 1,366,947 of record JARHVA010003899.1, on the reverse strand, counting down.
CATTGAATATACTTTCAAGAGTAACCAACCCTTTAGGTAGTTTTTTATATCTTAGTTGTACAATTTCCTCCCCATACTGATGTTGCAACTTGGCTTGATTTCTAGAAAAGAACTTAGCCTCATGTTGTAATAAACATGCTATTTTTTTGTCACTTTCAAACACTTTCCAATTTACATCATTATTTGGTATGGAAGGCCCTACAACCACCATGATGTGTGACTACAATTTTGGACTCTTGACACCATTTGGAATATTAAATTGTGCTCCAACTGAATCTAAACTATCAGCATAATGATCTATTTCCCTTGGAATTGATTTGATGTCAAAGGCTTTAAAATATTCAATAAGTTCCTATAATTTATGCTTATAAGACTTCAATAAGGTATTTTTTGATGCAATCTTACCTCTTACTTGATTCACAACTAGTTCACTATCTGCAATGGCTTGAACTTGCTTGATACCTCTATTCTTTATCCATTGAATCCCATGAATAAAAGCCTCATATTCTATTGCATTACAAGAAAATTTTAATTAGAACCTAATAGCTGAGTAGTACATTTAATTTGATGGAGAAATAAGAATCATACCAGCACCTACACCATTCTTACTCCTCGAGCCATCAAAGAACATTTTCTACAAACCATCACCATCATCGCTATACTTTGAAAGAGAAGGTATGGTTATACCTTCCTCATATAAATAATAGACCCCAATATAAGCTTCTTTAACTCCTCTATATAGATCAAACTCATGATTTTATTCCCCCACTCATCTAGAAAGAGATCAAGTATGCCATCTAAAGGTGTAACTAGTTCTTAATCATTAGCTTGATCTCCCTCATCAATAATAGTGAAATTCATATTAGATAAATTTATATATAGGGATCCACATGAAACTTTGCTAAAGGTTTAGATTTGATATTCACCTTAACACCATATCTAGTCCTAAATGCCATATAGGACCAATATAAAGTTAAGTACCCCTCAATCTTAGTAGTGAAGTCTCTTGACAAGCAAAGAGCAAAGTAAGGTGGAACATCAACAACCACTACATCTTGAGAAATAGATAAGTTAGGAAAAAAAAAGAGACAATTTCAAACCTTTGATCATGCCAATTTTTTTGGTAGTTGATCCATCAAGTTGTAGTACTCCCTTTGAATTTGGTTCATACTTCAATTTTAGCTTATCTACTACTTGTTTTGGCATAACTGAGCTACTTGCTACACTATCAATTAGAAAATTATAAACCAATGCATCTCTAATGATAACAAAAAGGTGTAATAGAGGATTTTTATCCTTTCTTTTAGTTTTGATTGGCTACTCATCCTTGATCTTTATTTCATTGGTAAAAATTACCCCTCTTTCACTAGGATGCCTAGATGATGCATTAAGATAGGAGATCTCATTTTGGAACAGGAATATCTAAAAAATTATGGATAATTTTTCCCACATTGGAATGATTACATGAACCTTAGTCATTTCCTCTACAATATTCATAAGAGAACTACCAAATTTAGGATCCAAAACACTACCACTAGTTTATGTCACTTGATGTATAGGAGCAGGTATATAATAAGCTTTAACATTACGAGTTTTATAATTTATTGGATTCATAGAGGTTAAATTTTGTGTACCTGATACTTGGTATGCTTTAGATCTTAAATTTGGACCACTACTTGTTCCTTGAACTTCCTCAACTGCTCTCTTCTTTGACCTTATATTGGCAGTTTTGGAACTTGGATCAGCATTGAGATTTCCTTGGAAGTTGATAGCACATAAGTCCTCTTGATATTAGTTCATCATGGAAGAATTTTATTGAGCATCCCATTTATTAGTCTCTCATCCATTCGGCATCTCTCCTTGAGTTATGGAAGGCATTATTCCCCATTGGCCCATATAGGCTTGATTGAATGTTTTATTTGCACAAGTGGAAGGGTCATGAGGTTATTGCCATGAAGGTTTATCTCCATTATCTTACACAAGAATTTCTTGAACATGTACAAGTTCCTTGGATGTATAAAGAGCATTGTGATTTTTTTCATTAGATTACCTTACTTGAGCTAGTTTCCCTTGTCCTTGGTATTGACCTTGAAAAGGTTATCTACGAGCTTGATGGGATTGGTAAGTTTAGAAAGACCTTAATAACACCTCCATTGTTTGTTTTGTTTCTTTTGTATCTTAAGATCTTGGAATTATTCTCTAAGATCTTTAATCACATCTTCTTTTTGCTTGTTCATTTTACTAAGGGCAGCTTGTTTGTTCTTAGGTATGAGGATAGGAGCAATGGTGGGTATGAGAACTTGTACATTGGTAAATAAAGGTATGGGAGGTCTAGGATCAAGTTTTATAGATTGGAACAAGTTTTTCTTAGCTAGTATAGTAATTTCATATGCATTTGGTAGAGTATTCCCACCTATTGATTGAATTATAACACCAATATCACTATTTAAGGCCTTGCGATAGTAGAGAAAAACATATTTTAAGGTGGGTCTTACTAGGATTGGGATTTTATCCCATGTTTTTTGAAATATAGCATTGAAATATTACATGGGTTCATGGGGGCTCTCTTTATGGAAGTCAATTGCTTAGCCAAGGATAAATGGTCACTTTTGTCTTCAAACCTCTTGCTCAATTTGTCTCTCAAATCATCACATGAGTCAAGTGAAATGGGGCCTAATGTCCTATCCCATTCTAAAGATTTGACTTTAAAATTCATTAATAGAAACTTGATTGCTACATTCTCTTGTGTGATGTTGTGAATGTTACAAAATTTTGCCATGTCTCTAATATGTTCATTGGGAATAAGAGAAGTCTCTCCATTGAAGTAAAGCACACTTTTAAGGGAAGCCATTAGAATGTCATCATATTATTGAAGATTAAAATGAGAATCACCATTAAAGGAAACAAAGGGTATATTTATATCCATTTTATCAGTCTTATGAGAGCTTAGATAATTTTTAATAAATAGCCTCATTCTAGGTGACTTAGTACATGGGAGAGTGTGAAGAAATCGCTTTCTCTTGTATGAATACAAGGGTAATTCAAGGAATTCAAATGGAATAGATTTATCTTATGATCATTTGGTCACCTTTAACATGAAAATAGGCAAAATGTTAATAACCATGAGTTAAAGACATTTTAGAGTTGCTAAATGTTGCATGAAGAAGGCTACTACTACTGTAATAATGCTAAGACCAGCATCTATCTTGGATATCCTCTTGTCTTTTGCATCCCACCAGGCATTTCATAACTATTATAAATCAAAATTATACCCTATGAGAGGATGATTCAATCCCTTTCAACTTAATCTATGTAATGGGATTGACTCTAGGTTGTGGGTGACCTCTAAGTAAGTCAAACCTCTAGATTTTGGGCTAGCTCCCAAAATACAACACCTAGACTAATACTAAACAACTTGTTTTGACAAGGATAAGGGAAAGAAGAGTAATAATATAACCAAAAAACTTAGAGGTGATGCACCAAACATAAATTCCATATCTTTTTAAATATGCACTATGAAATTTCAACTTACAATTTGATTATGCTACAATAAACAGCCCTTATCACACTAGTGTTTCGATATGAAGGTTTAGATGATTGCATGAATGGTAAGATGATTAACCAGGAGGTGCTAATGAAAAAGATAATGGCATATTAATTATATAAACAAGAAAATAAATTATATCACTTCATATGACCTATGAAAGGTATCAAACTTGCATAAGGCATGAAACATGAAGGACAAATGCAAAGGATATGACTATCACTAAACACTCATCACTATAACATCCTCAAAATCACTCTTTTAAACATAAAATTATAACATTTGTATTGAATTCACTTCAATATTTAAGTACAAGTATCAATTTTTGGTATGGATTTGTCATACAAAATGTGTGTATCTCATTCAAAGCCCAAAAATGGTTGCTTAAATAGAACAATGTGAAGAGAGGGAGAGGTGAGACATAGTAGAGAAGGAGTGACAAGTGCCAAGCATGAGAGAACCAGTTACAAGGAAAGAAAAATATTTATGAAATATTCTATTAGGTCTTCCATTCCATGTGTTGTCCTCTTGAATATGCTCTATCCTTCCAAGTCGCGTAGGAGTTACAACTTGGCTTGAAACCTTGACTAGCATCTTAGAAATTACCCTTATTTGTATGAAAGGAGTGAAAAATGGACCTTACAACCATGAATTCACATTAAAATGATCTTTAAAAACTCAGTTAACATCGTCTATTCCTTATGAAACTCCTTGACGTACCTTTCCATTAGTTATATGCATAGGTGGCTTGTAACTCTCCATTTCCCATGCCTAGATTGGTCCAAGTGGCCTAAAACTCAAGTGCATATTCTTTAACTATTAAAAACTAGATTAATTATCTTAAAATATGTTATAAAGTCTAAAAAAACCATTGTAAAGTGTGAACAATGTTATGAGCATCTAAAGTTACTCTTTGAATGGCTTGTTTAATGTTCTTAGGCTTAGAGAGAGCTCAACCTTGAGTTTTGGGTCTTGAAACTCATTACCAATATTTTTAGAGGCTTAGACACCTATATAAAAAATAGTTACATGATTCTACATGTTATTTAAGTTACCATTACCCCTCTATATGCAACTGGTACACTGATTAGGATATTTGGCGTTTCAGACCTACCTTGCTCTTGTTAGCCCTCAAGAGATTTTGGATGGAAACCTAAGTGTGTTTCCACTAGACAAGTGTATGTAAACATATAATATACTTATTCATACCCTCAAGGTCTCTAAATTAAGTCTAGAATGTTTTTTTTTCTATTTGAGACCAAGTTGATGCCTAAGTCTCTTGACTATCCTTGCCTAAGGAGTGGGCAAGGTCTAAGATAAAATAGTGAGTACCTAAACTATTTATCTAACCTAAACAAAACCATCGAGGTATTATTAAATTCATGATGACCCCTGTATAAAATTTCAAACCCTGATCATGCTTCTAGATTCCTCAACACTTTAATTTCTCAAGACTAGTTATAAGCATGTGACTGTGTACATTGGTTTCTTAGGTTCCTATTGTCTCCAAATATTGCACCCTAGAAGAGGGATGTTCAGGCCTCCTCTAGATTTGGAAATGTTGGGACTTTTCTAGGCTTTTGGGTGTGCCTATAAATGGAAATGAACCTCTAGGTTGAAAGGGTTACCTCCTTATATTAGATTTTTGTGTAATAAAACTGTTGAACCAGTTTGTATGAGTGAAAAGAGTCATAAGTTTACATAAATGAAAAAGCTTAGTCTAAAATGGTGATACACCAAGAATTATTATCCACATTTATGCCCTATACTTATGCACAATATAGTAGAATATAGTCTATAACTTAAGCTCTAGAATATTCCAACATAATTATTTCAATGTAGAGACAAAATGAATGAGATCACAGAAGGTAAATAACTAGAAAAGACAACCTGTATAGTCTAGAAAAGGGTTACACATGTGCAAAATCTCATACAGCTAGAATGCACTCTACATGACCTATTTTATCAACTCTTTGCTAAAAAACATGAAGGATGAGAATAGAAGGATAAAGCATCACTTGTTATCACTCTATGTCTCTTACATGCCCAGGCAAATGTCTAGAACTTAGAAAGAAAATAGACTTATGCTTCTTTGCTCAAAGGCAAGAAAATAGCAAAAAAAATTAGTAAGGCTTCACCATAATATATATGGATGATAAAACAAGAGCCCAAGGGTCCTATCTATATCAAAAAATGGAGAGAAGAGAGAGCTCATAGGTGGCAAGATAGAATCCTCCAAAATGGTTTATAGTCGCCATCCTGGTGAAACTGATTCTAGCTATTCTCTCATTCAGTTGGAGTTTGTCTTTCTCTTTGATTTTCCCTCTTGAAATGACTAGGATCACTAAAAAATCAATGGTGAGATGACCCTCCATAATAAATGGCTTGGATCACTACTACAAACCTTTGATTCCTCTTGAAATCTCTTACATTTTGCACTGTAAACCCATTCAGGCCTTCTGAATGGCTTTACCTATAAACCTATAAGTCAAGCATGTTGGGAAACCTGATTTGCACTATCTTTGCCCTTTAGGGTTCTTTGATTGCTTCTAATTATAAAATTTAAAATCAAATCTTGTTGGGAAACCTGATTTACACTACAGAGTCATTCAAGTTTTTTAAGTGACTTTACTTCTTACTTGTTCCTTCAGGTTCTTTAATTGCTTCTACTTATAAAAGTCATAATCAAAGCTTGTTGGGAAACCTAATTTGCACTACAGAGTCACTCAAGTTTTTCAAGTGACTTTACTTTTTATTTGAAGACTTTAGGCATAAATTTTACATCTTTTGGCATGTCACCAAGTTTCACTCCAATGACTAGTTGTCCACCCTAAATTTGACATCATGTGGCACGTCATGTCTTTGCACCCTAATGGCTAATGGTCTATATTAAAATTGATTTCTTGTGACATTTCATGGGGATCCATTAGGTTGGATTTATTGTTTTGAGTAATTTTCTCGAAGGAATTCCTTCAAATAATTTTTCTGAAGGAATTCTTTCAAGAATTTTGCCCAAAAGGTAATGGCTAGTTCCTTCAAGAACTTTTCTCGAAGGACACTTAGGGAAGGCACAAAGTCCCTTCAAAAAATTCCAAAGGGCATTTACAAAGGAAATGGTCCTTCAAAAAAAAATTAAGGGCATTTCCATAGATAAAGTACCCTTCAAAAAAGACTGAAGGGACACTTGGGAAGAAAAGTGCCCTTCAGAACTTTTTTGAAGGGTCACTTCGAAGAAACGTGCCCTTCAAAAAAGTCTGAAGGGACACTTGGGCTAAAAAGTTCCCTTCAAAATTTTTTTGAAGGGTCACTTGTACAACAAAGCTCCCTTCAAAAAAGTCCAAAGGGACACTTGGGAAGAAACATGCCCTTTGAAACATTTATGAAGGGACACTTGCGGGGGAGGCAAGGCAAGAAATACATTTCAAAAACTTTTCAAAGGGCACTTCAGGGAAAAACAAAGCCTGATATGCTAAGGCAAATAAGGCAAAGGAAGAAACAAAGATCAAGAGAGAAGAGCCCAAACCAAGAGAGGCAAAAGGGAAAAGACAAGTAACAAAGCAAGAGGCCAAACAAATAAAATGAGTAATGGACAAATAAAAAGAGCCAAAGGGAAAACAAAAACTAGTCATGCATAAAATGGTCAAAAAGGCAAATAAGAGTTGAAAGAACAAGCTATAGCCAAAAACACAATCTAGAGAGACACATGCATCGCTAACAAAAGGAAAGAAAACACCTAAAAGGGAAACACTGTTCTCTAAATCACTTAGGAAAAAATAAACAAAACAAAGGAAACATGCCAAAATAAGGTATATACAAGACATGGCCAGCAAGGGTCAAAAATAAGGTTTTAAATGGATTATATTCACTAGAATAGGTAGTTTTTCTCCATCTATTTTGGACAGCTAAAAGGATTTTCTTTGCTTTCACTTGCTGATGATGTAAGGACCACTCCATAAAGTATCAAACTTTGTATGTTTGCCTGGTTTTACTCTATCTTCATCCCATTCCTTTTTTAAACACTCTAGCACTTGCCCTTTTGTCAAAGGATTTCTTCATGAGAACCTAATGGTGTTCCAAAGCTTTGTGTGCATCATCTCTTGCCTCTTGTAGCTACATTAATTCTATCAATACAACCTCCATAGGAGTGTTTTCAAGTAATTTAAGCTATTGTGCAAGTTCCAAGGTAGGGATATCTTGTGATATGGATAGCCTAGCTTCTCTCCCATAGACAACTATAAGGGAGAATTACCAATTAACTTCATAGGAGTGATTCTTTCTACCCATAACGCTATCTTCAGCTTGTTATGCCATGATCTTTTATTGGTTTCCAATGTCCTCTTGATGATCTTAATGAGGTGCTTGATGGTAGACTCAGTCAATCCATTACCTTGAGGGTAGTAGTTGGATGAGGTACTCAAAATAACTCCACTCTTTGTTGCCCAATTAAAAGTTTTAGCACTTATGAAAGCAAGTGCATTATTTAAGATGATGACATGAGGAGTTCTAAACCTTGTTATAATGTTTTCATATAACTCCAAGATGGAATTTTCATTTATTTCCTTCAAAGTAACAACCTCTACCCATCTTGTGAAGTAGTATGTAGTAGTCAATATCTATTTGTGTCCATCACTTGATGGAGGGTTGATCATGCCAATGAAGTCAAGGCCCCATTGCAAAAAAGGTTGGTCCACCTGGATAGGATTCAATGGAAGGGAAACAAGATTTTGTTTTCCAATAAAGAAATCGCATTAAGGACAAACCTTAGACCAATGATAACAGTCCTTAAAAACACTAGGCTAGTAGTAACTAGCTCTCATTATTTTTGTAGTTGTTGTTCTAGAAGAGAAGTGACCATCATCTACACCATTATGGAACTTTTCTAGTAGCATATCAAATTTGTCATTGTTAATGCATCTCAGCAACACATTGCTCACATCCTTCTTAAAGAGAATGCCATCCACAAGATAATAAGGAATAGTATGTAGCCTAAAATACCTTCTTTGAGATTTGTTCAAGCCATTGGGACACTCACCATTTTGAAGAAAACTAATCATGTCTTGTGTCTAACTTTGATTTTGCATTTGGTTAGCTAGTTGGTCTTGAACTTGATTTACCAAGGCTTGCTCTTTTAGCTCTTGAAAGTAAGATGCTAAGTGCTCACATAAACCTCTTCCTCTCTCTAGGTTGGTTACCTTGATGTCAATGTCATATTCCATCACCTTCATGATCCATCCAGATATCTTCTCATTGAGATCCCTGCTTAGGAGAAACTCCTTGGTGGTAGGATGGGAGACCATGACATGGATCTTATTGTTGGAAACCATATGCCTAAACTTTTTCAAACCTCTAATTATGGTTAAATCTTGCTTCTTAACAAAATAATATCTCACTTTGTAGTCTTTTAAGCCCTGGATGAAGAAAGCAATTAGTTGCTCAACATATTCATCATTATTTTGCATAAGCATAGATGAGATCATGTCAAGGTTAGAAAAAGCATAAAAAATGAAATCTTGAGCAAAATTTAGATTTAAGTGAGTGGGAGATGCTATAATTGCTTGCTTGATTGCCTTAAAGTTGCCTTTACCTTCCTTTGTCCAAGTAAAAACTTGGTTCTTTTTTAGCATGGATGTGATAGGCTTTACCACAGTTACAAAGTTTGGGATAAACCTCCTTACAAAGTTTATTTTTCCCAAGAAACATTTTAGCACTTTCTTGTGTTGAGGCAAAGACAAGCCTAGAATAGATTCAATCCTTTTCGAGTCAATAGATAAGCCTTCATTTGAAACATTGTGACCTAAAATATTTCCTTTATAGACAACAAAGATGCACTTCTTTGGATTGAGGGATATGTTATACTCTCTACACTTATCAAACACTTATCTTAGATGTCCCATGTGATCAGT